>OU343221.1:308860567-309225145 GCA_910596185.1 Chrysanthemum makinoi
TGTTTTATTGTGATTAAATAATTAAATACAATATTTTATATATTAATTATTCTAACATTGATTCTCATACGTAGTGTGTGCAATCGAAGTCTCGTGTTGAATCGGTCATAATATATTATCATATCCATAAACCTTCGGTCCCACTTTGATATTTATTAATATAGTAATGACATTGGTTTAGTCTAGCTTAACCGTAATGCCCCAAATCGAACAGAGTATGATTTCCTGGAAAAACCATTTAATTATTCATCATTATACTTATCATTTTGCTACTAATACTACATTAACTATGGATATGGATCAAGTCATTTCATAAGTTAATATTATGTTTCTCGTTATATTTGATTGAACGAGATTACCAAATCATTTGTACGTATTCCAGATAGATCTTGGGTATGGCCATACAAACATCTTGTCAGCCTACGAGGGGCCCAAATAGTATTATGCTTTGAACTTTACAAATTCTCTTGCCTACAAGCAAAACTCATGAACTTTACAACACTTCTGAAAATAGCCCTTATTACTATCAGTTACGGATAGCGTTAGACTATTTTACACAAGTGTGCTACATTCATAACAGTTATACAGCATCTCAAGTCTGAGGATAAATATCCATGATTTACTTGATGATTATGATCCATAAAGTACAATCATGTTAAGTTGGGATTTGTCCTATATTCGATTCATTGAATATCATGTGGATTTAGCATGTCCCACGCATCAATATACTTAATTATATTCTACTAAACTGAGATTTGTCTTAGTTCAATGACATTCCCACATCATTGATCGGCAACGGACTATTTAGAACAACATAAGTTATTCATGGATTAAACATGCAAATATAGGATATAATATTACGAAACTGAAAAATAAACATAACTAATATTTAATTTCATTAAAGTAATATTTGTTCATAACATCCCTTATCCAAATACTAATCACAGATTTGCATGAAACTACTAGCTAAACAAAGTCCTATCCCATCAGCAAGGTGAGTAAGCTTTTCCTTAAATAAAGGCTTCATGAAGGGATCAACTAGATTGTCATCTGTGTGAACTTTGAGTAAATTGGTTTCTCATATGTTGATTTGTTCTCGAATATAGTGATATCATCGAGGAAAATGTCTGGTGCCCTTCATGACTCCAGATTCACTGGCAAATGTTATTGCAACAAAATTGTCACAATAAATATTTATAGGTAAATTCGATTGAGGCATAACTCCAAGTCCCAAAATGAATTTTCTAATCCAAACTGACTTCCATCGCGGCTATGTACTTTCGAACTTCTATAATAGACATTCTTGATCGTACTTTGCTTCTTGCTCTTCCAGTCCTCTTGCTCCTCTATTAACGACAAAGACATATCTACATGCGAGATTTCTTATCATCTTTATCGGTTTGGAAAGGCGATAGCAAAACCTATAACATCAAGTTACGCATTTTGGATTCCCAACTGTAACACCCAGCGGCAAAGGGTAGAAGTGTCGCATTACGGTGTCATATCGAACCTACAAATGAAATCTTTATAAACGGAAACCTTAAAAATAAGGTATCAAAACATATACACAATTGACTGACAAGGAAAATACAATATCGAAAATGAAATGAAATCCCAAAACAAAAGTTCTTCAAAATAAGTCTCAAAGTAATAAGGTACTAGGGTTGGTCCACTTTCCGGATACTATAACTCTCGACCCATGAAGCCCATCTTCAAACCTAAAACCTGCCTTGGGGAAAGAAATACGGCCGAGCTTAAAAGCCCGGTGAAACAGGATATAATAACAGAAAGCTAAAATAAAATGAAATCACAGTGAAATGAGGAAGCATGAAACAAAGTCACAGCGAAAGGAACCAATGAGTCAAGGAGGATCCTGCAGATCCACAATTATCACGATATCCAAAAGAGCAGATAAAAGGAAGAGCGAAGCAAAACAAGGCATGATGACATATATACAAGCACATACAAGCGAGGCATACAAGTCTTGAAACATAAGCAAGCATAGGACATCGTGTCCATACAGCGTATATAAAGCATACAATCAATTCGAGAAATCAAAAGGCATACGAGTCAAGCGAAATCTAAAAGGCAAGCGGAAGCAACTAATTAGTAAGTGAGTATGGCAATCACACAGGTCAAAAACCCTTAGTTGAAAACATAACTTGACATCATAAGCGGAAGTACTAGCGGCCACTCAACACATGGCGTGCTTTACGTAACAAGTAGGAATCTGATTATAGCGATATAATTGAATGAATTAAAGACATAGCGGAAACTAAACAAATTAACAAGCTAGGCGTCAGAGTTGAACCATTTACCCAATCAAACCGTAGCATAAACAGAAATGTAAACATTGTAGGTCAACAACAAGCAAATAAAGATGCTATCGGATAGTCAAAGTCCACGAAGATTAACGGAAGCGGAGTGTACATAATAAACATACAAAACAATGATTACACACTAGCATGGGTCACCACCTGGGATCAAAGGGGTCACATAGCGGTAAGATAACATATAATCGGCGACAATGGGTAAAATCCATAATCGCATATTAATCATATCGTAGCATGGTAACCGGTAGTCACATAAACATGTAAAAGCATAAACAAACTCAATGATCATATGATAACCCGGTACGTGAATGGAACGATAGTCTGAAGTAACGGAATGAGAGTATGTCAGATCAATGAAATGGAATATAGCATGGGTAAACGAAACGAAGTCGTATAAATTAGCTGAACAATATCACAAGATAAATGAATCAATAAGAGATAAGAAGTCAAAGGCATACGAATCAGATAATCATAAAGAGTCAAAATAAATCATAAGGAATATTGCCACGAGCGCATAACCTAACGTCCAAAGATGACACATGAAGGACACTACATACATACATAGCCGTCAATTCATAAGTGTACAAGGAGGGGAGACCTCACGAGTACCATAAATGCGAGAGGGGTGCAAGGCACGCTGACCAAAGCCATAAACATATCATAATATCATAAGCCTAGGATGCATCCATACGCCCCCACATAACATAAATCATATATGTACCCTGCTCAAGACAAGTATACACACATATCATAATGGCCAAGAGATCTCATAACATACATACATAAATGGGGACGCCGTGGACTAATCACACCGCCACAGATGGTGTCATGCCATTGGTGCCATCAATGACATGGTCATAGGAGTGTTGTGCATTTTAGTTTTTCAACGAGTTTTTGGAAGCGTTTAGCTTTTAGAGTTTTAAAATGTAAAGCTTCTTTTGCAATGGGAGGTGATTTGTACACTTCATGAATTGATTTGTACACTCAAAAATATTGTACACTGACATATATACCCTTATATCATTTTACCAATATTCACCCCTGCAAGGACATAAATGTCAAAGTGCAATACTTTTGAGTGTTCCAATCAATCCATGTAGTGTACAAATCACCTCCCTTTTGGAAATGGTGGGGTTAATGCGTTGAGGGGTTTTTGAACGTAATAAAACTAGTGCTTAGCGTGTAGCTTTAAGTCATTTTACCATGTATAATTATAGCTATAGCATCTTACCAAACACTTTATCAAATGAACAATTAGTATCATCACGTCTAGAAGTTTAATGGCTAATCATAAGAAGAAACAGGTACATGTTATTAGTATCTCACGGGATAAATCTAGCAGGCATAGCAAACACATAAAAAAAGAAGATAAAGCTTGGCTCCTTAAACCTCATTTAAAGAAGGGATCACTGATTGTAAATGTACCTAAGTTGACACTTTTTTCTATGTTGCGTAACATTCTTTTTTTTTGTCCTATTAATTGTGTCGATATTGTTAAACTTTCTAAGTTGTGTACTAAGTGAGTGGATTAAGAAAAGGATCCTTACATGTCACGTATTAGTAAAAAATTAATGGCAACACTAGGGATGGCACCCGTGGGTAATAGACAAGGGTACCTCTAATCCGTCACCCACCCACATAGTTTTTTTCTCACCCGTCACCCACCCATCACCTGTCAATGGGTACAGTTTTCTACCCATGCCCATGCCCGCGGGTATTTATTGCCTACGGGTAAACCCATGGGTTAGTGTAATGCAACAAAAATACAAAACCATGATATGAAAACTAACTATGAAATTGCATAACAAAACATCAATCAATTTTTCAAATATCAAGTTCACAAAATACTTAAACACATGTCTAATAGTAGTAATTAAACATCATTACACCAAATCACATGTATACAACATTGATTATTTGATCCTTCATATTCTCTCTTTAGTCTTGAAACTCAAACAAACTTGTAGGTTAATGTGTTTTCTTGAGACTTGGTAACTATTAAATGTATACCATGCAATATCATAAACATTTTAATTAGTATAACTAATTTTAACATTGGTTTATGGGTACACTCACGGATATTTTGAAGGGTATACCCATGGATATTTTAAATAGGTGTCATGGGTTTACCCGCGATGGGTATGTCTCACCCGTCACCCACCCACCACCCACTGATGGGTACAAATTTTCACCCACAACCCACCCGTGGGTGAAAATTGATGATTTTACCCACCCATTTATGTGCGGATACCCACGGGCTGCGAGTTTTTTCTCGCCCATTGCCATCCCTAGGCAACACCTTTTACATAGTGACTTGCATTTAACCTAAACACCTCTTTTCTTCTTCCCCCAATCAATCCACCCCTTTATTTTCTTCCTCATCGTAAAATCTTCATCTCAAAATCAATTCACATACATTAAGAAAACTCAAATCAGCCATCTTGAAAACCATACCCACAATCGCCCTCAATATAGTGTTCCGAACCCGAACCCGATATCAATCATATCACTAGTATCGACAACAATAAACCTACAGTCATTACGATCATCATGTTCAACATCATTATCACAATAACATTTAGAGGTTACTAACCCTAAACCAAAATCAGACACAAATTCATTGCAGACTTTTAAAGATATCCATTTTGGTAAAAGATGCTTTTAATTCAAACCACATTCATTATCAAATACACATTCACTTTTACGTACCCATACAAAAACCCCATTCATTCTCAAATACACAACTCAGTTAGGTGAAAGTGAATGTGTATTTGATAATGCATGTGGTTAGTTAAAAGTGAATTAAAAGCATCGTTTACAAAAATGGATATCTTTTAAAAGCCTGCAAGTGATATCGATGCATTTATTGAAATGAAAAAGGACAACTATCTATACTATATAAAATGGAAAAATGGTCAAAGTGGAAAAAGTGAAAAATGTTGAAAGTTGAATGTTGAAAACATGGTCAATGAAGAGAGAAATAAATAATATAATTAATACTCTTATTAAAACACCCCATTACTTAAAAGTACAATAATTTATTCACATTGTACACCCAATTAAAAGCACATCTACCAAATTAAAAACAGCCAATTGAAACCGATACGGGGTTGACTCGTTGAAACCGATACGGGTTGACCCGGCGCTTCAAAACGTAGACTAACCCGGTTTAATTTGACATTTTTCGACCAACCTATCGGTTTGACTTCGGTTTAAATCGACTGTTTTTATCGAGCGGTTCAACCGGTTGAACCACCCGGGTGAAATCGAGTTTCAAATTTGACAAAATTATATGAGAAATGATGAAGTAGTTGTGGAACCCGTGACAATTATTTTTGAAAGGAGAACCAAGAAATTGTAGTTTTTGTTTTATTTTGCTTTGACACATGTAATTTTTCATTTGTATAATGTTGTATTAAAAATGTTGCTCTTGCACCATTTAAGGGACTAGCATATATGAATCATCGTTTAAAAGTTAATATATATTGTATAGCCCTTTGTCCATGTATCATAATGTTATGTAAGTTTATTAAAATCACAAAAATTAAATAGTATTGTTATCTTTAGCGATAATTATTGTACCTCAAACAAATAGCTTTGAACAATGCATAAATATCTATACAAATTGATAGTACAAAATAATCTTATATGGTGATATCCAATTTGCAAAGTTACAATTTTAAAAGTCAAACACCAAATGATAAAGCGTTACGTGTAAAAAATAGTTATCAATGCCTAAATTACGACAAAACAAGAAAAAGCGGTCACACATGTTGGCTATACCTCTAAACTACAATATAATATAGCCAACTACATAATACCGTTGCTTTTGTAATGCTTGAATCTATTATTACTAAAAATCTTAATAACTTAAAACAATCCTATTAGAAAATATACTCACACACTTAGATGACTCCACATAATTTTTTAAAAAACAATATATTTATGCTGCTATGCAACTACGCATCGTAATTGTAGTTATTCGAAAACGATTCAGTTTGTTGAAAGAAACTTATGGGTCATCGGAACTTTGCAGAAAACTAGACATCGCTGCCGCTAGGCGCGGGTACTCGTCTAGTTATACACAATACAAATTAGTATCTAACAAAAGATGTTTTTAATTGACAACAAAAAAAATCTTATGCGCGCATGAAGAACATGCACATCTAGAAAAAAAAAGTGCTTGTTTACGCATGTCGAGTGGGTGTTTTTGGGTAGCGCGTGCAAGTTTGAAAATGATAATGCGCCATAGTTTAGTTTGGTAAATTGATGAAAATTAGTTCATTCTCGTAAAAGTAGTATGGTATGGGTTCACTTAGGTCATTTGTTTTAAAGAAAAACATATTAGACCATATATCTCTATTGTAGAAAAGAAAAGCTAGTTGGTGATGAGTAGTATAGATGTGTATTATAGGATTTAGACCAAAATGTTATGTGCTTTAAATGTATTCTTCACCATCCCCAACTTTAGTTGTACTCGCCCTTATAACTTTCCATGAAATTACTGGTTACATTGATTGTAAGGCGAAAAAGTAATCCATGTACATATGGTCTTGGTTGTTTCAAATTGTTACAATGACAACTTCCATAACATAGCTAGCAAGCTTATAAAAACAAGTTACATATATGAAAAACCAACAACAAAATTACATCTTAGTTAAGTGCGTCTACTCCGCATTTGTTTATAGATAGGAATTCATTTCGAGGGTGTTTGTTTAGGCTTATATACGGTTTATTAGCTTATATGTGTTCCGCTTATATAACATAAACCACAATCTTGTTGCTTATTTTGACACTTATGGGCTTATAAAACATTATTGAAAATGTTATATAAACCCATAAGTGTCAAAATAAGCAACAAGATTGTGGTTTATGTTGAAGCCGAACACATATAAGCTAATAAGCCATATATAAGCTTAAAAAAACACCCCCTTGATGACCTTATTTGTTTAAGCAAAGCTAGGTAGTTAGAAAATCTTTGTTGAGAAACTGGATTTTAGGTATTTAACATCTTACACCCACGAAAAATACTTTTGCATTTTTTTCGTTATTATTTGGGAATACTTATGGGGTACAAGAACAAAATCTTCTTTCTTCTTTAAGATATGAAAAAGTGTTATGAATGACCCGCTACTAGTTTGTGCTACAAAGCGACCAGGCAAGTGCAATTTGGTAATGTTTTCGAAATGCTATTTGATGACAAGCTTAAACGGGATACAATACTAATTCATCTCATTCATTTTCTTTGTTTTGAAGGTTACGTTATCACTCTTGTTCACAGTCATTGAAGCTATTTTGTGTTCACAAGGGAGAAATATTGTTTTTGATTGTTGTACATTTCATTTCCGGGGTCTGTGAATGTTATTTAGTGCCCAAATAAAATGAGAGCCGTGAATCTCATAAATCATACGGAATCAATTAGGATGTTTGTAGATGTGGATATGAGGCGTATTAAGAGGATGCGGTTCAGACTCCTTCATGTATTTCTTGATGAGGTTCTAGGGGAACTGGTACCCCTCGTTTGTTTTATGAGTTTGGTTATTAAGCCAAGAGGTTGCGGTTCACACTCATGTGAATCCCAACATGTCAATTGGAGCTTCTTCATTACCTATAACAAGAAGATACTGTGACACTTGTATACGAGGAAGATCACGTTCCGTACTATGGAAAAGTTGATGTCAACAGTGTTTTCACTCATATCATCCAAGTTCCCATTAATATGTTTGATGCTTCAAGATGGGATCCAGTTTTATGACTTCAAGTATGATCTTGTCAGTCATACTTGAACAACCACGCCTAGTAACAAACATATTAACGGAACCCGAATGATGTCAGTGAAAACTGCATTGACATCAACTACTCCATAGTACAGAATGTGATCTTCCACGTATGCAAGTGTCGAAATATCTTCATGTCGCAGAGTAATGAAGCAATCTCTAATGGGCATGCATGTTTGGGAACCGCGACCTCTTGGCTCAATAACCAACCTCGACCAAACTCATAGAAACAAACGCGAGTCAGAGTTCCCCTACAATCTTATCAAGAAATACATGAAGGAGTCTGAACCGCATCCTCCTAATATGCCTCTCCTATCCATATCTACGAACATCCTGATTGATTCCGCATGATTTATGAAATTCACGGCTCTCATTTTATCTGGGCATTGAATAACATTCACAGGCCCTGAAATGAAATGTACAACAATAAAAAAAATTCTTTCTCCCTAGTGAACACAAAATAGCTACCATGACAGTGAATAAGAGTGATAACGTTACCTTCAAAACGAAGATTATGGATTAGATGATTTAGTCCCGTATAAGCTTGCCATCAAATAGCATCCCAAAATCATTACCAAACTGTGTTGCATCTTCTTGAAAGTCCATGATGTTTCTTCATGGCGTTGGTGAGTGTTGTAGTGGAGGCTGAACGTCGGTGACTTAACAGGCTTTCGATAATCTTCGTTCTGATCTGTCCACGTAATGACATCACGCGCCTCAAGATTGAGAAGTATTGCTTGACGAATTTAAAGTTCAAGTTCCTCATAAAGATCCATTTTTTTGTTTTCGTTCTTGAATTGGGACAGGTGTGAGAGAAAGTAGCTAGCTAGGTGGTGAGTTTGAAAGCAGTTAGAAAATTGTTATGATGATGATGATTGGTAAAGTTTCACAATTGTCAATTTTAGTCTTAAAGGATACTTATAAACATTCTCCCTGGGTTTGGGTGGGAAATTTGGCGCATTCTTTTCTCTTTTTTAAACACTTTCTCATCCCGTCTTTTCCTCACTGCATCCCCAACGAAATTGAATGTGAATGAGATTTTTAGATCAATGCTTTTACTTTTGGTAGTTCTATGCATTCACTGTTTAAAATTGAACTTGTTGATGTGCTACTGGACCAAGTCTGCGAATACTTTGCAACATCATAAACTTTGTCATTATGCATGTATACATTAGGTTATGAAGATAGGTTGCAGTCATCCTGTCATAATATGCCTGGTTCATTTTGATATCTAGTCATTTTTGTGGTGTCACAGTTTTTACTTTTTAGGTACTACTTTGATCAGTGTTTCAAATAAAGATGAGTAGGTGATGAGTAATCGATGTGTATTGAAGGTTTTACACCAAAATGTTACGTGCTTTAAATCTGCATGCCATCTTATTACTACTTATTCTTCACCATCCCCAGCTTTAGTTGTACTCACCCTCTCAACCCTCATAACTTTGCATAAAATTACCGGTTACATTAATTGTAAGGCGCAATAATAATCCATATATACATTAATACATATGGTCTTGGTTGTTTCATTTTGTTTCAATGATAACTTCCATATCTAGCAAGCTTATGAAAATAAGTTACATATATAAAAACCTAACAACAAAAGTACATCTTAATTAAGTGCATCTACCCTGTATTTGTTTAGAGATAGGAATTCATTTAATGACCTTATTTGCTAAATCAAAGCTAGGTAGTTAGAATATCTTTGTTGAGAAGCTGGATTTTGCATGTTTGACTAATATATATGAAGTATATATCGTGTACCCTACGAAGGTAGCACAACGAGAGACCAAGCAAGTGTAGTCTTTCGTATTTTATTTTTGTTAGGAAAATGGTTGAATTGATGTTGCGTGACTTCGGCTGACGGATGTGATATGACCGCCATATTTTCTTGGACGAAAGTTTTAAAAAATATAGAGAAAGCTAACTTGACATCAAAAGATGGGTGTCTAAATGATAGTGGGATGCGCAACCGCACTAGTAGGTGCGCGTTATTTGTAAGCCTATCGAAGCAGCGGATGTTAAAAAGGAAACGTTTCTCCAATAGTAATTAAGGGTGGTGATGCAGGTTTTACTGACCAGATTTTAATATTTATAAAGTCTCGTTTACCTATGGTCCGCCTTATGTACTCACGGGCAGTATACCCGGTCGTGTGTATAGTATAGTAATCGGTAAAACCAAGGTCGTCTCAAGAGTTATATGAGCGGATCCATACTAAGTCTAGGTGTCACTGTTTTAATTGTTTTTAAGTAATGAAATGATTATTAAACTAATTAACAATAAATGAAAGAAAGCAAATAAAGGTAGAGTTGTGATCAATAGGGAAAAAGTGTGCTAACCTAGTTACTCCTCCTATCATGTTGTGTTCACGTCTAACTACTTCCAATTGATTCAAGTGGGGTTTTTAAGTCGTTAGGACAACATTTGGTCCGTTCGTCCTAACCTATCAGCAAAGGCTTCCACAGGAGATCAAGCTACTACCCTTGAAAGTCTAGTTGTTTTTAGTCCCCTAAGCCAAGTCATTAAGCACCTCTACATGCAAGATTCGCAACAATGAGTGCGGGCTAGCATCTTAGACACTCATCCCTAACTACTTAAGTTCATCCAAACAGCAGGTGATCATTTGGTCAGTTGGCAAAAGCGAAGAAGGGTCGTCATTTGGTCAGTTCTCACCCTTCCCACTCAGTCTACCTACTTAGGGTCAGTTGGTCAATTCTCCTAAGCAACTAAACACTACCGCCATTCAAAACTACCGAAGCTAGGGTAGCTACCAACAAACTATGCATGCATACACTAGAAACAATTATACGAAAGCAATGTAAACGTAAATAAAACAATTAAGGAATCATAACTAGGCTAGCACCAAAGATGCTTAGCCGATCATATTAAACGAAACCAAAGATTCAATGTTTGACACAATGAAATACATAAATCGAAAGTTAAGGAGTGATTTCTCCCTTGGAGATGGCTTCGTATCCTCTTCAAGATCTGTCTTTGGTCCCCTACTCATGTTCTCTGCTTTTTGGCGTGGAGTGAATGATGTGAAATGCATAAATTAGGGCTTATATTTATAGGCGTGAACTAGTTACGACGTAACTTGAGTTGAGAGTTACGTCGTAACCTTTATAAATCCATAATAATGCTCTCGTAAAGCTGGTTATGGCGCAACACATGGAATGAGTTACGCCGTATTTTTGGTACAGGTTACATTTGTATTGATTACGCCGTAATCGTTGGAAAGAGTTACGGCGTAATTGATAGCGGGGTGGAACATCCTTTGACCTAATTGGTTAAGGCGTAATCCTTAGTTAGGAATTACGCCGTAATTAATTGCTAAGTTGGTCTTCTGAGTCACGCTCTAGTTACGGCGTAATGTGAGATATGGAGTTACGCCGTTACATCTTCACAGTTGGCATACTACCATAAATCTCTTAATAAAATCTCCAAATCCGCGTCTCTTTAGCTTCAATGCTCGTAATTTTCCTGAAAGTGAAATATAAAGGAAAACAAGCATAAATCTATATAAATGATATAAAATACGAGCATTATCGGGGGAAATTGACACTTAATATTTAGGACTATTTGATGTTATCAGGTAGAAATTAGCCGAGCCGTTCGTGAAAAGCTCGAGATCGGATTAGTAAAAAGCTCGAACGAGCCGAGCCTAAATGAGCTCAACCCCGAGCTCGAGCCCAAGTTGCAGCTCGTTTATTAATCGAGCTCGAGCCCGAGCTTTACATACAAAGCTCGTTTGGGCTCGCGAGCCTAAACGAGCCTAAATGACATTATGAGATTTTAATTTTTAAACATATATACGAGCCTGAACTCGAGCTTATTAACGAGCTCAATAAAGATATATTACGAGCCGAGCTCGAGCCCAACTTTAACTTTTCTTTACCAAATCGTATAAATGAGCCGAGCTCGAGCCTATATGACATACCACGAGCCGAGCTAGAGCTTAAAATTTAAGGCTCGAAACAAGCCAAGTTCGAGCTCGAGCTTTTTAGAACTTCACGAGCCGAGATCGAGCTATGGCAGGCTTCGGCTCGGCTCAGCTCGTTTCCACCCCTAAATTAGTAATAATAGTTGTCCAACTTAATTGTTAAGTATGTATCAAATCTATTGCCAACTACTAATAATGAAAATAAGTATGTAGCTAAATGGTTTAATTTAAGCTTACCATGTAATGAAAATATCTTAACTATCTATAAAGAGTTTATAGTCAAAGTGGAATTGTTGAATTATTAAATGTTGAAAGTCAAGGTCAATTGAAATGTTAAAATGAATGTTGAAAAAGGCATAAGAAAATAATGCATGTGCTTAATGCCATGCGGGGTTGTACAGGAAATAATGCATGCATTTCAAGCTTGTGGCGTTACAACTTTGGGGAACTAAGCTATACACAAATGGAAACTATTGCAAGTATCAAACAATATCATCACAAACAGCAAGATGGGTCTTGCACTGTTTACAGTTGTAGATATTGCAAGTATCAAACAATATCTCACCTACAAAAAACGCACACACCCTCAACACATTATCATCTCTCATATCATCTCCAACACAACTATCAAAATAAGTAAATCGGTACCTACACTTTAGTCTTAATGCGGTTTGAGTGAAATACTTTTGACAGAAACTTTACTGGTGCTGGTATTTGGCATGAGCCCAAAGGGGTTGATCGCTCTCTAGGGGAATAGAGATATTAGTAGAGATGTATGACGAGAAGGTGAGGTTGATGGTGATTCTTTTTATCTTTTTTATATTTTTTAGAAAGCAAGTAAAAATATCTGGGTTTAGGAGTTGGGGGTAGTAATTCTACCAATTTTAACTACTTAATAATTTAAACTAAAAACTAATTAACTAATAAAAAGAGAAAAGCTATGGATTGTATGAGTGTGTTCTTATGATAAGTAAAAGCATGTTTACTTAGATTTTCTTAGTCCCTATTTATCACTTACTGGTCGGTTGTCACATCCTCATTCTAATTGGTGCGTTGTATTCCGTGTTAATCATAGGGGGTGCCTAATTCCCTAGTTTTATGAATCGTAACTCTCCTCTAGACTATCCGGGATCGCCAAGTACCGTAGTATCTCCCCCGAATACTCTATTATCCTAAACGTACAACTCACGCAATAAACACAACGATGGCTCAAGTGCACTCTCAAGTTTTTTACTATTTAGGACGTTCAAGCTCGCAAGAATAAAAGAAGAAGCCAGTTTTCCTGACTCTAGCATCTACCAATTAAAACAAGAGACAACCTAACAATAATCAACAACTAGGTTTCATAGATCTAAGCAAACACAAGATTAATTTAGCTATGCATGATAGATAAGCATGAATACAAACAAACAATTGAACATAGGATAAACATGGCGATAGATTGGATAAACAAACTTATCTTTAAGTGTAAAAGGGGTTTTGGAACCCTAAAATACTGCCCAAGTCAGACTATTAACGAACTAGGGTTTGCTCTCCAAAATATTATACATAAAATAGAGAAAATTCGAAGTATATATATAGATATACACTTGCGACGGCGTCGCCTTTTGATGGTGACGCCGTCTAGTCGCCGTCATTAGGGTTCGTTATGGACAAGTCATCATTGGGACGACATCAGTTGAGGAAGTGTGACGCCGTCTGGCTTTATTAAGGACGTCATCTTGCAATGAGTCTTGGTCGTCTGGTGTAAAATAAAGGGCGACGCCCTTCTGGAATAAGGCTTGAAGCTGTCATGTTGTAAAACCAAAATATGACCTGAGCCGTCGCTTGAGACTTTTTTGAAATCCTTGTGAGCGACAGAGTCGCCCTTTGAGTTGGGACACCGTCATGTGCAGAAATCATCCTTGAAATCTTGACTTTGTCGTTTTCCTCATGTTTTCGCTCATTTTCGTCCAAAAGTGCTTGATTCCAGCAATTTGCCTCCAAAAGACCTAAAATTTGAAAAGGAACGATTTTAAGCAGTAACGGATATAAAATATATCGATTTAGGGCTTAAATGACCCCTTAAAAACGTATGTTTTAAATCCTTATCAAATATCCCTACACTTGGAATTTACTTGTCCTCAAGCAAATGTGCTTTTGGCCAATCAATTTATAAGTTATAGGTTATTTAGCATTGGTTTAAAATAGTTTACAACAAGTACAAGCGCCACAATAGTCATAACAAGCACAGAAATTATACACTAGCACATCACAATTGGTGTTTGGATTCTCTCATCTCTCGGGTTTATATGAAATATAATATGTAAGAAAATGGAAGATAAATACTCACTACCTGTCATAGTACATAGGTTACCATAGGCTTGAGAATAGATAAAACCTCCACCGCTTTGGCGTAAGCACCGAGGAATAACTATCTAAGAGGTCTTTACAAAGGGTTATAATGTTAGGCTTCGGGTAAGGAAATAAAGGGTTTTGTTGGATATGGAGATATTTAGTGGTGGCAAGTCAAAAATCTTAAGTTACAAGCATGTGAAATGCGGCGTTGCTAAACCAAGACTCGACTCACTAACACTAGATAACGACTTGAAACAAAATCAAAAGACATAAACTTAAAAACATAAAACATAAAGATAGATGTAGGATGGTAGTCGATATGTTTTTCTCTTTTTTTCATACCTTTTTACTCTACCATCCTCTAAGATAACATCAAAATAAAGGGATTTATAAGGGCATCCCTACATTTGAGTTTTTATTTCACTAACACTAATTGACCTGATTTGAAAGATCAAAACACTTGGAGTCCTTAATTACGTAGACAACGGGAGATTGAATTTATCATTCTTTCCCGTTACTCCATAAAATACTACTTTAACCCATACGTCTTAATCGTCCCAAAACTGTATACAAAGGATATGACTCGATTTAGCAACCATGCGAGTAACTAGATAATTAAACTAAGGGTTTAAAGAATGATTATAATAATGCACTAAAGATGAGTGCATACAAGGTGGGCTAAGGCGATTTGGGTGTAACATTTAGGGGTGGATTGTAAACAATGTTCTTCATTGATATTCCGGAAACTGGAACATCACGAGAACCGCGAAAAGATAGGCTCTGAGGGGTTAACTAGGGATATCATGTACTGAAGATGAGTACATCGCAAGGGTATGGGGAAAATTACTCAACCGATGAGTTTGACGTAATTACATTACAGGTTTAAAACAAGGGTTATCCTAATGCCTCTTATCATTTAGTTAATCCTAACTACACGAATGTAGTCTCACTAGCGATCTCGGAATGCATCACAAAACAAGTTCTAGAATCTATTATACTATCGGTACACTCACTAAACATTAAAGATGAATGCTTTTATTCCTAAAGATATAGGGGCGAACCTCACATTTTTTGGGTGGAATTTGAGTGGTATATGGTTTTTTTGTGCTAGTCATATAATTCTATCCATGAGACGCTTTATTAAGACTAAAGTTTTACTCGTAAATGCCATAAAAAAATTTAAATTTTGTGCTGAAATTACCCCTAATAAATATTTCTCATAGTTTATTACACAAATTACCAAGGACAAGACAGAAATCAAGTGAGTGAATAGTTTCTAAGTTTTCGTTTTATTCTTCCTCCTTAAACTTAAACTGAACATTATCCTTAATATTCCTCAAAAGAATCAAAGTTATGATAAAGGAAGGTAAATAAAAGAGAGAAACTAATACTCCCCTGATTAGCTCGGAAGGATATGCGTAGAGTTGCGGTTAAATCCTCCTCCAAGAAGAATGAGCAAGTAGCAAGTTTTGTTTCAATCATGTATTTCATCTTCTTGTCTAATATAACCTGCACACTTATAAGAAAACAAAACGAAACCTCGCGTAAAATCCTGGTATAAACTATATAAGAAACACAACTACACTAGAAAGCAAGTAAGATATAATGCTTGTGGAATGGATGTTTGCAAATTTTCTGGAAATTTAAGAATTGAAAGTTTCCAAAAATTACAAATTAGACAGAAAACAAAACATTTGAATCTGCTCATACATTGCCTAACCCTATCGGGCTTTAGTCCCGACGTCGTCAGATTGTCCTGACAGAAAGAGTCCAATGCGCTTTCCGGAAAAATTCTGGAAAAATTACTTCTTTAAAGACCTAGAAAAATTCCTGCAAAATATCCATTATGACTCGATACAAGCATTTGACTCTAACAAACACACAAATATATATAATTCCAATTATTGTTAATCTCATGTTCATGCAAGTTCTAAAAACATATGTGATATTCCCTACACTTATCTTTTTGTAAAATACCTTTATATGTAAGTAAGACGAAGTTAAAAATAAAATAAAGCATTTTCACAAAATAAACATGAGAATTAAGCAATAACGAAAAAGATATATGAAACACTCAAACAAAATGAAAAACAAACATGCAAACAATTAAACATCGGTTGCCTCCCAAGAAGCGCTTTTCTTTATTTATGTGTCTTGTAGCTAAACTCGAAGTAATACCCTACGTGACTTCATCACCATCATCTTCCTCCTTATGGTGATTTCTATTGGGGTTTTTCATAGCATAGTTATGTCCGATTTGTGCATCTCTCTAGGAAAGCATCATGGCCCCATTTGGTTCTATATTCCGGTCCTAACTTCACGCATTCTTTATAGAATCTGAATATCTTATTCATCACATAATCTACTCCTCTCCTTCTATCCTCCTCATTCCTAAAGTAGACCGATACCTTAAGTTCTTTCTCATTATTGGATAGTGACAAGAATTGCTCAATCTTGAATGGAATTTGGTAGGCAATCTCATCGGTCTCGTCGTTGAATCTAACTATCCCTAATGATGGGTCATAAGTCATTTCGGAGCTATCTATGAATGGCTTTCCTAGAACTACATGGGACAAGGTAGGATCTATAGTCGTACTAATATCCTCCACAATCACAAAATCTGTTAGGTACGTGAAGCTTCCTACATAAATGGGCAATCCTTTAACTCTACCGAGGAAATTACATCTTATTCTAGGATCTTCGAGATCTTTCCTACTTAAGATGGGTCTTTTCATCACCCAATTATAGTATGTGCTAGTCATGATGTTTATTGGGGACTTGCGATCGATGTAGGCTTTTGCCACGAAGAGGTGTCCTATGAAACATGGTATGTTAAGATTTCTAGGATTTCCAATGGTGATATGTGGGGATCTCATAGCATAAAAGGAATGAAGTTCGCGTACTGGATGTGGGTGGTATGAAATCTGTAGGAAACTTGTTGAAGTATTTGTCACGTACTTCGTCCACTTCTTTAGTTGTTTCATCCTTAGGAGTCTTACTAACCTCAAGCACTGTCTCATGGTTTGCTTCATCATTATTCTTATTTGGTCTCACTTGGGTGATGGCTTTGACAAAGTGAACATGTTTTGTTGAAGACGGTTCCCTATTTTCATTTGCCTAATTGTGAGTGAGTGAAGAACTTGCTTGGGTCCTTAATCTTTACACTGGGAGCTTTTTTGGAGGGGTGAGTCGAGATGGCATTAACCTTCTCAGTTGCCGTCTTATCAACATGATTGTTAATGGCTTTCAAGAGGTTATCTATCTTCTTATCCATCTCGGCTTGTTGTTGATTAACGTGATCTGAAATCTTGGCTATTTGGGCTTCTTGGGATGTTGCGAAGTTTCGCATCATCCATTTCAAGTTATGTTGAATAGGACCATGAAGGCCTGAATCGTATTGCTGGGACCATAGGGAGTCGTTAGAATTAAATTATTTGGTTTGAATCCAATTATAGTTGGGTTTGCCCTTCCATGCCTCTCGGGCTTCATTGAAAGTCCTAGGTCTGGGGGTCATCGGGAATCTTCCTCCTGCTCCGTTGGTGCGCATAGATGCGTAGTCCACAAAAGCTTGTTCGGGGAGTCTCGTAGAGTCGATTGAAGGCAAGGATATTGCCTTTACAGTTTTAGGCAACTCATGGAGGTCATTCCAATATTCGTTGTCATAGAGGGAAGTGTCCTCTATAGTGCCCCATGATTCTTCCGCGGTTAATTCACTAAGCTTACCATCGGCCGTTTGGTCAATGGTTTGCCTTGTGGAGAGATTGAAATGATTATAAAAGATTTATAATTGGAGCCAAAAGATCAATGCCATAGTAAGGGACTTTGTGGAGCAAGTCCTTCAATCGAGTCCACGCCTCATAAAGGGTTTCGCCTTGACGTTGTTCGAACGTCAAGATATCATTCCTAAGCTTAGTGGTTCTCCCCGGTGGGAAAAATTAGGTGAGGAAACGGATGGTGAGATCATCCCAACTTGAGATGGACCATGCGGGAAGTCGCACAAGCCAATTACTAGCTTGGTCACGTAGAGAGAATTGGAAGAGACGCAATCGCGTGGTCTCCCGAGTGGTAGCATCAAGGTCAATGGAGTTAGCAATTTTAAGGAAATCCTTGAGATGCTGATTAGGATCTTCGGAACGAAGTCCATGGAATGCACATCCGTTTTACACCAACCGGATAGTGTCGAATCGCAGGGCCGTAGTTTGAGCTAAACGGGGAAGCTCAATGGTGTTCCTATAGCCTTGATGGCTCGGTCTAGAGTATTCACCAAGAGTACAGCCTCTTGGCGGGTCTTGTGGTAGTGGATTTGGTGGTGGTAATGGTTGATGTGGTGGTGGTGGATGGTGTGGTGGATCATTGTTGGGTGGATTATCACCTTCCATGACGAAAAGTGACAAGGCTACAAACAAAAACACGAAGAAGGGGGATAGAATACAAGAAAGCTAATAAAAAGAAAAAAGTTCACTTGATAGGAATCAAGCGAGTAAACCTAATCGAGATAGAAACCTAACTAGCTATTCTATTCCCCGGCAGCGGCACAAAAAACTTGATAGCAGGTTCGAGGTTGAAAGACTTCCTTTTCCGTGAGCAAACTTTACAACCCACTAGGCAAAGGTACCTAATCGTTGTAGTGTAGTATGGGCAACCACAGGGGTTGATCGTTCTCTAGGAGAATAGAGATGCTAGTAGAGATGTATGACGAGAAGGAGAGGTTGAGGGTGATTCTTTTTATCTTTTTTATATTTTTTAGAAAGCAAGTAAAAATCTCGGGGTTTGGGAGTGGGGGGTGATAATTCTACCAATTTTAACTACTTAATAATTTAAACTAAAAACTAATTAACTAATAAAAAGATAAAAGCTATGGATTGTATGAGTATGTTCTTATGATAATTAAAAGCGTGTTTACTTCAATTTTCTTACTCCCTAGTTATCTTTTATTGGTCGGTTGAATTGTCACATCCTCATTCTAACTGGTGTGTTGTATTCCGTGTTAGACATAGGGGGTACCTAATTCCCTAATTCTATGAATTGTAACTCTCCTCTAGACTATCCGAGATCACCAAGTACCGTAGTATCTCCCCCGATGACTCTATTATCCTAAAGCTACAACTCATGCAATAAACACAACGATGACTCAATTGCACTCTCAAGCTTTTTACTATTTAGGACGTTCAAGCTCGCAACAATTAAAGAAGAAGCCAGTTTTCCTTACTCTAGCGTCTACCAATTAAAACAAAAGACAACCTAACAATAATCAACAACTAGGTTTCATATATCTAAGCAAACACAAGATTAATTTAGCTACACGTGATAGATAAGCATGAACACAAATAAACAATTGAACATAGGATAAACATAGTGATAGATTGGATAAACAAACTTATTTTTGAGTGTAAAGAAGGGTTTGGAACCCTAAAATAGTGCCTAAGTCAGACTATGAACGAACTAGGGTTTGCTCTCCCAAATATTACACATAAAATACAGAAAATTCGAAGTCTATATATAGATATACACTTGCGACGGCATCACCTTTTGATGGTGACGCCATCTGGTCACCGTCATTAGGGTTTCGTTATGGACAAGACATTGTTGGGACGACGTCAGTTGAGGAAGTGTGACATCGTCTGGCTTCATTAAAGACGTCGTCTTGGAATGAGTCTTGGTCGTCTGGTGTAAAATATAGGGCGACGCCTTTCTGGAATATGGAGTAACGTTGTCATGTTGTAAAACCAAAATATGACCTGGGCCGTTCATAAGGATTTACAACGTACGCTTTTAGGGGGTCATTTAAGCCCTATTTCGACACATTTTATATCCGTTACTGCTTAATTTTGTTCCTTTTCACTTTTTAGGTCTTTTGGAAGAAAAATGCTGAAATGAAGCACATTTGGATGAAAAGGAGCAAATACATGAAGAAAATGGCAATGTCAAGATCAAAGCCACTCAAGACTGATCAGCAGAACCTGACGGCGTCCCATCCAAAGGGCGACACCGTCCCTCTATGAAGACTTGATCAACACATGCACGAGACGGCTTAGTGAAATTCCTGTTCATAAAGCCTGAAGGCGTCACACTTTAAATATGGAGGGCATCACTCACGGTTTTCACTCCAGACGGCCCAGATCTAGAAATCAGACGACGTCTCAACTAAAGACCGACGACGTCACAACTCTCAAGTGACGCCGTCCCATCGATGACTTGGCCCAGACGAAACCCTAATGACGGCGACCTGACGGCGTCGCATGCAAAAGGCGACGCCATCGCGATTGTAAATCTATATACAGAATTCGATTTTTCTGTATTTTAGGAGCTAGAATTTTGGAGAGAAAACCCTAACTCATTTGTAGTCCGACTTGGACAGTATTCTAGGGTCCCATACCCTATTTTACACATCAAGATAATTTTTTTAATCCAACTTATCATTATGTCTACCCCATGTTCGATTAATTGTGTGTATGCTTGTTTGTCTATCATGCTAGCTAAATTACTTGTGTGTTTGCTTAGATCTATGAAACCTAGTTATTGATTGTTTTTAGGTTGTTTCTTGTCTTAATTGAAATTGGCTTAGAAGTGCATCTAGGCTATCGTTTTATTCTTTATGATGATATGGTGTACGGATGGAATAGCTTTGGTTTGTCGATTCTGTGAATCACATACAAGAGATAACCTCATAGAACTAGGGGATACAAACACCCTTTGACTTTTAGGAATACAACGCTTTAAGATAAAGGATGTGCCAACTCAACCAACCAATAAAAGATAACTAAAAAGTAATAGTATTTAAGTGAACACATCTTTAATCATCATACGAGCATACCTCAATTAAACATAGCTATCTGTAGTAATTAGATAATTAGTAGAAATAGAGTAATCGGTAGAAGTACCACCCCCGAACAAATTGCCCCAAGATTTTACCTTAGCTTTCTAAAAAACCATAAAAAAAGATAAAAAAAAAATCATCCTCAACCCCACCTTCTCGTCATATATTTCTTACTAGCATTTCTATTCCCCTAGAGAACAATATCAATCCCCGAGGCTTACCCCATACTACACTACAATGATTAGGTTCACTGCCTAGAGGGTTGAAAAATTTGCTCGTAGAAAAGGAGGTTTTCTTGACCCCGAACGCTCTTACGCAAATCAAGTTTTTGGTGCCGCTGCCGGGGAATAGAATAGCGAGTTAGATCTCTATCTCGTTTAGGTTCCCTTGCTTGATTCCTATCAAGTAAGATTTTTTCTCATTTTTATTAGCTTCCTTGTAGTCTATCCCATTCTTTGGGTTTTTGTTCATAACCTTGTCACTTATCACCATGGGTGACAATCCACCACCAAACGATAACCCACCACCAAATCAACCACTTCCACTCAACCCACCACCACTTAACCCGCCAAGAGGTCGTACTCTTGGTGAATACTCTAGACCGAGCCATCAAGGCTATAGGAACACCATTCAGCTCCCCGTTCAAGCTTAAACTACGGCCCTGCGATCCGACACCATCCGGTTGGTGCAAAACGGATGTGCATTCCATGGACTTCATTCCGAATATCCTAATCAGTATCTCAAGGACTTCCTAAAAATTGTTGACTCTATCGACCTTGATGCTACCACACGGGAGACCACGCGCTTGCGTCTCTTCAAATTCTCTCTACGGGACCAAGCTATTAATTGGCTTGAGCGACTTCCCGTCGGATCTGTGACAACTGGCAATTTAGGGAGTCTATTTTAGGTAACCGCATTACGTTAAACTAAACCGAGCTTTTGCCTTTATCACTATTTTTATCGACCATGACTTGATTTGATATCGTTTATTGGTTTTTATGATTTATTTTATTGTTGGATGAGTTATCATGTGAGTTTAACTCTTTTTGATAGGCACTATTCGATTCGGCACTATAAAAGCCTAAAACAAGAAATAACGTAACTTTTAGACCGTAACTCGAAAATTGGCAAATAAATAGTCAAAACTCGTAGAAAAACATAAATAAACATAATAGAAAGTCGAATGAACGTCGTGGGACACCCGTAGGACAATATATGAGCTCGAGAATGGGTAAACGGGATAGTTTACGAAAAATTATGGCTTCGGCCCCTCCTTTTTCCCTCTAGCCGGCCACCCCTCCCCACCTTTTATTTATTTTGAGGTCCCTCCTTCCCAACTATATAAACTCCCTCCTAACCTTATTTTTACTTCTACTTTCTCTCACTAAAAACACACACACACATAACTTTCTCTCTCTACTCTCTCTCTCCTCCAACTAACAAAACCCTAACCCTAAAACCACTGCCACCATCGCCACCTTTCCAGCCAAATTCCGGCCATTTTCCGGAAAGTGAAATTACACCTCCACCACCATTAGATAGATCTCTCTTTCCTCTTTCTATCCATATAAAAATTTCTTACAAAAGCCTACATTAACACTTCCAAATCTTACAAATAAGATTCGTGATTCTAGGGTTTTCATTAAATCTTGTAGATCGGGTTGTAAAAAGATAAATGGAACATGGTTCAAGCTTGTTTTGGCCATGGAAATCCACGTATGGGTCATATTAGGCTCGTACATGGTTCGAATTTTAGGGGTTTTGGTTTAAACATGGGATTAAAACTAATTTACACTTAAATAAACATGATTTGGTATCATGTGGTATGTCATATCATTGGGTTTTTGCATTTTAGGTCATGTTTCATGTTTTTTATTAGGATTAGTTGATGGGTTTGATGTTTGGATAATGATTGGAGGTTGATTGATTGTGTTTGGTTGTAGTAAAAGCTATTTGGGGAGTGTTTGGATGTGTAGATGGGGCGTACAACCACCAAGACCCACGATGGGTCATGGGTTGGTGTCGTACGAGACCCACTTGGACCAAGGGTCCGAGTCGGGTTGTCGTGGTAGCTTGTTGATGATATTGTTGGTGTTTGGAAGAGACGCGTGGAGCCGAAAAGCTTCTAGAGCTTGTTTGGTTCACGTGGTCTTAACCGTGACCGTGTCATGACCATTAGGGTCATAACATTGGTTTCGGGTATATTTGGTTGGTTGATTGGTTGGCGAGATTGAATTGGGTTGATTTGAGATAGAATTGCGCTATTATGACTTTTATTTGGACTTATTATATAAATTATCAACTTTGAGCAACGTCGGTGTTACTTTGACTTTTTAGTCAATAGTTGACCCCGACAACGCCGTAACATGGACTTTAGTATAGTTTGGACTTTTGATTGATAAAAAGCCGATAAGTCATGACTCGTGCTTGTGGACTCGAAACGAATAACGATTTGGAAACTAATAATGAAATTGATGTAATATATATATATATATATATATATATATATATAAGGGTTAATAAAACTATGAAACATAAATAATAAAAAGCTTTTATACCAAAAATATCGATAACAAGACTTGTCTTGTTATTTACTATTTTAAATGGAAACTAACGACTAAAATGGAAATGTTTTCTAATAAATAAGTAATTAATGTTTTGAGTGCACGTTTATCGAAATATGCCAATTATGGGCATTTAATACTATTTTCAAGTATTTATTTATTTACGTTGTATGCATGGGTTATGGATAACCTAACATTAATAGTGTTGATCCACGTGGATGACAGACTTATTAGGTTGACGAATCTAATAAGAGCCCGCTAGGCACGTTGGATAACAATATTAATGAGTGAATTATCCTTATGACTCGTTAGGATGCGACCGGTTTATGGGATAATAAGCGACACAAATAAATAATTGAGTTTATCAAGTTGACGAATTCGATAAGGTTTACTATTTATTCTGAAACTTATTGGACTATGGAGCTTATCGCTTAGACGTCTCATTGTGTTGCATTGAATCACATATTGGTTTTTTGAGTGCATTCATGATATCATGTTGAGTCGATACACACACACGATGATACCAAACGCTAGGACTAAATGGTGAAACAAGACATTTTTGGAGATAAATAAAAGGAATACATTGGGGTAGATAACGTTGATTTTGGGAAATATATATTAAAATGAGTTTACATTAATAGGTTGTGCCGAGTCGATAGGCGCTAAGCCGTGATTAGTTGTTATCTTCTTGCTAGTGTTTGTTTGTGCGTTGCTTACTTGAGGTGAGTTTCATAGCCCCACTTTTATCTATGTTTTTAACTAAATTGGGGTGAGAATCATGCTACTATTTTTGGACATTCTAAACTATTTTGATTTGCTTATGTGCTTGACTGATTAGATAGATATGTGGTAGTTGTTGCCTTAGTCTAGGGTAGCAATCCTAATTGCTATAGCACTTGCCTAGCTAAGTATAGACTTCTACCTCGACCTAGTCCAGGGTTAGCAATCGTTCTAGACTTTGCTACGACTGTGCTGGCTAGTGTCGCTAGGGGCCTATTATGACGTCGAACATGATATTGGTATGTTATTGATGTGTATCTATCTTAGGTCTCGCATAGCAAATTAACTCCTACAGGTCCACTACTTTTAACTTGAATTTAAACCTATGAACTCACCAGCGTTAGCTGACCTTTTAGCATGTTTTCAAAGGTAATTAAGTGATGTTTGGAGTACGTGTTCTATGGAAGATTGGCAAGGAGGCATGGTTCAAGGATCATAATTGACTCTGATATTATGGGGACCTATTTTTATTAAATCATGTTTGGGCCTGTAACTTATTGGATTTCATAAACACACAAATAAGCTCAACAATGGATCGAATGAGATAGAGTTTAGAGAGAGAAAGTGGGATCCTTTCTAGAGAGAGAAAGAGAAAGAAAACATAGAAGGTTAGATTAAGAATAAAAGGTCCAACCCTCTACCTTGGGAGGTAGAGGGTATTTATAGTTACATACTACACGTCCTCCTACGGACTGTGGATCAGGCATACAGTGGGTAAAGACCCGTCTGTCCTCCACGGTATTGCACTAAACTAAATACCTAACTAAATAACTAGTAAATAACGTAATGTCTACGAGCTAACTTATGCTAGATTATATATGGGGTGACCGACACTTCACTATGGAATTTCTAATTCCTAACAATCTCCCCCTAAGGGAGGTCACCCCATGAAATACATTTTGCATCCTCGTATTCTATCTTTTGTTCTTGAGCTCGTAGACTTCAATTCTTCAATTCCGCAATCTTTGTGCTTTAGTAGCGATTCTTCAAAGTGCGCATTGATTTGTACTTTTAGTGGAGGCCTTTAACTGATCCACATCTTTGATGATCTTCGAGCTTTCTTTGAGATCGTCATCCACAGTAAATCTCTGAATCACCCTTTATTGTGTTGCCATCATGTGAAGTTGTGACTTTCGGACCGACATTCTCACACTTTTGGATCATGACATCTTTCCATCAGAGTAGCGGAAGCTTTACTGGCCCATGATATTTGCAGCAGCGTAGCGGAAACATAGTATAAAAATATCAGAGCCAGGTTCTGTAGATATGCACAAGTCATGATTTCTTCAATTAAGTATGGATGCTGTCAGCATGCGGCTATGGATTGACTCCTCAATTCTGATCAACAGCAACCTTAGTCCAAATGTACCTGCAAACAACAGTTAGCAATAAAACACATTAAAGTGTCTTTGATCACTTTCGTTGAATTGAGGTACACGGCCCACGGTTCCTGGTTGATTAGTACAAGTAACTGCGTGTGATCGGGTATAATTCGAAGAATCTCCTTGACAGGGTTTCGCAATTTGTTCTAGCCGTTCTCAAACCAGAACGTCTCAAAGACAACACGGAGTGAGTGAACCAGCAAATTGAGATTTACTGATTGATAGAAAATGATTTGAAAACAATCGCGTATTGCTTAAGAGAAAGATTTTTTGCAATACGACGAAGGTTTACAAGAAGAAAATCATTTATTAATCATAAATACCCTTTTGATTTTGAAGATAATACACAGTCGAAGTGCTAGAGAAAAGAGTTTTTGGGCACAACGACCGTTTTTTCAAAGGTATCCGTCAATCCTTTTCCTGGACCAAGGTTGATTCACGAGTGAATCGCCCCATCGTTTCTATCCAGTTGTCACAAGCTTGATCTTTTGCAAGATCTCACATGTCACCCACCAAGAGCTTGTTTGATGTTGGCTCTAGAAGGATTTCCATCTTCATCGTGAATACTTTTACATATCACTGGGATGTTCTGGCAATACCACAAGGATAATGCGTAGGACTCTTAATCTATTCTTACTTTCCACATTGTGTGAAACAGCAAGTCTCCAAGAATAGTGTCCTAATGAGATATTGTGGATGATCTCTTTGCTCTAGACTCAATTGTGCACATTTGGTTCCTATGCCAGAGACTAGGGAGAGGGTCTCCTTCTTCAATACCAACTATCTCTAAGAGAAAGTCGATAGATTATGTAGGTTCCCTGTGAGAATGAAACAAGTCCTTTTAAGAGGAACTTGAGTGGTTTGGAAAGTTGAAGTGCAGTGCATCACTGGGTCGATGACGTCTTGTCTTCAATACCGATGTTACCTTGGTAACAACCAGTAGCATATGTATTGAACCCGGTGTCTGCCCTAAGGTTGAATTATTGGAGGGATATTTCTTTTCACCCATTTCATATTCATTTCTTTTTCATTCTTCAACCCCTTCAGTGCTTACCGAGACTTCATAACTAGAACCTTGTTGAGTTTATTCCAGTACTAGCTCTGTCTCAGTCCGCACTCTTCCCATTTCTCACTTTTCTCCTTTGTTCATCATACCTAAGGACTCTACACTATCTAGTGGATTATCCCTGGGTAGATCCCTCCGGCTCTGGCGGATCATGGGAACTAATACCTAACTCACCATCCTTATAACTCCATACATAAAAAAATGGTCGGTCTTTTGGTACAGTTCATTCTTCCTTGAAACCAATTGAAAAATCATTTGGAAAAACAATCAAGGTACTTGTGATACGAGATCAAAGCATTTTGTACCTTAATAGTTTTGATCATTTAGAAAACCTCCCCCTCAACATGTGCATATGATTTAGAAAATGTTTAGCACATGGAGGCAAAAGGACTTTGAAATATTTTCTTTGATCACTATTTTCATAGAAAAGCCATTTGATTTTCTTGGTAAATTCTCCCCCTCAATATGTGCATAGGATATTTGAAATCATTTTATCACATAGAGGCAAGAGTTCATTTGAAGCACATCCACGATTACAAAAGCCATTAAGAAACCATTTGCTCCCCCTCAATATGTGCATCGATAAACGAAAGAGTTTAGCACATATTAGAGAGAACTAGCACTTTTGAATCAATTAGATCATTCTTTATCAAGTTTCATTATTAAATCACAAATTCTCCCCCGATCAAAAATATCAAACCCTTTGAGATTTTGGATCTCAAGTGATTTAATCAGGTTTAGAAAACATGGGAGAATATGTGCCTTGTTTAAATACTCATCTTGTTTTTGGATAAATGCTCCTCCTCAACATGTGCATAGTATATTTGAAATCGTTTGGCACATGGAGGCAGGAGTGCCTTTGAAGGACTAAATCCAATTCCATTTAAACAGATTTGAGATTTAAATCACGATCTCTCCCCCGATCAAAAATATCAAACCATTTGAGATTTGTGATCCCATCTGATTTAAATCATTTAGAAAAGTTTGGGAAAGACGTGGCAAGATTTAATTTTTGAAATAGACTGATAAGAATCAATTTAAGACATTAAAGATTGTTAGTGTCAGGTATGATTGTTTTTAAGAGATCTTTAAGTAAAATAAAACAATTTCACAATCAAACAAGAACAGAAAAAATTTCATTTTGAAAGACCTTGATTCAAAAGAAAAATCATACCATGACATAACATTAAATCTTTAGATCACCACTTATTATCGTACAAACCGGAACTTTTGTGAAGAAATATCGTTTGAAAATATTTTGTTTTAAATCACTCTCCCCCTCAATCGATGACCGAAGTCAATAATTGAGTGACTTAGGTTTTGATAAAAAGAAGTCCGGTGATTTTCAAAATTTAGTCCAATTTATTTTCAAAACAATGTTTTTCAAAGTTTTAGAAAAATGGTATCATCACTATTATCCTGCACAAGGATACGTTAGGTGGTTGAGCTGCTTCTGTTGATGTTGCTGCTGTAGGGCTTGGAAGAAAAACCATCTGCTGATGCAGTGAGACTTCTTACGTTGCAATTTAATGCCAACTGAGGTCAAATTAAGCTCTGTTTCTTCAATCACATAGAAGAAAACCATCTGCTTATGCAGTGACACCTCTTACATTGCATTTATGCCAACTCTCCATTGAAGTCCAATTAAGCTCCGTTTCTTCATTTGTCAACCCAAGATATAGTTACCCTTTCCTTTCGGCATCCAATCATCTTCAATTGTGGGATCCGGATCGGGAACATTCTTATATACCAATATACCTACATACGTTAGTGAACACATATACAGATATATGGTGGTCGACATCACCCAAACAACAATCGACTAATAAAAGTCAATTCAACATATCAATCAGATCATATATGGCATCGGAATAATGTGTTCATCAAACTATAATCATCTAATCCTAACAATCACATCCTAGAAACCTAGTCCTTCAACATAGGCAATTATATTTTACAGATAAGCATGTAGGATGATTACGAAAGTCCGTTAGATGATGTAAATTTGAAAACATTCTCCCCCTCAATCAATGCCTCATTTTTTGAAAAATTTTAAAAGCGCAGAAGTCATTGATCGAGTTTGAAAATTAATACGAAAACTCTGATACTGATTGATTTTTCAAGCAACTCATTTTCCACCATTTTGAAATACAACAAATATTTTTCTGAAGAATTTTAGACGGAAAAACATTTGTGTAGGAATAGCAGTCTTTTTGACGACATGCTTTCCTCGTTAAGTTTTAGGATAAGTGCACGAAATATTTGAAAAATTGTTTAGCGCAACACTTTCCTTTCTTTAAAAGAGCGGGTTGCTATCTGAAATAATAGCAAGCCATTTTTTTAAGCGCGGGTTACAGTCAGAAATAACTGTAAACCATGTTTGAAGCACGGGTTACGGTCTGAAATAACTATAAGCCATATTTTGAGACATGTTTTGGAAAAAGAATATTTACACCTCCTGCTCGAACTTCATCTATGGTCCCGTGCCATTATTGAATAGCATTTCTAAGACTGCAGATGTTATCGATACCAGAAGACATGTCTTGAGAAAACATATTTTTGGAATTTTTCAACTTTCTGATTTTTATGGGCTTTTGTTGATTTTATATTTTTCTATTTTGATTTTTGATAATTATTTACAAAGAGAAATAGTTTAAGAAGATGATGATACGAGTACCGAGATAAGGAAATCGTTCAGCACTTTGAAGAAGATAGAAGTCATCATCTCTTAAACTTTCACCACCAAAGCTTTCGAGGCTCTTGAATCGTCGACAGAACTTGAGCCTTCTGAAAGTACGACTTTGGTAGCTTCCCCCCAAACCGACAAACTAAGAATAAAGACCATTTCTCCAAGAAGTAGAAGTGAATAAAATGGTCTCATTGAATGAAGCTCAGCACCCTGAAGAACACGAGAACAACAAAGAAACAAGTTGAAGCATTGATCGTCTCAGTGGTTATCAAATCCGATCACAAGAACCTGTTGTGCGTCCCCGATGTACACATTACTCTTCGAGATTGACCAGTTGTCTATTCAGGGGAACAATACATCAACATCTTCATTTTACCAAGTGCATTCCAGTTATCTCCCATATAACCAATCAGTCCATAATGTACACACGTACCCAACCAGAGTAGAGACAACGACATCACAATAACTGGTTGAATCACTGATCTCCTCTGCGGATGTCAACTCTGGAATAACTGATTAAGCTCGATCATGTGAATATGTTGCGATCTTTATGTACACATATCTCTCCCCTGATAGTTGCGATCACATCGAAATCATCATTACATTGTGTACATGAATCAATAGCCGGAAGCACTGCCATAAATCATATAGAAGATGCCGATAAGCAATATCATCTCACGCTCCAAATATTATTCTCATATTTCTGCCCACTGAAAGCAGAGTTAACACAAACCAAAAGAGTCAAGAGACCACTTACCCCAAATAGTTGGAATAATACATCCTTCCCCCAAATAGTTGGAATGATACATCCTTCCCCCAAATGTTTGGAATAATAACACCAAACTCCACGAATTAAACACTGAGTTTCTCTGCGGTTAAGACATTTGTCTTCCCGGAATAACTTCAATTGAGCAGAAGCATTAGGTTCATCACGTGTACTCGTTGTGTGTTTAGATGTATGTCTCCTTCCCTCTTGTTGGTTTTGATACCTCAGAATCAGCAACACATTTTACATACCAAATATTCTTGAAATAGAGAAGAACAAAAATTAGCTCAAATGAATCTTGTGAGAATCAACTGCTATAGAAACACTCCCTGAATATCTTTATCAACCCATATGTAGAGAATTTGAAGTGACCACTGTTGAAGAAAACCCGATATACCAAACTTGAAACTGAAGTCGAATTCCCCGCATGTGTATCTTAATCTTGCACTAATATAGAAAGAACGGTGTCGAGAATTTATGCACCAAGAAAATCTAAGTACTCAATACTCAACCAAAGTATGAGACATTAACACCTCTTGCGATTATCCACAACGACATTTGCGTGTGTCACTGAGTAAAACCACATAACTCCATAAAGTGATAGTTAACTTGGTCTTCCCCATTATCCATCCCGGCAATTTGGTAACTAGATAAACCAAGTCTTCAAATTAAAATTCTTAGACCCGAGCAAGTTATCAAATAAGAACACGCCTTTGTGAAATTTAAGTTCAATCTCAAATAAGTGATAAATGATTAACTCCGAAGTAATCAACTTGTGTCAAATGCCCAACATGTGAATAAACATACAATCGGATGTACATTGACCCACTGAATGAACTGGAACAAATGATTCCTCAACATCAATGCATTCTTCCTTAAGGTATACATGTAGAAACTGATCTGGAAGATTCACCAATAATGTTTTTAAGCGGATGAGGAAGTCATTTTCCTTAATGTTCATGTGGTTGATTTACAGTGTGCACATTTAGGAAAGAACAATGAAACAATGATCCGTGAAGATTTGGCAAAGGAATACCAAAGAGCGGATCACTATTCATGAGTGCAACTGCAGTGATAGTCATTAACAACACCTTGAGGAATAACTGGAGATTAGGCTTCTTGAGTAGTCTGACTTGTACTTCATGGAAAAATGCAACATTCGCTAGCGGTTGAAAATACTCATCAAACATATTTTGAACCAATGAATCCCAAACAATAAATCCCATTTATCCTTAGTAAGTGAAACATTAGGTGTTGGAGGAGAGTCATAAAACATTAAGTCGTATGACCATTATTCAAACATCCATCATCATGTAGTATATTCACTCTTCTCCCCTCAAAAATTGCATCCGAAGTTGCCATTTTTGATTTAACAAGTGAATAAGAGTAAACTCCAATGAATGTATGTAGGACCTAAGATATATCAACCTTATCACTTTACCAACACAAATACCACAAGATGAACACGTGAAACCACAAACACAATATGTGTAAATAAGTAAGAAAGAAAGATGAGATGGTGACTTGAAGATATAAAATCCGTGTATGTGATGATAAGATATGCAAACAATAAGTTGTATATTCCTTGAGAGAGAAACTACACACACACACACACACTTTCAAGCACACCCCTCAAATGACCATTTGAGGGGTATTTATAGTCTAAGGGACTTGATGCCCTAAAGGCTTTGCTTGGGCTTTTCGTGGACTGGATTGGGCTTTGGATTTGACACGCTTAAGCTTATAAACGGTTAGCAAGTCTCAACTATTAGCCATTTAGCTTAGCCCAATCCACGAGCCCGATGACTATTCTATCACGATATCTAACACACGTTACAAAGTTCCTAAATGTGAATGACCATCACTTCTAATAAAAACTATTAAGGCTAACAATCTCCCCCTAAGGGGTGGTCATTCAAATGATGCTCCACTTGATAAGATCTTTACTTTCCTTGAGCTTGAACTTTGCGTGTAGATATAGAATAGTCTTGAATCTTTGTTCCTTCATGCTTTGTGATCAGATAATGTGGTTGTCTGCCATTGTCAACTTCATTGGTTAGGTATCTCCACGTATTTCTCCACCATGCTCACACTTCTATTTGACTTTTGGTTACCAATGATGTAGTTCTCGAGTCTTTAAACTTTGTGTAGCCTTTGATTGTGATGAGAACTTTCATGTGTCGTTGGTATGAGCATGTGGCGAGTCTGCACGATCCATCCGCTCCGGAGCTTCCATAAGAAGAAAACATAAAAACAGTTAGTAATAAGCGGATTCCGACACTTACAAGTTTGAATTTCGAGGGTGTTAACAGCATAGTGTGAAAACACATCTCTAATTCTCACAAGGGCCGTTCTGAAGGAGTCCCACAAGTGAGATAACGCGATATACAGAAAGTACATCTACAGTTCGGATGAGTGTTGAAGTACACGAAGCATCACTTCACGATTGTAGACCGTTTGAGACACACTAAGCGTAATCCACGGGGAGTTACCGAAGTGACCTGCCATCGGTGCTTGATGTTGACCACAGCGGGAGTTTCCATTCAATCACCGAAGATCACAGATGTGAAACTTCTCATAAATGTTCTGGCAGATTGCTAAGATCTGCGTAGGACTCTATAATATATCACTTGTGTCCTTATTGATGAACAACAAGCGATGTCATGTCATGTGTTCCTATGAGATCTTTTGATGAATCTCGTGGCTCTAGACTCAATTAGTGCATTTTGGTTTTCCTGAGCGGAGACTAGGGAGAGGGTCTCCTTCTTCAATACCAACGATCTCTAAGAGAAAGTCGATAGATTATGTAAGGTTCCCAGTGAGAATGAAACAAATCCTTTTAAGAGGAATTGAGTGGCTAGAAGGTTAGGTGCAGTGCGTCACTGGGTCCATGACGTCTTTGTCTTCAATACCAGTGTCATCTAGTGACAACCAGTAGCATATGTATTGAACCGGTTTACGCCCTAAGGTTGAATATGGAGGGCTATTTCTTTTCACCCTTTCTCTTACATTTCTTTTTAATTCTTCAACCCCTTCTTTCTCCTTTCTCACATTATTCCTTTTTCAATCATCCTAAGGACTTCTAGTTCTAAACTATTGGTGATGTCCTTGGGTAGATCCCTCCGGCTCTGGCGGATCATAGGACGAATATTCCTATCCTTAGTCACCTTATAACTCCATGACCGTCCTATTGTTGCCATAAAACCATTTTTCTTGAAAATCTCTCCGAGTGTTTATGATAGAAAACATGTTTGAGACACTCGAGTTTTATATTTTCGAAACACTCCCCCTTCACATGTGCTTATGAGTTTTAAATCTGCACATAGAGGGTAGAGTTCGCACTTTTGAATTGATCGACTTTTAAATGAACTAGACAAATTCGAGACATCGTTTACATCACTAGAACTAGCTTGAAATTATTAACCGTCCTGGTCAAGTCCATAGAAAGTTTCTCGAGATGGTACATGATTCCTCGTCAATTCATTGGTTACGACTGAGTCGAGCTCATTTGAGATTCAAACAACGATCATTAAACATTTTTGATCACATTTTAATCACGTCTCCTCCCCCTCAAAAATAGCATATCTATGATGTTTTTTGATATCAAAATGATTAAAAACATATTTTTTTTAGAATCATTTGGAGAAACTGATTTAAGCATGAATTTGGAACATTTTGGTTTTATACTCCCCTTTAATAAAGCATAATCAATTAAAGGGTTTGAGAGGGAGTTATCTTGAGCACAAAGTATTTTGAAAGATTTTGAAAATCTTTTTGAACAATCTTGAAAAGGTGCTCAAGATGATGATGATTTCTCACTAGTTTTAAATGTAGTGCCTTTGAAGCGTTACACTTGATTTTTCTATAAAAGCACGAGTTTTGATTTGAAAAAAAATAATCAAAAGTCATCATTTCGGTCGGGTTTCGCTGATGTATACGAAAGCCATTTTATGAAGAAATTTTGAGAAACGACATGTTTTAGAAAACAATAAAGAACTCTCACTCAAGCATCTGTACATACCCGTATCATTGTTGAATGACATTTCTAGAAAGCGTCTGAGAATATCGATTATACGAAAGACATGTCGTGAGAAGAATATTTTTGGATTTTTGATTTTATATTGTTTTTGTATTTTTGAAAGTTTTATATTTTTATATTTTGCTTTTGTTGGTTTTTCAAATTTTGTATTTTGTTTTTCAAAAAATATTTACAGCGAAGCTTTTTGGAAAAATCATTTTCAAGAAGATTCGAGAAGACGTTCTAACTCCTCAGGGGTTAGGCTTCGCATTCCAATTCGTCGAACTAAATAGTCAAACCTTTCTTTTGGAAGGGCTTTAGTTAATAGATCGGCGAGTTGGTAATCAGTCTTCACGAAGAATAATTCAACAGTACCATTTTCGACGTACTCTTTGATGAAGTGGTAGCGGACACGGATATGCTTAGTCTTTGAGTGATGAACATGATTGCATGATATGGCTATGGCACTTTTCGAGTCACAATACATAGGTATTTTATCGAAAGTAAAGCCATAATCTGTGAGTTGTGTTCTCATCCATAGAACTTAAGCACAACACGCATATAGAGACACATACTCAACCCCGGTTGAAAGTGCAGTGCAATCTTGTTTCTTTGAAGACCAACTTACTAACTTTTCACCCAAAAATTGTGCTCCTCCGGATGTACTTTTTGCTGTAACTTGATCACCTGCGTGGTCTGCTGAAAAGGCAATTAGATCAAATCCGGATTCCTTCGGATACCAAAGTCCCATGTGAATGGATGTCTTCACGTACCGAAAGATCCGTTTAACCTCTTTGAGGTGCAGTTCGGTAGGCTTTGCCTGAAACCGTGCTAATAAGCAAACAACAAAATGAATACCGGGTCGACTAGCAGTAAGATACATGAGAGAACCAATCATGCTCCGATATTTCTTTGGATCAATAGGTTTCCCAAACAAATCGGCTCCAATTTTTGGTGAAGTTACCATTGGTGTTCCGACCGAGTCACAATTATCCATACCATGATTTTTCAAAATCTCAGTTGTATATTTAGCTTGATTTATAAAAATTCCACGAGGGGATTGATGTATTTGTAAACCAAGAAAGAATTTTAGTTCCCCATCATGGACATTTCAAATTTACTTTTCATGAGATTTTCAAAATGTTTTGAAAGATTTGGATTAGTGGACCCAAAGATGATGTCGTCCACATAAATCTGAACAATCAAAATGTCGTTTTGCATTTTTGTGTAAACAAGGTAGGATCAACTGTTCCTTTGGTGAAATTGTTTAGGATAAGGAAAGAGGGCAGTTCGTCATACCACGCTCTCTGAGCTTGTTTCAATCCATAGATTGCCTTTTTGAGTTTGTAGACGTAGTCCGGATGTTCCATGTCTATGAAGCCAACATGACTCACATACACTTCTTCTTTCAGAGTTCCATTCAAGAACGCGGTCTTAATGTCCATCTGATAAACCGTGATGTTTTTGTGAGCGTCTTAGGCTAAGAATATCTGGACCTGCTTCTAGTCTAGCTACCGGCGCGAATGACTCTTCAAAGTCTATCCCTTCCTCTTTTCTGTATCCTTTGGCCACAAGACGAGCTTTGTTGCGAATGACAGTCATTTCTTCATCCCGTTTGTTTTTCCATAACCATTTAAGATCAATGACTCGAACGTCAATGGGTCTTGGAACCATATCCCAAGAGTCATGTAGGCGGTATTGGAGAAGTTCCTCCTGCATCGCTTCTATCCATGCGGGTTCTGCCATTGCCTCACGAATGTTCTTTGGCTCTATATTTCTAATTGAGCAAAGGTAAATGCATAAGTCGCAATCGGTGGCAAGTTAGCGTCTGCTGAATTGGCCTTGAAGGTTCACCAATAACTTGTTCAATTGGGTGGTCTTTGTCCACTTCAGAGTAGAAGGATACCGTTGGTTAAACATATGCGAGTTAGATGGTTCTCGTAAGCTAGAAGATGATTCAGCTGATTCCGTAGCAAACGGGTTTTCAAATAAGTCGTCATCTAACGTTGCATCGTTTTGGTTTTGATTTTGCTCATCAACTGGTGGTAGAACGGGTGCAATAACTGTAGTAGATGTAGATGATGTAGATGGAGTTGGTGCATTGGTTTAGACCGTTGTAGATGCATCTTCTGTTGGTGGTGGAGGATGATTTTGAGCGAGTGCAGCGGAATGATGGTTTGATGCATTTGTCGAAGTTCCACCATAGTATTCATCGAACATTAACTCAAAGAAATTCTCCCATTCTTGTTCTTTAGGATTGTCAAACGAAGTTGATTGAGCTCTTTGACGTACGAGTCCTGAAATGATGTGTCCAGAAGTCTGCGGTTTAGTGCGGGTTCTAGAGCGAGTCTCTCAGAAGCCATTTGTGAAAGTTCGTCAAACTTCACATTCATCGTCTCCATGATCCTCCTAGTTCTTCTGTTATACACCCTGAATGCCCTCGAGTTATCCGAATATCCAATGAAGATTCCAATATCACCTTTTGCTTTCAGTTTTCCAAGATCTTCTCTGTCATTAGTAGGATAGCACAAAGCGCCAAACACGTGAAAGTAAGAGATATCCGGTTTTCTGTTGTTCACAAGCTCATATGGGGTTTTATTGAATCTTGGCTGGATGAGGGATCGGTTCGAGTGAAACAAGCGTGGCAACAAAGACATCCCATAGAAATAACGGTGCACTAGAATAGATTAGCATTGTGCGAGCGGCTTCCACAAGAGTTCTATTTCTTCTTTCAACTACCCCATTCTACTGTGGAGTTCTAACAACTGATGTTTGATGAGTAATTCCAACATCTTCAAAATAAGTTCTTAACTCCTGATTAGTGAATTCTGTGTCGTGTTCTCTCTACAACCCTTACTAGAGTTTGAAGAAGTACTTGAATGCGTTTCGGAAGGTGATGATGATGCATGGTGCTTCGTCTTTTGATCTCAGAAACTTAACCCATGTATATCTCGAATAATCATCGACGATGACAAGAATATACTTTTTCCCATTAATGCTTTCAACTCTCATTGGGCCACATAAGTCCATGTGCAACATATGCAACTTTGCTTTCGAACTAGGTACGGTTTTGGGTTTATATGATGCTCTTTTGCTTTTTCCTTGTTCGCATGATGGACATAAGTGATCCTTGGTGTATTTGAACTTTGGAAGTCCGTTGGCGATGTTGTCTTTGGCAATTTTGTTGATGGTGTCGAAATTGAGATGGGATAACCGTCTGCCACAACCGGACTGTGTTCGGATGCTCGTGTCATAAGACATATTGGTGATGAAGAGGCCATTTGATTGATGTCGATAGCATACAAGTTTGTATCACGATTCCCAGTTAAGAGATCATTGCCATCCAAGTTTCTAACGAAGCAAGCATTTTTCCTAAAAGCAACCTCTAAATCATCACAGAATCGCCCGTGAAAACAAATTGTGTCCCAACCCTTCGACATAGTAAACCGAGTGATCAAATAATTTCCAAAAGGTAGATCTCCATAACCCATGATAGCTGCTACATGATCATTTCCGAAACGTCCGGTTCCCATGAATTTCCAGACGAAATTGATCAGCAGACTTCAGATTCGGTCATGTGCTTGGAGCAACCCGAGTCGACGATCCAAAGACATATTTCGATAACACACTTAATAGAGGAAGAAGAGATTTTGGAAACCGTTTTGATTTTGGTTCCTTTGGGTTAGAGGTAAAATCCTGATCACACTAAGAGAGGTTTCTACAGGGGAAGTCCGGTTTATCACTCATTGTTCCATTCTCGAGTGTGAAAGTTCTACCTGTGGGTTTCCAAATATCATCCCTAAAGTATATACGTTGGTTCCTGTCAAGTAGTGTAAAGCCTAAGTTTTGCAACTAGTCTTCCTACTCTTTTAGCGTAATTACTTTTGGGACGTTCTTCTTAACAGGCTTATCATTCACATTCTTAGAAACACAATCATCTTGAACATTTAAAGATTTCTTGCAAGTTAAACAAAGAGATTCAACACATTCATTAGACTTAGCAAGTTTCATAGGTTCAGTACATTCAGATGAAATGTCTTTCTTATTCAAAAGCGTAAATTCCTAGGGTGTTCTTCTACTTTCTTCTCTTTATTCAAGCTACTACTCCTAGAGGCATGCGAGACTCTATTGTTCCTTGTATTGCTCTTAGGCTTTAGTCTGCTGCTCTTAGAGGTGCTTTCTAGTCCTGTAGAAGGTGAGGCACACCCATTAGGATTCACATTTTTATGAAGGGAGGTGGTTTCAGCTTTCCTAGTCTCTTTAGAGTGCTTTTCTAAACTTATGTCGTTTGTTCCATATGTTTTAGATGTGGAGGCCGACGCATTAGTGGTACTCATCTTAAAAAGGCCAGGTGCTAAAACTTTTGGTTTCTCGATAACCGCTTTCCCTTTTTCAACATTTTGTTTAGGTAGGGCAGGTGGAGTGACTGGTTTTGATGAAACATTTTTCTCATTGACATTTGGAGGAGGCATAAAAGCAGAGACATTTTTGGTTTGGAAACCGGTTTGGGAACATTTGCTTTCTCCGCAGTCAATGGTTTTTAATCACAAGTATCCACTTGCCTTTCCTTTTTGACTTTCGGTTTGAGCCCTCAAAAGATCATTTTAAACTTTCATGTCATTGTAGGCACGCTCATACGACAATTTGTCATACTTGCATTCCTCAGTTTTTCGATCAAGTTGTTTAAAATATGAGACATTTTCTTTTCAAGTTTTAAGAGCTTTTTCATATTTTGAAACAATTTCGGAGGTCTCAGACTGGAGTCTTTCATGATCTTCAACAGAATATGTTTGCAAAATGATGGACATAATATCAGTAGTCAGAACATCTTCGAAGAGAGAATCATTTAGATTTTCCAAAAATTTGATGTGTTCAACACTTTCATTAGCTTGCTTTACAAGGGATTTATGGTCCTTGACAAAGTCAGATGTTTCTTTCAAAAAGGCTTGTTCAAAATGAATTACCCTGGAGTTGATGTTATTCAGCTGAGGGGCAATTTGAGTTTCAAAAAACTTTTTCTGTTCATTATCAAAACTATTAAACCAGATGTTTGTTGTAATATTGGTTTTAGTTTTAACGGTCTCTTGAAGATCTGCAATTCTAGTTTTCACATTTTCCAAAATACTTCGCGCTTCACTTGTGTTAAAAGGATTGTTTGAAGACATTTGTTCAATGTTCGAAAGAGATTTGGAGACAACAACTGGTTTTGAAACAGATTTTGAAACAGGTGTTGACACTTTGTTTGAAACACTTGGGTTGGTGGAAAACGTTGATGAGAAACAAACGAAATACCATTAATTTTGTTCCATTTGTTATAATCAATAGGTTTGATTTCCGGATGTTTTTGTTTCGATTTTTATCTACTCTCCTCAGATAGTTCCAACGTTTCAAGAGAATCATGCACAGATATAGGTTCATGCAAGGTTTCCATTGTTCAACACATTCCGTTCTTTCTGAGCTTTCTTGAGAAAACAAGGAGGTGTGTTACCAAGAGCCATTTTTGCAGTATATGAAAATTGGATTTACTTGATTAGAAAGCATCTTGATTGTCTTAGCGGAATGACCCGTTGTAAGAAGTAAATTGTCCAATTTTTGATCGTTTCAGTTTTATCCAGAATCTCATCAAGAAGAGAATCTTCTCGTTTTGCAAAATCAGTTATCAACTTCTTCTTCTCCTTTTCAAGATCAGAATATGTTGCTTTTTGTTTTGAAAGTTGGTCATTTAGTTCAGAAATTTCCTTGTTTAAAGATTTGATTTTCAAATTCAGATTCACATCAAGTGTGTCATACTTGAGTTGCAAATCTTTTTCTCTTAAAACAGAATCTCGATAACCAATTTCTAATTCTGACATTTTGTTTGTATGAAATTCATAGGCTTTAGCGTGCTCTTTGTAACTCTCAAGCTCAACGGTCAATTTAGCATTCGCGGCCTTAACTTCGCGATTGACCGTTCTAACTTTCTCAACTTCAATGCCACATTGATTGATTAATGATTCAACATAATCACGTGTTTCCTCATCGGGCTCCAGATTTTGTGCCACACGCCTCCACTTGGATCCACATCTGGAGTTTGAGTTAGTATTGCTACAACTCGGATTGTCCATGTATGTATCATAAGTAGGTGCCGATGTCACTGAGAATGCTGTTCGTCATGAGTAAACACATCAAATATGACATTGTTATAGCATGGATCAATGATTGGTACCTCGAGATATGTATTGGCGTCATAGACAGGAGGTGAGTTTGAGTCAGTGTCATACTTAGCTTCTGAAGATTTGCCATGAAGATGCAATTCGCATTGAGTTCCTCGAGGTCTTCCAATTCATCCACAATAGCAAAAAAATCAATTTCCTCAAGCACTCAATCTGTAACCCCGCTTCTTGCTTATCTCAAGCTAACAGAGCTTTCCAAGAAAATCACCATTCTTTTTGTGCGGCTTAGTGGGACAGTTTCTTGCCATGTGACCCACTCCTTGACAGTTCTAACACTTAACTGATTACCACGATTGCACATTTCCATAATTCCCAACGACTGGAGTCAACATACCCATTCTCGATTACCCACTCGCTCTATTCCCAACATTCTGTCCAATCTGATTTCCAACATTCGACCCAACTGATTACCCGATACTGGAACCGCCTGATTCGCATCGAAATCCAGAGCATATCCTGCTGATTCCCAATAACTCCAACCATTTATCCTTGATTTCCCATATTCACACCCTACCACGTGCAATTTGCTGTGCGAGTGTTTGATGATATCCTTTGGTTGTTGTTAGTAGGTGTGGAATAGCGACCTTTGATTACTTGACCCAAGAGAGAAATTAGTTGGGACATAGGGTCTTGATCGGATTCGAGATCGTGATTCCTTGTTCCTGGTGTTGTGGATATCTGTTGAATGACTTGTTGTTCTGGTGGATAGAGTTGTTGTTGTGGTTTTTGTATGTATTGCTGCAAGTTGTTGTTGTTGGAAGATGATGAAGCTTGTTGTTGTGTATTCACTAAAGTTTGAGTCTTTGCAATGAGTGCCAATGGATCATGATTCTTTGCTAATCTTTCATTCCTGACTTCATTCGCTTCCGGCTTGGTTTTGTTTCAGAAAATCATTCAGTTGATCAAAGTTCACCCGATGTAAGTCTTTTGTTTGGTTGACAATAGTGACATATCGTCCCCATTCTTCTGGAAGATTATTCAGGAACTTGATGTTTTGAACGATAGTTCTGGGTGTCAACTTGTTTCGATTAGCTCATTCATCAAAGTGCAAAACCTTCCATAGTAGGATTCAATGGATTCTCCTGGAGTAGATGTGAACTTTTCCCATTCAGCTAGCAACTTGTTCTCCATGTCTTGATGACCAATTTCTGTTCCATGACAAAGTCGTCTAACACGTTCCCACATATCAAAAGCAGTTTTACAACCGCTACCGCAGCAAAGATGTCTCTTGGTAAACCCAGTTGTATAATATGAATTGCCATGTCATCTGCTTCGACTTGTTTCTGATCCTCTGCAGTGTATTCAGATTCGTATTGAAGACGAGAAGATGGTGTGGTGGGAGGTGTTGCATCAGGATTTCCAGGTTCATTAACTTGTCGAGGCTTGAAGGGTCCATCCTGAATGGATTTAATCATGAGTTTGCCATTAGGTTTGGTCTTGATGTAACGAAGCATACGACTTGTCCATTGAAGATAACCACCTTTTGCCAACATAGGAAGTCGGTTTTCAGCACCGGCTGCATGAATGTCTTGTTGAGTAGCCATTGATGAAGGTATGATCTGATAAAGTTGATGTAGGATCGATTCAACGATAAAGGAGTTGTGTTGATGAAGATGAAGCTCGGTTGAGGTTTCTCAGAAAGTCGCATACTCGTAAACCTTGGTTCAAAAAATTTTACCCAAAATTTGAAATTCACTATAAAAATCAATTCTAAGGTCGTATGAAAAATTTGAGTTATGACAATTTTGACGCCAAATTTGACCGAAAAATTTGAATTTAGGCCCAAAAATTTGAAATTTTGACCAAAATTTTCACTGTTAAACCAAAATTTGAATCTCGCGTAAAAATTGAACGTTTAGTCTCCTCAAAAATTTAAATTTTACTCAAGATTTCCCGCCAAAAAAATTTAAATTTTACTCAAGATTTCCCGCCAAATTTTTGAAAAATGAAGAGCTTAGGCGTAGAAACACGAAGTTACGAGTAGACGAGGCTTAGGCGTAGGATCTGGTGCTTATGCGTAGGATCTTATGCGTAGGAAGCTTATGCGTAGAAACCTTATGCGTAGAAACCTTAAGCGTAGAAACCTTATGCGTAGGAACCTTAAGCGTAACCTTAAGCTTATGCGTAGACAAAAAGTTACTCGTAAACCTTACGCGTAATTTTGAAGTTATGCGTAGAGTTACTCGTAAGCTTTTAGCTTATGCGTAAACTATGGTTAAGAGCAAAAAATCCTTTACACCGGTAAGAGATATCCAAAAGTCGAAGTGTTCCACACACTTATCCAAGTGAGGGAAAGCACGAGTAACGCTATAGCCCGAAGATTCTTCACCAAAAAGTTACGAGTAGAAAACTAGGGTTTTGACTTTTTGACTTCTACTCGTAAGAAATATCCAACGATTCAAATGATTTCTTTTGCACAGAAAGCCTTAAAAACACTCGAATAACCCAAAAATGTTGACCTTTTCACCCAAAGTGCTTAGAAAAGTTACGAGTAGAAATGACCAATAACCAAATACGAGCTTACAAATGAAGAAAAACACGTAAAGCTACGAACTTTTTGCAAAAAACTGAAACCTTAGCACCAAATAAACCTTAAACCACAAGAATCTTGAATTTTAAAGTGCAAAAATTAAAGCTTTAAGCTTGACAAAAACGTATAACGAGAGCCTTTACGCGTAACCCTTCAAAACAAACACAAACACTCCTAAACCATTGTTAGGCGATTGATACCAATTGTAGGACCTAAGATATATCAACCTTATCACAAACCCAACACAAATACCACGTTAACACAAACAACCCAAACACAAACAAAGCTTAGAAATAAGATGAGAAAGATTAAGAGATGGTGACTTGAAGATATAAAACGTGTATGTGATGATAAGATATGCAAACAATAAGTTGTATATTCCTTGAGAGAGAAACTACACACACACACACACACTTTCAAGCACACCCCTCAAATGACTATTTGAGGGGTATTTATAGTCTAAGGGACTTGATGCCCTAAAGGCTTTGCTTGGGCTTTTCGTGGACTGGATTGGGCTTTGGATTTGACACGCTTAAGCTTATAAACGGTTAGCAAGTCTCAACTATTAGCCATTTAGCTTAGCCCAATCCACGAGCCCGATGACTATTCTATCACGATATCTAACACACGTTACAAAGTTCCTAAATGTGAATGACCATCACTTCTAATAAAAACTATTAAGGCTAACAATGTAGATCCACTTGATGACTAAACGAACATGGAGAAAGGCATGAAGCTCGAATATGGAGAATGTAGATGAGAATGGCCATTCGCGAGAGAATTTCTCTTTAGCTGAAGATTGAGCCACGTAAGAGCCGTACACTTTTCTTTTCTTTGAAGAACGGGCCCCGAAGTGTTATCCGCAAACACCATAATGATGAAGTATGAGGCCCTGAATCGATGTGAACAGAGCGTCATAGCCGATTGAATATCAATGTTGAGTAACTTGAACCCGTGAGTTATGAGATATCAATCCTTTTGTTATCCATACTTTTAGCCGGTCCATGTATTGAAGGATCAAGTATGTGCAAAGTAAGGACTACCTGCACTAATATTACAAACTTGATTGCATATATTTTCGTTAGTGACATCAGTATCCAAACCCTTTGGGGTTTTCTGGTCAACATTAGAGAATGCCATTGGTAAACATCTTTCTTGTAGGTATCCACCTAAGTCCAGCATCCTTAAAAATTCTACTCGGATGGTATCCACTTATGGAAAGGTCTAGGATTGTTGGAAGCTTCTTATGCATAGTGAGAGACTTATCCTTATTCCTAGTTTCCAAAGATTTAACAGTTGGTAACCATCTAGGTGAGGCTTTTGGTTTCATTTGCTTCATATGCACTGTGGATGACTTAGTATAAATCCTAGACTTATGTGTTGTACCATTGCATGAGCATTTACTTTCTTCAGGGATTTTGTGAAACATTTATCATGATTAGCATTAAAGATACATTTTAGACACTTTGAGCAAACAACTTGTTTGGATTCAGAAATAGATCTAGATTTCTTAGAGTGATCTGCTATGGGAATAGCTTTAATCGAAACGCAACTACTCTTAGATGTACGCCAATCCCTAGTCTTTAGATTAGTGTTCCTAGGTAATGGTTTAGAACTACTAGCAGTGCCTTGAAATCTTGAAGAATTCATCATCCTAGGTCTTGCACCTAAAATTCCGTCTTTGCGATTATGTGCCTTCTTTTCTAGCCATTTCAAGATAAGAGTTCTTATACAAGTCATTCATATCAATTTTCCAAGGCAGAGTGAGGGTGAAGTGGACCTGGTTTTGTCAAAACTTGTTTCGCATCAACTTGGGAGGCAAACCACTTTTTTGAAAATTTTGGTCGCTCGTGATCTAAACGCATTCTATTGGTTGTCTAATAACCGGTTTCCCAAGTTTGATGGTTTTGAAAACTTAGTGTTCACACTATTCCTCGTTGTTTTTCTCGAGCTCATTTTTAAAGCAACAATGGCGAAACTCTTTTCCAGGGTTGAGCTGAGATCATCAATTTTAGCTATCAAAGAGTTTGTTTGTTCCATTGATGTAGTTCTAGCTTCTTTGATAGAGTCACTTAGTTCTATGTGATGCTTTCTCAAAGACTCATTTTCCTTTAGTAATTTGGCCACACAAACCGCTAATTCATCATTTCTCATTTGAATATCATCAATATCATTAATATCCGGAATTACTTGTAACCAAATTACTTTTCACATGTTGCATATCGAAATATGTTTCTTCAAATTGTTGATGGTTGGAGTCTTTGTCTTGAAGCCATTTTCAAAGTGTTCATTTCAAAAGTTTGCGAATTCGAAGTTCGGATTTTACATGGTTTGTTAATTTGGAAACTTTCTTCTTTACTTTGTATCGCAATTTCAAGTGAAATGCAATGTTTTTCAAGATTTGAGAGTTTGTTTGAAAGTTCATCAAAAGCCTTTTTTATCAACCATATCATTTGTTTTGAAATTATTAGACTCAAAATTTCAACCAAGGAAACGAGTTATCACAATCATGTTCAAAGCATTGAGACGCTTTTGTTTAGGTACATTAGCAGATGCACTATGTTGAAAAGATAAGGGTACCTCATCACACGAAACCTGTTCATTTATCTGGCCGATATCCGCATCCACATCATGTGTAACAAGAGTCACCGAATCGGCCGCTTCAAGCTTATCTACCGAGCCTATGTATTCGCATCAATCGATCCATCATCTCGATGCTTTACCCATCTCAACACTACAATCTCTTGATTGCACTTGACATTCATTCAACAAACATTCATTCACCTCTCGACATCATTCACATCTTGTCCGACATGAGTTATCAACAATTTGTTGAATCATTCTTTGTTGTCTCTCAAGTATTCTCAAGATTCAAAGAACATCCCATCTTCAACCGATACATTACCCAACTCATCACAACAATCTCTTAACCGCACTGCACACACATCAACTTTTTCATCTTTCTCAGTAACTTCTCAATATACTTCTCCACATTATGCATGATATGAATAAGTGTCTCAATGAACGTGCTAATTTCCATTCCAAAGTGTCTTCCTTGAAAGATATTTCACGTCTGATCATAACTGATGAATATTCCCATTGATGAATGGCTGAAATTGTTTGTGATCACATGAAGTAAAAGACTGAACAACTTTTGAACCTTTTCTTTATCAAGTTGTTGTTCCAATTGTTCTAAGTTCAATAGTAATGTTCCCAAGTAAAGTGGATAAATCTTGACTCGAAAAGGGCAATGCATGTTCGTTCCATAGTTGTAGATGTGAGTTACATGAGGTGTGAATGAAGTTGTCGATAAGGTTCAATGCAACTTTCCTTACCTTTCGGCATTACTCAGAACCTAGACCTGTGCATTTCTCTCTCTTTAGATTCTAAACACCTAAGATTTCACATCCTCATTGATTGATTCCATCATTTTTAACCGTCGCTGTAGCATACATTATCATTGTTGTCCATAGCATCATACGCTTAAGTATTCAAAATGACCTGGTCAAGAGAGTGTAAGACACATGTTGTAATATACACCTGATTTACAATTCTATGATTTAAAACCGAGAAATAGATTCTTTCGCGAGATTTACTAAAAATCAAGACCAAAACCGTTAAGCAATGACCAATGGAATGTGTTAAGATGATCGATGGATTGTCACAATGATATACAATTGTGTGTTAGACTTAGATTGTTTGTAGGATTAGCAGAGATGTTGTTTGGTTGAGAATTGGATTGGTTTATGCCGCTTACTAAGAAATTTAGGTCTAAAAACATAAAACCCCCGCCTCGAGCTGATTAGGCCTCGGAAGTTGACCGCTCATTTGGCATGCCATTCTCCCTCGCTCACGGTCGCTTTGATGGGTAGAACCGGAAACTGAAAGCTACGGATCAAAAAGTTATAGCCGCTTTGAAGTTTTGTTCCGAAAAGTCAACAAGTCGCTAAGAATTCTTGAACCAAGTCGCTAAGACCCAAGTCGCTGGACACAAGTCGCTAAAGCACCAAGTGGCTACACAGTCAACTCGCTAAAGAGCAACTCGCTAAGGTCCAAGTCGCTAACACCAAGTCGCTAGACACGCTTAAGTTGCTAGAAGAACAACTCGCTAAGATCCAAGTCGCTAGTGTATCAAAGTCGCTAACAATTTACACTACAACTCGCTAACAATTTATGAAGCAAGTCGCTAACCTTATCAAGTCGCTAGCCGTAGTGGAGAATCCACTAACTTGTACTATTTGTCGGCGTGTCTCAATAGACAACCTCAAGTAGACTCAAATCACTACCACTTCAACTACAAGTCGCTACCAAATAACAAAGCAAGTCGCTATGAAGAAAATTAATCCGAGAACCAAGTCGCTAGGAAGAAATGTTCAAAAACACCACTTTTCAATCTAAAAACAACCCAACCACAAAGGTGATTCAACCTCTTCCAAATCAAAACCTAAACACTTATGATGATTCTAAACACAAAAGTACAATCAAAATCCAAACTTTAACACTAGAAATGATCCAAATGATGTAAACTACTCTAAACTCATTCAAACCCAAAACCTTATGAAAACCACTAGAAATCCAAGAACATGAAAGATGAGTGATCAAACCATAGCTCTTGATACCATTTGTAACATATTGATTTCATAAAACACACAAATAAGCTCAACAATGGATCAATGAGATAGAGTTTAGAGAGATAAAGGATCCTTTCTAGAGAAAGAAAGTGAAAGAAAACATAGAAGGTTAGATTAATATGAATGAAAGGTCCAACCTCTACCTTTGGGAGGTAGAGGTATTCATAGTTACATACTACACGCCCTCCTACGGATCAGGATCGTGCATACAAGGTAAAGACCCGCCCCAGTCCTCCACGGTGTTGCACTAAACTAAATACCTAACTAAATAACTAGTAAATAACGTAATGTCTACGAGCTAACTTATGCTAGATTATATATGGGGTGACCGACACTTCACTATGGAATTTCTAATTCCTAACAGGGCCTAATATTTACATTTTGGGATTAATGTTTTGAATATTTAAATTTGGGATTGGTTTTGAATGATAATGACTATCTTGTTTGCTATACTGATAAGTTTTAAAATGTACCTTTTTGAGGGGTCATTTAAGCCCTTATTTGATCACTTTTGTATCCGTTATTACTTAATATCGTTCCTTTTCACTTTAGGTCTCTGAAGGCAAATTGATGTAATGGCACTTATTTGAACGTAAAGCGCTCAATATACTAAGAAAATGGCCAAAGTCAAGAATCGAGACACTCAAAGCCGCCATCGATGCGTGACAAATACATACTATAATGCCACGCCGCCAAAAACTTATTTCGTGACGACGCCAGTTATAAAAAGAGTAGGCCGTCGCAACCTCGATCGCCTAGATTTGATCCGTGACGGGCGAGAGCATAAGAGGACTACAAGCATGTGACGCCGCCGCAAGACTAACGTACAAGACGAACCCCCTAATGACGGCGACCGACGGCGCCACAAAACATAAGGTAACGCCGCCGCATATGTAATCTTATATATAGAATCCTAATTTTTCAAGAGATAGTGTGTAGTCTTTGGAGTAAAAACCTAAACCTAACCAAGGTCGTCTTTAGACAAGATTTTAGGTTCCAAAACCCTATCTTACATCAAGATAAGTTCTTTACCTCATTAATACAATTATGTCTTTGATTATTTGTGTGTATGCTTGCATGTTTTCCATGTCCGGCAAATTTATTTGTGTGTTTGCTTAGGAATAATATGAAACTTAATTATTGAATATTGATGGTTGTTCTTATCTTAGTTGTTAATGATCTAGTAATGCTATAGGTCATTCGTTGTGTACTTAATGCTTGATTAATCTTTGTGAACTTTAGGTTATAGCACCTTTTGAGCTGTTGTGCTAAACTATCCAAAGAGCCTTAGAGTTAGAGTTTATGATCCTAGTGGTATTTTGTAGTGACCAGACCTCTTGGTAACTTCAAAGAGTTGTGGGATAAACGCATACCCAACAACTTTTAGACACACAACGCAATTAAGAATAAGGACGTGACAATTCAACCACCAATAGGAGATAATTAAGAAGTAATAAAACCTAAGTAAACACATTCTTAAACTATCATATCGAGCACACAATAATTAGACATAGACTACATACACCTTAGATTAGATAATTAGATAAGTAGAGTAATCGGCAGAAATACCAACCCCCCAAATCCAAACCCCTAGATTCAGATTTTCCATTTCCTAAAAAAAAACATAAAAAAGATAAAAAAGTAATCTTCCTCAACCCCAACCTTAGCGTAGTAAATTCTCACTAGCATTCCTATTCCCTGAGAATCGATATCAATACCCGTGGCTTACCCTAATACTACACTACAACGATTAGGTTCACCGCCTAGGGTGTTATAAAACTTGCTCAAAGAAAAGGAAGTTCCTTTGACCCTAACGACGCCAGAATAAGCATCGTTTTACATTTGAATAGAATAGCTAGTTAGTAGTCCACCGCTTAGGTTTCTTTTCTTGATTCCTATCAAGTAAACTTTTTTCTCATTTTTAGCTTTCTCATAGTCTATCCCCTTATTCGTGACCTTTGTTCAGAATAATCATCACTTTTCATCATGGAAGGTGATAACCAACCACCATTCATCAACCTACCACCAAATGACCCGCCAAGAGCCCGTACTCTTGGTGAATACTCTAGACCAAGCCACCTAGGCTATAGGAACACCATTGAGCTTCCCGACCAAGCCCAAACTATGCCCTCGCGATCCGACACCATCCGGTTAGTGCAAAATGGATGTGCATTCCATGGACTTCGTCTCAAGATCCAAATCAACATCTAAGGATTTCTTAAATTGTCAATTCCATCGATCTTGATGCTACTACTGGGAAACCACGCTCAGCGCTCTCTTCCACTTTCACGACCAAGCTAGTAATTGGCTTGAGCGACTTCCCTCACGGCCCATCTCAAGTTGGGATGATCTCACCTCTCGCTTCCTGCTCAATTTTTCCCACCGGAGATCCACTAAACTTAGAATGACATCTTGATGTTCCAACAACGCCAAGATGAATCTCTACTAAGCATGGATCGATTCAAGGACTTACTCATAAAGTCCCTCATCACTAAAGATTGATCTTTGGCTTCAAGTCCAAATCTTTTATGATCATATCAACTTCCCCTACAAAGCCATCCATTGAATTGCGGCCGGTGGAAAACTTAGTGATCTCACCGCTGAAGAATCATGGGGTATAATAGAGACCTTGCTCTATGACAACTTAAGTTGGAATGACCCCCTGCGGAGTTGCCCAAACCGTTAAGGCAATTCCTGCTCCATTAACTCAAAATATTCCTAATCAGAGGATGATCAACTTCAGATCGTTAAATTCTTAATGAGTTCCTACGAAAATCCTAAGTTTTCACATCAAGTGAATGAAATCACTCTTCCTGTGAAGTTATGTAGTGAAACCCTATGACACTGCGGATTGCACAAGACTCCTCAACGAAGCTTTTGTGGACTACGCCCATGCGCGCATCGACGAGCTGAGAGAAGTGGTACACTTTCAAGCCCAAACAAAACAACTTAGGAAACTCTTACAACCCCTCGTGGAGAAATCACCCTAACCTTAAGTGGAACCAAAACTCAAGCACACCCTAAAGCTCATCTAGTCCTCTAATAGTTCAATTCTCTAAACACCTGAACCCCATCGATCTGAGGCGATTGCATCTAGATTCATGTCATCTCAAGAGACTCGATTGACTAAGCTTGAAGCTGATTTTAAGCGAAGACAAGGCGAGATGACAAACAAGCTTGATGCTCTCTTAAAACCCTTTAATGAACGGGAAATTAGAGCACTCCCAAGTGATACTATAAAGAACCCAAAAGTGAATTCGATTTCATCGACTTCATATTCATGTTCACCATGGGAGAGTCATCCATGCCCCTCACACCCAACCTGCCCACTCGGTAAATGCTATAAAAAGGTTCCAGCCATCCAAATGAGGTATCAAGGCCTCGCACCATTGGTAGAACCTACTTTGAGAAGCCCGGCCAACCAAGAACCCAAAACTAGTCTAGAGGAGGAGTACAAGGAACTTCATCAAGAAAACCGGTTTTGAAGTCTTAGCTCATGCACCTTATTATAATGCTTTAAAAAAAAATATGAGTTAGAACTTAAACTTGGAAAACATGGGTCCGCTTTTGTGCTTAAATAATTTATCAAGAAGTTAGACGATCCCGGGCTATTTACTCTTCCGTGTTGGCTTGGAACTTCCAAACCTCTCGATGCTCTAGCCGACTTAGGATCATGCATCAATCTTGTTCCGTTGTTCCTCCATAGAAGCCTTAACTTAGGTAAGATAGAACCAACGGAAACCATCTTAGGTCTAGCTGACGGTAGTGTTGCACATCCTGTAGGGAATAATAAAAGACATGGTAGTACACATAGGAGAGTTGACTCTTTTGGCCGATTTTCATGTGCTAGACATGAATAAGGACCCGACATGCCCATTACTAGTAGGAAGAGGATTTTTAGCTACCGCTAGTGCCATCATCGATTGTAAGATGTCCAAAATAGTGGTAGGAAGGGAGTGCTAGTCAATTCATTTATGTCAAAAGGCACACGTACAAAGAAGAGGAAACCCACATGAGATTAGGTTGATAGACTTCTAGATATGGACCTTGGATGGATAAGAACCTCATAGGCCCCAAAGACCTTTTTACTTAGATGAAGCCTTTGCTAGTAAAGCAACTTTCCATGGAAAAGAGATGGCTAGGGACATGGAAGTGAACCCGTTCGAGGACGCCTTAGTATTTAGGAAGATGACCGAGTTCCTAGGAAGTTTGCCTGTTAACCTTGTCATGAATAGGTGGAAAATTGAAAAGCCTAAACATAAGTGGGACTGGAATAAACCACCTAGCTTATGGTAATGGAGAGTACACATTAGGATAACAATCTATGATCCCATGGGAGAAGTTTGAAAAGGCATATCGAACCGAACGTACTACTAGGAACCTAAATGATAAGTTTGATCCTTATGACATTGTTAAGGACAAGCTTACTTATATCAGACGCTGAGGGTACCGACTATGAGTCTAGCTACAAGACTCTTAAATAAAGAAAAGCGCTTCGTGGAAGGCAACCCATGTTTAATTGTTTGTTTGTTAGTGTCATATATCTTTTATTAATTGTTTATTCTCATGTTTAAATTTGTAAAAATGCTTTATTTTATTTTTAACCTCGTCTTAATTGCATATAAAGGTATTTTACATAAAGGATAAGTGTGGGGAGGATTACACACGTTTTCAAAAGGAACATAAACATGAGAATAGCAATTCATTAAAAGATATATATGTGTGTTTGTTCGAGTCAAATGCTTGTATCGAGTCATAATGGATGTTTTGCAGAAATTTTTCCGGATTCTGAAGATGTAAATTTTCCGTAAAAATCATTGCATTTGTCGATAACCCGATATGTCAGATTGCAACCCGACGGCCGTGAAGGAGTAAAACAATAGATTACTTTTTCTCGTTTTCTCGAGCTACTTATAAATTTTGAATTTTCCAGTCTTAATTTTCCCGAAATTGTAAACATCCATTCCATAAGCATTATATCCTAGTTTAGTAGTCTTATATATATTATTACCACGATTTTACGTGAAGGTTTCGTTGTTTTCTTCAAAAGTGCAGGTTTCATTTATCAAGAAGAAGAAACAAAAGATTGGAAGGAGCTTTCACGCATACCATTCTTCTTGGAAAGGATTTAACCACTACTTCACACACGGATCCTACCGAGCTAATCCGGGGAGTACTAGTTTCTTTCGTTTTTCATTACCTTCCATTATCATAACTTTGATACTTTCGGGTAACATTGGGGACAATGTTCTTAAGTGTGAGGAAAACAAAACGAGAATTTTGAAACTATGCTTATCCTTGACTATTTGCTTTGTCCAATTGCATTTGTGTAATAAACCATGAGAAAATGTCGGTTAGGGTAATTTTGGCACCAAATTTTTAATTTTTCATGACATATAGTAGTGGGCCATTAGTCTTAACAAAAGCGTCTAATGGATAGGAAGTTGCATGACTAGCACAAAAACCCTTTACCACCTAAATTCCACCCAAAATGTGAGGATCGCCTTTAGATTAGTAGGGATTAAAAGCATTCATCTTTAATGCTTAGAGTGTGAACCGGTAGTATATTAGATTCTAGAACTTGTTTTGTGATGCATTCCGAGATCGCTAGTAAGACTACACTTGTGTAGTTAGGAATAACTAAATGATAAGAGGCATTAGGATAACCCTTGTTTGATACCCGTAAATAATTACTTTTCACATCGGTTGAGTAATTCCCCACACCCTTTATGCTTGTACTCATCTTAGTACACGATACCCTAGTTAACCCCTCGAGCCTATCCTTTTCGCGGTTCTCGGATGTTTCGGTTTTTCCAATATCAATGAAGAGCATTGTTTACACCCCACCCCCAAATATACACCCAAATCGCTTTAGATACCCTTTTATGCACTCACTTTTAGTGCATTATTGTTATCACCCTAAACCCTTAGTTCAATTATCTAGTCGCTTGCATGAGTTGCTAAGTCGAATATATCCTTTGTATTACGCTTTGGACATTGGGACTCATGGGAAAAAGTTAAAGTTTGTAAAATGTTTGAAAGGGAACGTTAATTTCCCTAATTTATGCATAACATACCCCAAGTGTTTTGATCTTTCAATTCGGGTCAAATTAGTGTTAGAGTAATAAAAACTCAAGTGTAGGGATGTGCCTATAAATCCCTATCATTTTGATGTTACCGTAGATGATGGTAGAGTAAAAGTGTATGAAAAAAAAAAAAAAAAAAAAAAAAGAGAGAAAAAGAAAAAAATAGTTTGATTAAAAAAAAACAACATACGGGCTACCATCCTACATCTATCCTTTAAATTTATGTTTGTTTGTTTCAGTGAGCTATAGTCTAGAGTGTCGAGTCTTGGCTTAGCAACGCCATTCTTCGTATGCATTTAACATAGAGATTTTTGACTTGCCACCACTAAAATGCCTATCCCACCAAACCCCGTGTTTCCTACCGTAGTTTCCTAACATTACAACCCTTTAAAGACCTCTTTGATAGTCTTTCCTAGGTGCTTACGCCAAAGCGATGGAGGTTTGATCTATTCTCAAGCATATGGTAATTTATGTACTAGGACCGGTTAATGAGTGTTTATCTTCCATTTCCAACTTGTTATATTACATATACACGAGAGATGTGAGTATCCAAACACCCCATGTGAGGTGCTAGTATGTAATTTCCGTGTTTGTTATGACTTTCTTGGGCTTATATGTGTTGTGGATTGTTTTAAACCAATGCTTCATGACCCCTAACTTATAAATTAATTTGTTAAGCACATTTGCTTGAGGACAAGCAAATACCAAGTGTAGGGATATTTGATAAGGTTTTAAAATGTACCTTTTGAGGGTCATTTAAGCCCTTATTTGATCACTTTTGTATCCGTTATTACTTAATATCGCTCCTTTCACTTTTAGGTCTCTTGAAGGCAAATTGCTGTAATGGCACTTATTTGTACGAAAAGGCGCGAATATACTAAGAAAATTGCCAAAGTCAAGAATCGAGACACTCAAAGTCAGCCGAATGACAAGGCGACGCCACAGCCTTATACGCGACGCCGCGATTTTCTCGGGACGACGAAGCCAAAACTATTACTTTCAAGTGACGACGCCGTTATAAAAGAGTAGGCCGTCGCAACTCGCACGCCTAGATTTGATCCGCACGGGCCGGGAAAGCTGAGGGGCTGCCACAAGCACAAGGTGACGCTGCCGCAAGACTAACGGGCCAAGACGAAACCCTAATGACGGCGATCCGACGGCGCCACAAAACATAAGTGACGCCGCATATGTAATCTTATATATAGAATCCGAATTTTTAAGTTTTCAGTGTGTAGTCTTTGGAGTAAAACCTAAACCAACCAAGGTCGTTTTGTACGCAGATTTAGGTTCCAAACCCTATCTTACATCAAGATAAGTGCTTTACTTCATTAATACAATTATGTCTTTGATTATTTGTGTGTATGCTTGCATGTTCTCCATGTCCGCTAATTTACTTGTGTGTTTGCTTAGGGAATATGAAACTTAATTATTGAATATTGATTGGTTGTCTCTTATCTTAGTTTTTAATGATCTAGTAATGCGATAGGTCGTTCGTTGTGTACTTAATGCTTGATTAATCTTTGTGAACCTTAGGTTATAGCACCTGGAGTGTTGTAAGCTAAACTATCCAAAGAGGCCTTAGAGTTAGAGTTTATGATCCCTAGTGGTATTTTGTAGACGAGACCCTTTGGTAACTTCAAAGAGTTAGGATAAACGCATACCCTACAACTTTAGACACACAACGCAATTAAGAATAAGGACGTGACAATTCAACCACCAATAGGAGATAATCATGAGTAGTAAAACCTAAGTAAACACATCTTTAAACTATCATACGAGCACACAATAATTAGACATAGACTACATACACCTTAGATTGGATAATTAGATAAGTAGTAGTACCCAGCAATACCAACCCCAAATCCAAACCCCAGATTCAGACTTTTCCATTTCCTAAAAAATATAAAAAAGATAAAAATAATCTTCCTCAACCCCAACCTTAGCGTAGTAACTTCTCACTAGCATTCCTATTCCCTAAGAGAACGATATCAATACCGCGGGCTTACCCTAATACTACACTACAACGATTAGGTTCACTGCCTAGAGTGTTATAAAACTTGCTCGAAGAAAAGGAAGTTCCTTGACCTAACGACGCCAGGTTATCATATATTTCAGAGATACCAATCCAATTGTACCGAAAACTTGATTAAGTCTTCCGCTCTACCGAGATTGGGGTGTTACAGATTGGTATCGAAGCTCAAGGTTATAAAGAACTAGGTATTTAATAAACCTAAACTATAGCCACTTTTAGAAAATTGATCCTCATCGACGATGCCCTACAAGCAAAAGTTTTATTTGATTATGGTATGAACTGTGATTTGATTATTTGAGATGTTTAGAGCTATGATTATTGGTTTTGGGATATGTGATTTGATTGTCGAGATATTATGGATTTGATTTGGATTATTGATATGTTATGATTTTGGGATTTTGAGCTGATTATATGATTGATTTGATTCGGGATTATATGATGCATGGATTATGTGATAGAACAGAACTTATGTGTTTTATTTAAAGGAATATTTTGGGTAATGCGGTACCTCTATTTTACAACTTTCATTATGTGATATATGTTTTGTTGAGTTGATGCTTTATTATAACTAGTTGTTTTCAAACACTTATACCTACCCTATGCCATTGTCACATACTATGCCTTCACTAGCTTATGATGTGTCCGAGGATGTCCTTGTCGTTTAGTTCCCAAACCATTGACTCTCATGATTGTTGCGTAGGGTGATCCCTATGTGATCCCATCACCTAGTTCATCATCATCGACTTAGCTCATCTAGGCAAACCACTTTGCATCGTGTCTTAGTACGCAGCCCGCACTTAGACTAACTGTACGCCTGCATGTCCGTATGCGGCCACCATCATCACCTATTCACCTAGCGCCCCCACCTCTTTGTCATCACCACAAGATCACTGTGTCTTAGAAGACCTAGATCCCCGACCGTACTCCTCCGATTCACCCACAATAAAGACTCCGACTCATGGACTCTCCCCAAAGATGAGGGCAGAGGAGCATGAGATTGAGCAGGAGTATGTAGATGAGGATAAGGATGAGGATCCTCATGAGGAGGATGACGAGGATATCCCTGATGGGGGGTACTCCTCCATTGCAGAGTCCTGCGCATTCTCCATGACCAGGCTCTCCCTTACCTTTGCATGTGCCTGATTCTCCTGGGTAGCCTTTTGATTTTGGTTCACCTCCACATTCACCTGAGATAGATAGCCCATTAGGTTCAGAGATACCTTCGGAGATTGCTTCAGAGCCCGAGGACTATGGAGGTACGGGTCTGATTTGGGAGAGGATCATATCCCAGAATATTAGTCTTAGTCGCTTGTCGGATCGACTAGATGGAGTAACGCGGATTGGTGTAGAGGATTTGAGAGTGGATATGACTCAGATGGAGAAGAAGTCGATGGCCTTAAGAGAGGGTATGTCGGAACTCTATGAGTCGGGTAGGGAACCCAAGCGTAGTATTCGATAGCCCAGAAGCGTAATTGCGCCAAATTAGTCGACGAAGTTGGAGGAGGAGGTCGTGAATCTTAATAAAGATCGCGACTATCAGCGTCGGGGATTTTGTCACTATGGAGAGCGATGGACTATGTTTGAGATCATTTAGAGTGCTCGTAGGGTGGCTAGATTGTGTTAGATTCATGGCATTGTACCATCTTGAAACTGAGTAGTCCCTAGTTCGAGATGTAGATCTATCCTAGTTATCTTATTAGTATCGTTGTTAGGATCATTTTTGATTTCTCCGTATCCTTTCATGTATTTCACTTTGGAACCTATGAGTTATGGTTATTAGAACGTGCATCCTTTAGTTATGATTTGGTCTTGAATTGTTTCGTTGTGATATAACGTTATCCTTGTTATCCGTGATTATGTATTCGAGCGTTATTTGGTGATCCTTGGAACCCAACTCGATCTTTTAGAGCGTGAATTGTGAACTTATGAAACTTATGAAACCCGCCTAGGAACAACCGAAAGCGCTCGCCGTTGTGGTTAACCCTCGTCTGCCGAGGTCGCCATCCGACTGACAACTCCACCCTGAGAACCGAATCGATAACCCGTAGAGAGAACCCAATGTGAACGACCTGAATGGTCATGTTCCACTAACCCTCGCAGATTTGAACCCACCACATCGACCAACTTTAGAAACAGCCGTAGCCGAACTACTAGTTGAGTCTAATCTTCTAACACTGTGGAACCCCACCGCTAATCGAGCCTGGGTTGTACCTAAAGAGTCCGATTCTATGGTCCCATCGAGTTCGAAGGAACCTGTGGAGTGGTTTACCTAACAAGGTGGATGGAGAAAACCGAGTTTGTGTTTACCGCTAGTTAAATCGTGGAAGAGGATTGTAGGTTAAGTATGCAACATATACCAAGGACGGCGTGTTGACTGTAACAACTATCACAGATCCGTAGGAAGTGATGTAGCTTATAGCATGACTTGGACCCGCTTTGCTCTCTTGATCAAGACTTACTGTCCTAGGAATGAAGTTAAGAAGCTAGAGATTGAGTTCTGGAACCATAAGGTTAAGGGTACCGACGTGACGACTTACAATCATCGTTTCCAAGAGTTGTCGTTGCTTTTGCCCTCGATATGGTTCGACCGAAGCCCTTAAGATTGAGAGGTATACCCCATGGATTGCCTTTAGCTACCGTGAATGATGTCATCAGCCATGAAGCCGCTAACTTGCATGTGGAAATACACGTGGCTCCGCTTGATGGACTCTATGTATTAGAAGTAGGAGACAAGGGTAAGAATGAGAGGAGTGATAAGAGGAAGAGGAATGAAGTTGCAGGGAATGGCAACAAACGTAAGAGACAAAGTGGTGTTCCATAGGAAATGGAAAGAATAAGGTTATAAAGGTAGCAAGCCCTTGTGTGGTCATTGTAATCGACACCACCATGGATCTGCTCATTGTGTGTAGGAATTTCTCTAAGGTAGGACACATGGCCAAAATCGAGGATCCGGCCCACTTGATGCGCTCAAACCGCACAAGGAGCGGATGGAAGGCCACTCTCACTGTTTTAGATGTGGAAGAAAGGGCACTACAAGAATGAGTGCCGAGCCGGATGAAAGGAAGCCCGTAATGGAGGAGGATTTGTTAACCGAGGTGTGGGAAGTAATGGCTTAAACCCTGTGAAGCGTGAGGTTATGTAGAATGGGAAATCGAGTGCTAGGAATCAGAGAGACATGGGAATGGGCCACAGATGTATGCTATTGGGAAGGAAGTCGGTGAGGACCCAGCGTGGTTACGGTAATGCTCTTCAATAACCGCTATGCTTCCATAATGCTGATACCGGTGCCGATATGAGTTTTCAGATCCACCAACTTTATGCCATTACTAGGAATTTCCCAAACACCTCTAGGTTCAGCATGGAATTAGCTAATGGGAATAGGAAGAATATAGACACCGTAGTCCGAGGTTGTACCTTAAGTTTCCTAGACCACCCGTTCAAAGATAGACCTATTGCCAGTTACCTTAGGAAGTTTTGACGTCATCATCGGAATGGATTGGTTGTCGAAGATTGGTGCACACATCATCTGCGATGAGAAGATCGTGTGTGTACCGTATGGCGGAAAAGTTCTGAGCATACAAGGAGATCAGAGTGATTATGGAAGTCCTTTCTGGTTGAGCATCATCTCTTGTATCAAGGCCCAGAAGTACATCGATAGAGGAGGTTGTCTTTTCTTGGCTCAAATTTCTGAAAAGAAAAGCGAGGAGAAGAGTGAAAGACACCTTAATGATGTACCCATCATTAGAGAGTTTCCGGATGTGTTTCCCGACGATTTTCCGTGGATTCCACTCGTCCCAAGTGGAATTCCAAATCGATTTGATACTTGTCAAAACCAGTAGCCCGAAAGCACTCTATCGACTTGCTCCAAGAGAATTGGAGGAACTGTCAAACAGCTTGGCGAATTGTCGGAGGGGATTCATTCAACCAAGTTCACACCATAGGGAGCACCTGTTGTTTTGTAAGAAGAAGGATGGATCATTTTCGATGTATTGATTATAGGAATTGAATAAGTTGACGGTGAAGAATCGATATCCGCTACCTAGAATAGATGACCTATTTAACCAACTCCAAGGAGCTAGTGTCTTTTCCAAGATCAACTTATGGTATTGTTATCACCAGCTTAGAGTTCGAGAGGAGGATATCCCTAAGACGGCTTTTAGGAATCGTTATGGGCACTATGAATTCCAAGTGATGTCTTTGGTTTGACCAATGTGCCAGCGGTATTCATGGATCTCATGAGCCGAGTATGTAAGCCATACCTGGATAAGTTTGTGATAGTTTTCATAGAAGACATCTTGATATACTCCAGGAGTAGAGAGGAGAACGAAGAGCATTTGAGGCTCATTTTAGAATTGTTGCAAGAAGAGAAGCTGTATGCCAAATTCACTAAGTGTGAATTTTGGATTCCGTCCGTGCAATTCTTAGGTCACGTGATAGATAGTCGAGGAGTTCATGTTGACCCAGTCAAGATTGAGGCCATTAAGGAATGGGCGTACCTCATGAACCCATCGAAGTCCGCGGTTTCTAGGTTTACCAGTGCTATTACCGAGGTTCATTGAGGATTCTCCAAAATAGCTAAGTCACACCAAACCCGACCGTAGGATTAAGTATGAATTGGGAGAAAATGAAGAAGAAGCATTCCAACTTCAAGGAGAAGTTGTGTAGGCGCCCATCCTAGCTTTGTCAAGGAAGCGAAGACTTTTCGTACTACGACGCCGCGATAAAGGCTTAGGTGTTGTTTGATACAACGGAGAAGGTGATAGCTTATGCCTCCCGAAAACATATGAAGCATGAGAAAAACTACACCACCCATGATCCGAGTTAGGTGTGTAGTGTTTGCCCTTAGAATTTGGAGACATTAATTGTATGGAACCAAGTGTGTAGTGTTTACCGACCATAAGAGCTTGAAGCTTATCTTAGATCAGAAGGAGTTGAATATGAGGCAGATCGTTGGTTAGAGTTACTCGATTGGACCGTGAGATTCGTTATCATCCCGTAAAGCCAATGTAGGGGCGATTCCTCACCCGTGGAGAACATTCCACCTCTACTGCTCGATCCCTAGGAATGACCATTAGTTCGCCTCTACCGTCTCGAAATCTTAGCCACCAAGTCAGCGGCATTGCCGGAAGAGAACCGTCCCTATGACAACTGCATGGAATGGTAGAAAGTGAAAACGCTTTTGAAGTTCGACGAAACCTTATGCTTTAGAGACGAAGTGGATACCACTTCATTGTGGAATCCGTGTGTTGATTATGCACGAGTCGCATAAGTCAAAATACTCTATTCATCCCGGATCCGATAAGATGTATCGTGACTTGAAGGAACTCTACCGTGGCCTAACATGAAAGCCCACATAGCTCAAGTATGTCGGCTTGGTGCTTGACTTGTTCTAAGGTAAAGGCCGAACACCGTAAAACCCTCGGGACTCTTAGTTCAACTCGAACTTGCGTAATGGAAATAGAGCTAATCACCATGGACTTTATCACCAAATTACCAAGAACGACTAGAAGCGCAATGACGCTTATCCGTAATGAGATTGTTTGACTAAGTTCCGCCACTTTTTAGCCATTAGCGAGGTGGATAGCCTCGACAAGCTCACTGTCTATACATTAAGGAGATAGTATCGGCCATGGAGTACTGTATCTATCATTTCCAATCGAGATAGCCATTTTACATCCCACTTTTGGAGATCCTGCACCTTAGGAACAAACTTGGATATGAGCACCGCTATCATCCTCAAACCGATGGTCAAAGCGCAGAGAACCATTCGGACTTTAGGATATGCTTAGAGCATGTGTCATTAATTTTGGCAAAGGCCGGAGAGACATCTCCCTTGGTCGATTCTCCTACAACAATAGTTATCATTCAAGCATTAAGGCCGCCTCCATTTGAAGCACTATATGGCCAAAAATGTCATTCTACCGTTTGTTATCGAGTTGGCGAGTCAACTTACCGTCCCGAACTTGTCCTAGAAACCACCGAAGATAGTTCGTGTTCAGAATCGCTTTGCAAACCGCCGAGATAGACAAAAGAGTTATGTCGATAGGAGACGTAAACCTTTAGAATTTCAGGTTGGAGATCGTGTTATGTTAAAGGTTTCTCCTTGGAAAGGAGTAATTCATTTTGGAAAGCTGGAAAACTTAATCCTCGAATATATTGGTCCATTTCAATCCCGGAAAGAATCGACCAAGAGCTTACCGTCTTGAGCTACCATCGGAATTGAGCAGTGTACACAATGTCTTTCATGTTATTAATCTTAAGAAATGTCTTTCGGAGGAAAACCTAGTTGTGATTTTAAGAGATATCCGATTGAGATTATGGATCGTGAGATTAAACGGCTGAAGCATAGCCGTATTCCGATTATCAAAGTTCGTTGGAACTCCCGACATGGACCGGAGTTCACTTGGGAATGTGAGGATGTATTCCGTAGGAAGTACCCTAAACTCTTCATGACATCAAGCAACTCAGAGTGAAACCCGGGATGGGTTTCTTCCGAGGTGGGAGGCTGTGACAACCGGCAATTTAGGAGTCTATTTTAGGTAACCGCATTACGCTAAAACTAAACCCGAGCTTTTGCCTTTATCACTATTTTATCCACCATGACTTGATTTGATATCGCTATTGGTTTTATGATTTATTTTATTATTGGATGAGTTATCATGTGAGTTTTAACTCTTTTTGATAGGCATTATTCGATTCGGCACTATAAAAGCTTAAAACAAGAAATAACGTAACTTTTAGACCGTAACTCAAAAATTGGCAAATAAATAGTCAAAACTCGTGGAAAACATAAATAAACATAATAGAAAGTCAAATGAACGCCGGGGACACCAGAGGACAATATAGAAAGCTCGGAATGGGTAAACGGGATAGTTTACAAAAATTACTACTGCCCCCTCCTTTTTCCCTCTAGCCGGCCACCCCTCCCCACCTTTTATTTATTTTGAGGTCCCTCCTTCCCAACTATATAAACTCCCTCCTAACCTCATTTTTACTTCTACTTTCTCTCACTAAACACACACACACACACATAACTTTCTCTCTCTACTCTCTCTCTCCTCCAACTAACAAAACCCTAACCTTAAAACCACCATCGCCACCTTTTCGGCAAAATTCCGGCCATTTTCCGACAAGTGAAATTACAGCTCCACCACCATTAGATAGATCTCTCTTTCCTCTTTCTATCCATATAAAAATTTCTTACAAAAGCCTATATTAACACCTCCAAATCTTACAAATAAGATTTGTGATTCTAAGGTTTTCATTAAATCTTGTAGATCGGGTTGTAAAAAGGTAAATGGAACATGGGTCAAGCTTGTTTTGGCCATGGAAAGCCACGTATGGGTCATATTAGACTCGTACATGGTTCGAATTTTAGGGGTTTTGGTTTAAATATGGGATTAAAACTAATTTACACTTAAATAAACATGTAGCTAGTGATTTGGTATCATGTAGTGTATCATATTGTTGGGTTTTTGCATTTTAGGTCATGTTTCATTTTTTTGATTAGGATTAGTTGATGGGTTTGATGTTTGGATAATGATTGGAGGTTGATTGATTGTGTTTGGTTGTAGTGGAAGCTATTTAGGGAGTGTTTGGATTTGTAGATGGGGCGTACAACCACCAAGACCCACGATGGGTCATGGGTTGGTGTCGTACGAGACCCACTTGGACCAAGGTTCCGGGTCGGGTTGTCGTGGTAGCTTGTTGGATGATATTTTTGGTGTTGGATTAGACGCGCAGAGAGGGAAAAGCTTCTAGAGCTTGTTTGGTTCACGTGGTCTTAACTGCGGACTGCCATGACCATTAGGGTCATAACATTGGTTTCGAGTATATTTGGTTGGTTGATTGGTTGGCGAGATTGAATTGGGTTGATTTGAGATTGAATTATGCTTATTATGATTTTTATTTGGACTTATTATATAAATTATCAATCTTGAGCAACGCCGGTGTTACTTTGACTTTTAGTCAATAGTTGACCCCTACAACGCCGCAGAATATGGACTTTAGTATAGTTTGGACTATTGATTGATTAAAAGCCGAGAAGTCACGACTCTTGCTTGTGGACTCGAAACGAATAACAGTTTGGAAACTAATAATGAAATTGACGTAATATATATATAAAAGGGTTAATAAAACTATAAAACATAAATAATAAAAGGCTTTTATAACAAAAATATCGATAACAAGACTTGTCTTGTTATTTACTATTTTAAATGGAAACTAACGACTAAAATGGAAAGGTTTTCTAATAAGCAAGTAATTAATGTTTCGAAAGTATCGCTTATCTAAATATGCCAATTATGGGCATTTAATACTATTTTCAAGCTATTTATTTATTTACGCTGTATGCATGGGTTACGATAACCTAACTTTAATAGTGTCGCATCCACGGATGACGGACTTATTAGGTTGGACGCATCTAATAAAGAGTCTGCTAGGGCACGCTCAATAACAATATTAATGGGTGAATATCCTTATGACTCAAGTAGGGATGTGCGCACGGTTTATGGGATAATAAGCAACACGTAATAAATAATTAAGTTTATCGAGTTGACGACGATAAGGTTTACTATTTATTCCAAACTTACTGACTATGGAGCTTATCGCTTAGACGTCTCATTGTGTTGCATTGAATCACATATTGGTTGTTTGAGTGCATTCATGATATCATGTTGAGTCGATGCACACACACGATGATACCAAATGCTAGGACTAAACGGTGAAACAAGACATTTTTGGAGATAAAGAAAAGGAATACATTGGGGTAGATAACGTTGATTTTGGGAAATATATATTAAAATTAGTTTACATTAATAGGTTGAAATAGTCGATAATCGCTGAGCCGTGATTAGCTATTATCTTCTTTCTAGTGTTTGTTTATGCGTTGCTTACTTGAGGTGAGTTTCATAGCCCCACTTGTATCTATGTTTTTAACTAAATTGGGGTGAGAATCATGCTACTATTTTTGTACCTTCTAAACTATTTTGATTTGCTTATGTGCTTGACTGATTAGATAGATATGTGGTAGCTGTTGCCTTAGTCTAGGATAGCAATCCTAATTGTTATAGCACTTGCCTAGCTAAGTATAGACTTACCCGACCTAGTACGGGGTTAGTTAGCAATCGTTCTAGACTTTTACTACATCTGGCTGGCTAGTGTCGCTAGGGGCCCATTATGACGTCGAATATGATATTGGTATGTGATTGATGTGTATCTATCTTAGGTCTCGCATAGCAAATTAACTCCTACATGTCCACTACTTTTAACTTGAATTTAAACCTATGAACTCACCAGCGTTAGCTGACCTTTTAGCATGTTTTCCCAGGTAATTAAGTGATGTTTGGAGTACGTGTTCTATTGAAGCTTGGCAAGGAGGCATGGTTCAAGGATCATAATTGAATTTGATAATTTATGAGGACCTATCTTTATTAAATCATGTTTGGGCCTAATATTTACATTTTAGGATTAATGTTTTGAATATTTAAATTTGGTATTGGTTTTGAATGATAATGACTATCTTGTTTGCTATACTTTTGTGAGATGCCAATCCAATTGTAACGCTCCGAAAACTTAATTAAGTCTTCCGCTGTACCGAGATTTGGGGGTGTTACAGGATCCATCTCAAGTTGGGATGATCTCACCACTCGTTTCCTCTTCCAATTTTTTCCACCGGGGAGAACTACCAAACTAAGGAACGACATATTGATGTTCCAACAACGTCAAGGCAAAACTCTCTACGAGGCGTAGACTCGATTCAAGGACTTGCTCCATAAAGTCCCTCATCACGGCATCGATCTTTGGCTTCAAGTCCAAATCTTTTACGATCATGTCAATTTCTTAACTAGGCAAACCATCAAAGCCGCCGGTGGCAAAATTAGTGAACTACCCGGAAGAGTCGTGGGGTACAATAGAGGACCTTGCCCTCTATGACAACGAATGTTGGAATGACCCCTGTGAGTTGCCTAAAACCGTCAAGGCAATCTCCTTGCCTCTCATTGACTCACAACCTTCCAATCGTAGGATGCTCGAACTTGAAGATCAAGTCAAATTCCTAATGAGCTCCTACGAGACTCCCAAGCCCTTGCGCCAACTGAACAAAATCACTCTACCTTATGAATTATGTAGTGGTCCCCACGACACTCGTTATTGCACAAGACTCCCCGAACAAGCTTTTGCGGACTACGCCTCCACGCGTACCGATGGAGCAGGAGAGAAGTGGTACACTTTCAAGTCCGAGCTAAAAAACTTAGGAAATTCCTACAACCCCTCATGGAAGAATCACCCTAACCTTAGGTGGATCCAAAACTCAAACCCGTCCCAAAACAACTCATCTAGTCCACCCAATATATCCTAACCAAACCACACCTCATACAACAACTCTCAACACACCGGAGCTTTCACCAGTCTTGAGGGAATGGTGTCCAAATTCATGTCATCTCAAGAAGCTCGATTGACTAAGCTTGAAGCCGATTTCAAGCAACGACAAAGCGAGATGACAACTAAGCTCGACACCCTCTTAAAAGCCTTCAATGACCAGGATATAGGAGCACTCCCAAGTCACACCAAAAAGAACCCAAAAGTGAATTCGATTTCATCGACTACATGTTCTTGCTCACCAAGGGAGAGTTCATATCCATGCCCCTCGCACCCAAAAGTCCATTCGGTTAACTCCATCAACACGGGTTTCAAACGATCCGTCATGAGATACCAACAACCTGAGCCAACAGTCCATCCAACTCTTGAGAAACCTATCAATCAAGAACCCAAACTCACTCTAGAAGAGGAGTATAAGGAGCTCCACCAAGAAATACCGGTTCTTGAAGTCTTGACTCATGCACCTTATTATAATGCTTTAAAAGATAAATATGAGCAAGAACTAAAATTAGGAGAACGTGGGTCCGCATTTGTGCAAAATAAGTTACCTAAGAAGTTAGATGATCCCGGCCTATTCATTCTTCCGTGTAGCATTGGAAATTCCAAAGCTTTCGGCACATTAGCCGATCTAGGGTCAAGCATCAACCTTCTTCCGTTGTCCCTCCATAAAAGCCTTAACCTAGGTAAAATAGAACCAACGGAAACCATCTTAGGTTTAGCGGATGGTAGTATTGCATATTCGGTAGGGATAATAAAGGACATGGTGGTACACGTAGGTCGATTAACTCTTTTGGCGGATTTCCATGTGCAAGACATGAATAAGGACCCAACATACCCCTTGTTAGTTGGAAGAGGATTCTTAGCTACCGCTAGTGCCATAATTGATTGTAAGATGTCTAAGATAGTGGTAGGAGAAGGGAGTGCTCGGTCAATTTACGATGTCAAAAAGCATATCTACTACAAAGAGGATGAACAAATACCCTATGAGATTATGTTGGATAGTAAACTATCTAGGTATGGACCTTGGACCACTAGAGATTTTGTAGGCCCTCAACGACCTTTCTATCTAGAAGAAACCTTCGTGAGTAACGCAACTCTCAATGAACAACAATTGGTTAGGGACATTGAAGTGAACCCATTCGAGGATACTTTAATGTTTAGGAAGATGACCGAATTCCTAGGAAGCTTGCCCATTAATCTTAACATGATTTGGTGGAAAGTCGAGAGTGAGAAAGCTAAGTATAATTGGAGTTGGGATAGACCACCTAGTGATGGGAATGGAGAATGGCACATTAGGATGACAATCTATGATCCCGATGGTGAGAAGTTTGAAAAGGAATACCGGACTAAGCGTACTAATAGGAAGTTAAAAGATAAGTTTGATCCCTATGAAATTCTTGATGATAAACTTACTTACATGGGTACGTAGGAGCACGACTGCGAGTCTAGCTACAAGACTCATGAATAAAGAAGAGCGCTTCGTGGGAGGCAACCCATGCTTAATTGTTTACTTGTTTTGTTTTTTAATTTTTGTGTGTTTTATATCTTTTTCATTGTTGCTTATTCTCATGTTAGACTTTTTGAAAATGCTTTATTTTTTCTTTAACCTCGTCTTAATTACATATAAAGGTATTTTACAAAAAGATAAGTGTAGGGAAGATCGCATAAGTTTTTAAGAACATAAACATGAGAATTGCAACTATTGAAATTGATATATATGTGTGTTTGTTATAGTCAAATGCTTGTATCGAGTCATAATGGATGTTTCGCAGGAATTTTTCCAGGTTTTAATGAAGTAATTTTCCCAGAAAAATGCAGCAGACCACTTTCTGCCGACAACCCGACGGCGTTAGGATTAAAGCTTGACGACGTCCGCTATGTAGAACAGAATGCTCAGCTTTTGTTTTCTCGGCAGTTTTATAAATTTTGGAAATTCACAGGTCTTAATTTTTCAGAAAAACTATAAACATCCCTCCTACAAGCATTATATCTTACTTGCTTTCTAGTGTAGTTGTGTGTCGTATATAGTTTTACCGCCGATTTTATGTGAAGGTTTCGTTTGTTTTCTTATAAGTGTGCATGTTATATTAGGCAAGAAGAAGAAACACACATTGGATGAAGCTTATTACTTATGCATTATTCTTGGAAAAGGATTTAACCGCAACTTCACACATATCCTACCGAGCTAATCAGGGGAGTACTAGTTTCTTTTCCTTACTTACATTCCCTTATCATAACTTTGATACTTTCGGGGAACATTGGGGATAATGTTCAATTTATGTAGTGGAGAGAGAATAAAACGGAACTTAGAAACTATTCACTCACTTGATTATTTGTCTTGTCCTTGGTAATTTGTGTAATAAACTATGAGAAATACTAGTTAGGGCAATTTTAGCACCAAATTTAAAAAAATTTATGACATTTACGAGTTAAACTTTAGTCTTAATAAAGCGTCTCATGGATAGGAATTATGTGACTAGCAGAAAAACCGTTTACCACTCAAATTCCACCCCAAAAATGTGAGGTTCGCCCCTAGATCTTTAGGAATAAAAGCATTCACCTTTAATGCTTAGTGAGTGTACTGGTAGTATAATAGATTCTAGAACTTGTGTTAGGATTTGGAAAATCCAGTAGTTAAAGTGTCGGTCACCTCAAGTATATGTAAACGTTAGAAAGCTCGTAGTCGTAGTTATTTAATGTTTAGTAGTATTTAGTTTAGTAACACCGTGGAGGACGGACGGGTCTTTACCCACTGTATGCCTAATCCACAGCCCGGTAGGTGGCGTTTTATGTAAGTACTATAAATACTATCTACCTCCCAAGGTAGAGAGTTGGAGCTCATAATAAGATTTTTCTTTCCATTTCTCTCTCTAGAACTTTCTCTAAAAACATATTAAACTTCCATAGTGATTATGGTTTAGTGTGTTTGTGAAATCCAATATCTTACAAATGGTATCAAGAGCCATGGTTTGATCACTCATCTTTCATACTCTTTGTTTTGGTAGATTTCATAAGGTTTTTGGGGTATTAAGTGTTTAGAAGAGTTGGATTCATTTGGACAAATTCTAGTGTTAAAGTTTGAATTTTTCTTGTACTTTTGTGTTTAGGATCATCATATGTGTTTATGTTTTGAATTGGAAGGCTTAAATCATTGTGGTTTGGTTGTTTTGATTGATAAAGTGGTTATTTTTGAACTTTGTACTAAGCGAGTTGTGTCTCGGATATTTAGTTCTTCAAAGCGAGTTACTTTGTTACTGGATGAGTTATATATGACGGCCATTTAGCGAGTTAAGCTTTTGCGACTTGGTGTTGCGAGTTGTGTTCTGCGCGACTGCTATTAAGCGAGTTGATTCCTAAAGCGACTTGCTTCTTGCTTGTTGATTGTGTTAAGTTGATAATGAAGCGAGTTGGCTATTTAGCGACTTGTTGCATCAAGCGAGTTGATTGTGGTGCGAGTTGATATTAATGCACTGGCTATTTAGCTAGTTGATTCCTGTTTAATTTTGTTCCTTTGAGCGAGTTGGTTGTTTAGCGAGTTGATTTAAGCGAGTTGAGTGTTTAGCTACTTGTCAATTTAGACTTGTCACTTCTTCGTGATACATTCTTACGGTTGTTCTTTTGGTTTAGTAAAATCCTGTAAAAGAATCAATTTTCTCGTTTAATCAAAGAATTGTAAAATCCCGTAGAACTTGTAATCATGGCAAACATCGTTCCAACTATTGTTTCTTCCATAGTCGACGTTCAGCAAGCCAGGTCGATACTGGCCCACCTGCTTGACAGAATCGATTATGATTCATGGGCACAACGAATCCGATTGACTGTGGGAAAAGAAAACGAGTCAACATTCTCAAGTCAATGGATGAAGGACCTTATCGAGAGACTACAAGAGACTTAATTGATACTGCTACAGATGGAACAATGATCTATGGAATAGACAGACCAAAGACGTATGATGAGCTCAATGATAGGGAGAAAAAGAGATTGATGCAGATATCGTGGCTTCTAACATTATACTTCAAGGTCTTCCAAAAGACATCTACAAGCTTATCAATCACAATACTGAAGCAAAGGCCGTATGGGATAATGTCAAGATGCTTCTTTCTGGTTCTCAATTAACTATGGAAGACAGAGAATCACAACTCTATGATGAATTTGAGCACTTCAAGATGAAACCCGATGAGAGTGTCTATGAGTATTACGTGAGATTCCACAAGCTTGTTAATGACATGAGGAACATCTGAATGACTATGCCAAACATTCAAATTGAACTCAAAGTTTGTAAACAACATGAATCCCGGCACAAGTTTGTCACCATGAAGCTAACCAAAGGATTGAAGAATACAAACTATGAGCAACTCTATGCCTTCCTTCTTCAGAATGAGAGACAAGCTATGTTTGAAAAAGGACTTGATCGTTCAAAACCAACCCGGAGAGACAAGCTCATCAAATGATTCAACCGCTTACTCAAACATTGGGATTACCACTAAAGCTTCACAAGTTATACCCATGGGTGATGGAACTCACAAACTCATTCCCGATCCAATGTTCAAACAAGCTGATGCTGATGCACACGTGGTAACTTCATTAATCAACTGGCTCTCCTGATTAGTCAAAACATGAACTCTCTCCCACATACCAACAACAACCTCGAAAGCATCTAATCCACACAATCAAGCCACTGTTAGAGATAGGAAGGTTATAGTACAACCTGTTCAAGAAAGGCAGTATAAACAAGGAAGAGGTGGAGTTGGTAGAGGCTATGTGGCAAATCAAAATAGGGGAAGGAATGGAAATCGTGGGACAAGCAAAGCGATCAAGTGTTACAACTGTGGAGGTTAGGGACACATCGCAAGGAACTGCACATCGCCAAAACGCCTCGAATGCAGTACTTCAGGGATAAGATGTTGCTTGTTCAAGCTCGGGATAATGGTGCAAATTGGATGAAGAGGAGTTGTTGTTTCTGTCGAAGGGAATGCTAAGACATATGATGCGATGTGGATGAGCGACCAACTCGTGAGATAGGCCACAATCATCGAATGCCTTTCAAGTCGCTGATTGTGATGCATACGACTGATGCTGATGATGAACCTATCTGCACAAACCATTTTCATGGCTAGCATTTCTCCAATGGTCTCTCCTAAAGTCTCTTCATCACCACAAGCTGGCCCAACCAAAGACAAACTCATTTCTGAGGTATTAAAACTATACGATGATACTGATGTGCAAAAGATGCATGACAAAGTACAATCAACTGAAACTATTGAATCAGATATTGAAAATGTGGGTAATATCAATGTTGTCCCATATGATCAATATGTGAAACAAAGTGAAAGTGAGGTCGTATAAAGTGATGCATCTTCGCACAACGATGACTATGTTTTTATGAATACACTGGATGTGCCCCTGATGATTCTGTTATCTCTGAACTTAATGCCCATAAAGAACGAGTTGCCATTTATGAACAACGTGCTAAATTTGAGTTAACTACTCATGAGCAGGAGATGGATGACCAAATGCGTGCAGTTATTAGAAAAAGTAACTTTAGAGAAGAAGTCTTAAAACAAGAGTTAAACTCCTTACAAGAAAAGCTTTCTAAAACTGCTAAGCAAAAACAGGAACTTCAAGAAAATGTTAAAATGCTTAAGCAAGAATTCAATGCTAAGGAATCAAAACTTTTGAATGAGTTTTCCAATCTAAAAACTTTGAAAAACAAGCTTGAAAATAAGTTGTACGTACAAGGGAATACCATTCAGACTGCTCACTTGATTACTAAGCATAGAGTTTTAAGCGATAAGCATAGCATTCCCCTTGTTGAGGAACCAAATCCTGAGGTCATTAAAAAGGCTAGCTGCTCATAAGGTAATTTATGATGGTAATGAAATCCTTAAGCCTAGAATGAAACCTAGTTGTGCTGAGTGCACTGAGGAAGATAAGAAATCGATGAGGTCACTAGGAGAAAATGAATAAAAACTCAAACAACCTATATGTAAAGAGAAAACATAACCATCAAACCTCATGATTACACTAAGGAAAATTGGATCTCCCTTAACATGTTTAAGCCTCAAACTCAATTAACCCCAGAACAAATTTTTTGGAAGAAAGATATGGAAAAGCAAAAGCGAGAATCTTGTTGTAATGAACCCTCCCTTAGGAAAATGCCTACAAATGATCTGATATCCTCCAAATACACCAATGCATTTAGTTCCTAGGAGTATTGCCACTAAGTGCAAGACCTTAATCAGTCAATATGTTATTTTTCAACTATTTGTCGATTTTGAGAAAACTTGTAATAAAAGGATCACACCCATGGATAAAGAAGGGAAAGGGGTTTTGAGCAAACAAAAGAATGTTATTTAACTGAGGTCATGCCTTTCTTTAAACAAATAAAAGATCATTTTGAGAGTCTTAAAAAGGGTATTGATTCTGACATTAAAGGAATGGAAAAGGAATTTGATGCAATGATAGTTGAGGTTAGTGACTATGAGCGAGCATTAAAATATAATGAGATTGAGAGGAAAAACTTGCATACCTTGAATGAGAATCTTATTTCTGAATGTATTGCTCAAGATGTGTTTTACATTGCTACGAATTGCTCCATTAATGCTTCTCAATTTCATGAATTATCTGTTGCTCTGAAAGTCTCACATGATCGTGTCATTGAGCTTGAAAAGATTAATTCGAAACTTAATGAGAAAATTGATCCGGATGATCACGATAATTTGGTAAAGCATCTTTCTAAACTAGAAGTTGAACATTTTGATTTGCAATTAAAATATCAACATCTAAAGAAAATGTTAAAACCTCAAATATCAAGACATCCTTGGATGTTCCCTGAATTTGATGCGTTTTTGAAATTAGCAAACGTGATGAACAGATTCGAGCTCATTGTAACACGATCCGAAAGTTGAAAGCCCAAATCTCTCAATTAAAGGGTGAAAAGAACAATGTGACTGGATCCCAAATGCCTCCTCCTTTAGATTCTCAGGACTCTCAAACTTTTCATCTTCAAAACTTAGTTAATGCCTTACAAAAGGAAAACGAGTTTTCTAGAAGAAAATGAAAAAGTTAAACGACACTTTAAAGAGTTATATGATACAATAAAAGTCACCGTGACCAAAACAACGAAAAAATAACGTCTTTACAAAAGGAAATTGAGAATCCGAGAAGTCGGAAAATGGGAAATCGCCACTTGTTTTAATAAGAATGTTGCATCAAAGTCATCCTCAGACTGCAAATACACTGTGACTGCTAAATACGTTCCTCCTCGTCTTAGGAATAATGAACCTGTGTTTCATGACTATTGTGCTCACCTTAAGGATAGTCTAGAATGTCTCCGTGAGATTGTTGAAGAGGATTTCATTAATAAACCTCTTGATAGAGAAATTAGATTTGCTTGCCTCCAGGCCAAACGATCTCAAGAGCTGCTAGAATGTGTAATTGCAACATGTCCTAAATCCTTAGGTGCAAAAGGCAAAGCGGTGATGCCTTGTTCTATGCCTAGTGCCAAGCATACAAACCATTATATGCCCAGTTTCAAGAAAGTGAACACCAATGTGCCTTCTAGTAGTACAGATCCTTGCACATCTAGTTCAGGAATGCAAAAATAGATCAACCAACTAATGTTCCCATAATTCCCTACAGAGTAATCAGTGACATTAAAGCAAGCGGGTCAAAGCCTCCAAGCAATACCAAGCAAGATAGGACCTTGCAAGCTAAGAATGTGCATTGGAAGAAAGTAGAAGACCAACCTAGGAACTTTAAGTTTGTGTTGAATAAAACGAATCGTGTTGATTATAGTATTAGCCATAGGCATCGTAATTAATTCAATTCGATACTATTTGCAAACCATGTAATGATGTCTGCTTTGAATTCGTTACTAATCATGATTATGGTGTGAATGGTTTGTCTAATGTCGTTAAATGCCCGTTAAGATTGTTAATGCTAAAAATCATGCAAAGAAGGCTAAAAGGCAAAAGCTTTTGAAAGTTAGAAAACAAGTGGAAACCCACAGAAGAAGAACATTTTGTAAGATAGGTTATCAATGGATACCTTTTGGCCATAAGGTCAATCAGTTCTGCCCTCAAACTGCTAAGATAATGCCCACTAGAAAATGGATGCCTACTTGGTAGAACTCCCATTCCCTTAGAAGTGAACATACTTTGAATAGGTCAAATACGTACACAAATCGCATCTATTCCTAATGATTCCATTGCTTCTACTTCTTATATGGATGTTTCTATTTCTGATGTGGGTGTTCCAATCATCAAGTACTAACCAAGTGGAACCCATTCTTGCATGGGGATCACAATTATCCAGCTTATCCATTCTTGTCTGTGTTCAACTGCAGATCGTTCAAATCGTTCTGTGGTACTTGGACTCGGCCGTTCCAAGCATATGATGGAGACCGGCGCTCATGAACCGTGAGCAAATTCATCGAGACTGTTAGATTCGGGAACGATCATTTCGGTGCTATTATGGGTTATGGAGATTATGTTGTTGGTGATAGTGTTATCTCCAGGGTATATTACGTAGAAGGTCTTGGGTTACTATTATGGGTTATGGAGATTATGTTGTTGGTGATAGTGTTAGATTCGGGAACGATCATTTCGGTGCTATTATGGGTTATTGGGAGGGCACTTTTTCTCAAAAGGCGCATGCATAAGTTGGTTGTTGTGTGGGTTACTAAACAAGATAATTGTTTGTACATTAGATAGTGACTCGTTTGAAATGCTTTTAATTTTTGGGAATTGATTTAATGATTGAGACATTCAACTCTTTGCATTACATAGTTGTATCATGATTACAGTGTGCTTTATCTGGTTGTAAAGTTGTGTGTCCCAATCATTTTTAAAAGTATGCAAATCACTTCTCTTAATTTTTAAGCAAGTGCTTTATTATTCAAAATACATTTCACTATAATTATAATAACTAAAAAAGGAAAAAGCACAACAAAAAACAAGGACTAACGTTAAGATAGAAGTAAAATAATAAAGAACGTTGGACAATGGTGACACCTACCAGGCTACCACTATGGCTCCAATGTGTGCATGTTGAAACTACAAAGACTTGTCCTTTTATAAATGCTTTAAATAGAAGGATCGGAGTGATGTAAAAGAGTAAAGACTAAATAGTCACTAGTAAACGCAAAAATTCTTGCCGCATATGTAAATAGAACAGGCATATATAAATAGAACGATTGGAGTGACGTAGAAAATAAATGCAACCAATGCTTATAAAATTGTAACTATAGACATTTTTTTGTCATAAAAGAAACAAAAAGAGAGGAAACACGAGGAAACATTTGCTATTCAATCGACATAGGGTTTCGCTAAAACAAAAAACCATCGGTAATCTGTTTAATTGTTGCCATGGTATTTTTTTCTAAAATAATACAACGTGGTTGTTATGTGAATTTTGAAGTAAACAATACATTATTACTTGCAATGTGAAAGTTTGCTTTTGTGGCTGTTAACGCGGATAATTAACCATTTTCACATATGTACAATAACTCGAGGACGGAATGCACTTTCATAAAGAAAGTGATTATGAAACGAGATTAATCAATTACAATAAGATACCACCATTGAACTGTAGTTGAACTACAAAGGTAAATCAAACCAGAATCATGGATAATGTGCTTGACTACCGCCATAGTGGTTCACCCACATACAAATATCAATGCAACTAGAATCTGCCGAATAATATACACCGCTGTCGCTAGGCGCGAGTACTCGGCTAGTATTTTATAAAGTTCGTATGTTGTTGTAAGATAGAAATTAATTAGTCACATTAATAGTCATTGGGGGTATGTTTGGCGCGAGAGATTATGAAAAATTATGGAGGCTTAAGCTTATTTTATTGAAAAATAAGCTTTGGTCAAAAAATAATCTATGTTTGGCACATGAGATTATGGAGAGATTGTGCTTATTTTTTCAAAAAATAAGCTACCTAAAAAACAATCTTTGTTTAGCAAACAGAACTTACAAGAGATTATAATATATATATATATATATATATATATATATATATATATATATATATATATATATATATATATATATATATATATATATATATATATATATATATATATAGAGAGAGAGAGCTTGGATCATTTAAAAAGTTGATCTCAAGAGAAAAGTGAGAAAAGTAATCTCAACCATTGGATCACCCCTCTTCCCTCCCTTTTTCACACCAAACTACAGGGACCTAATTGTATTTTCCTTCATTCTTTAAGAAAGTTTTGTAAATTACCCTACCTGAATTTTTTTTCCGCCAAAAATTTTTTTCTAGGGGGCCAAAAAATTTTTTTTTTTTTTGCCAAAAAATTCCCGCCAAATTTTTATAACTGTGATGCACCTTTTTATTTTGGTGCATCACAGTTATAAAAATTAGTTATAACTATGATGCACCAAATTTTATAACCGAGATGCACCCAACGATTGTTACCTTATATGTTTCAATAACATTGCAAAAACTTAGTATACTATGCTCTTTAAGGGGCATTAGTTATACAACAAGAGACGGAGCTATGGTATCCATGGTAGCGTCGCATGCTTTGTCAATGGGATAACGCTAGGGCATATATTAACAATCGTGAATTGATAAAAAGTAAGTTAACCATGTGATTAATAAAATGACTTTGAAACATGTTAGGATAATTGATTTCATTGTATATTTAACCATGTGATTAATAAAATAAGCGTGTTGAATCAGTTGAAAAATCTCGCTTTTATACACAAAGGTTGACGGTTCTAATTCAAAACTTTTTCTGGAATAAGATAATAATATATGCGATCTGATGCACCTTTTTATTTTGGTGAATCATAGTTAAAAAAAGTATTTATAACTATGATGCACCAATTTTTATAACTCGATGCCGCGAAAAAAAAAAAAGATGCATCACATTTATAATTTTTTGGCGGGAAAAAAAAATTTTGGGGGGGAGGTGGTTTTCAAAACATGCCCCTGAAGTTTGAGATGTTTCAAATTAGACCCTATAACTTCTTTTCTCACTTTTCTCTCTAATTATATTTTTCTTTAGAACCGCACTATATATATATATATATATATATATATATATATATATATATATATATATATATATATATATATAAATAAAGTAAAAAATCTTTCATAATCTCTAAAAATAAAATGTTACTTCATGTAGCTTATAAAAATAATCTCTTTTTATAATTTTTTCAACTAACAGCACCAGCCAGCATCAGCATCAATACAATTTATTTTTGCCAAACATATTTGGGTGTCAAAGATTGTAGATTATTTTTGAAATATAACTTCTCAAACAATAAGTTTTCAAAACCATCTTTTAAAAGATTTTGGAGATTATTTTTTACAAATTATGTCATTTTACACTTGATGCGAGTTTTACTGACCAAGTTTTAATATTTATATTGTTTCGTTATACCTATGGTCTACCCTAATGCACTAACGGGCAGTGTACCCGGTCGTGTGTAGTGTAGTATTCGGTAAAACCGAGGTCGTCCCAAAAGCTATGTGTGCGGATTTTAACTAAGTCTAGGTGTCACAGATTTTAATGTTGAAATGATTAATTAATAATTAAAGACAAGGAAATAAAATAAAGAAAGCAAATAAAGGGGAAGGTTGTGATCAATAGAGGAGAAGTGTGCTAACCTAGTTATTCATCCTATCAAGCTAAGTTCATGTTTAATTACTTCCAATTGCTTCAAGTGTGGGTAAAAGTCGCTAGGACAGCATTTGGTCAGTTCGTCCTAACCTATCAGCAAAGGTTTCCACCGGAGATCGCAGGTGACCCGTTGAAAGTCCAGTTATTTTTAGTCCCCTAAGCCAAGTCATTAAGTACCGCTACATGCAAGATTTGTAACAATGAGTGCCCGGGCGCTAGCATCTTAAACACTCATCCCTGACTTCTTAAGTTCATCCAAACGGTAGGTGATCAGTTGGTCAAATCGCACAAGGAAAGAAGGGTCGTCAGTTGGTCAATTCTTACCCTTCCCACTCAGTCTAACTACTTGGGGTCAGTTGGTTATATCTCCTAAGTAACTAGCCACTACCGCCATTCAAAACTACCGAAATAAGGGTAGCTACCAACAAACTATGCATGCATACACTAGAAAAAATTATACGGAATCAATGTAAACATAAACAAAACAATTAAGGAATCATAACTAGGCTAGCACAAGAGGTGCTTAGCCGCTCATATTAACTAAAACAATCGATTCAATGTTTAACATTACGAAATACATGAATTGAAAGTAAATAAATGATAAAATGCTAATGCTTATAGTAGGGGAGTGATTTCTCCCTTGGAGATGGCTTCGTATGCTCCCTAAGATCTGCCTTCAACCTTCTACTCACGTTCTCTGAATTGGTGTGTGAAGTGAATGAATAGAAATGCTGGAATTTGGGCGTTATTTATAGGCCAGATCTGGTTACGGCGTAATTTAAGTTGAGAGTTACGCCGTAACATCCATTTCTTCGTAATTTGCTCTGGAAAAGCTGGTTACGGTGTAACATCATGAATGAGTTACGCCGTATCTTCAATAAATCGTTATTACGCCGTAATTGTGGAATTAGTTACGTCGTAGCTTGCAACGGCGCGGAACCTCATTTGACCTAATCAGTTACGTCGTAATCTTAGGAGGGAATTACATCGTAATCTTCAGTTTAGTTGGTTTTCTGAGCCATGCTTCTGTTACAGCGTAATGTGAGAGTGGAGTTACGACGTAACATCTTTAAAATTGGCATACTATCATATATCTTCAAAAAAACTCTTCAAATACGCGTCTCTTTAGCTCCAATGCTCGTAGTTTACCTGAAAGTGAAATATAGAGGAAAACAAGCGTAAATCCATATAAATAATATAAAATACGAGCATTAACGGGGGAAATTGACACTTAATATTCAGGATTATTTGATGTTATCAACACTTTTAATCTAAAAGTACATATAGTTTGTCAAACACCACTAAAAAAAAACCCTACAATTTTAATCTTTTTTCAGTAACAATAACAATACCAGCACCAGCAACAGCAACATCAACAACAAAGAACATCTATTTTTATCATAACAAATTTATTTTACACTTGTCCTGATTCAAGAACGAAAACAAAAATAAATAAAAATGGATTGTAATGGGGATGTTGAACTTGAAATTATCAAGCAATGCTTCTCGATGTTGAGTGGCATGGTGTCATTACGAGGGCAGTTGCGAGCAAAGTGTTCCTAAAGCTTGTTAAGTCATCACTCAGGCTTCGCTACAACACTCACGAACGCCGTGAAGAAACATCATGGACTTTCTTGTATATTCAAGATGATGCAGCGCAGTTTGGTAATGTTTTCCGGATGCTATTTGATGACAAGCTTATATGGGATACAAGACTAAATCATTTAATGTGTAATCTTTGTTTTGAGGGTAATGTTATCACTCTTATTCACTGTCATGATAACTATTTTGTGTACACTAGGGAGAAAGAATGTTTTTGATTGTTGTACATTTCATTTTTTGTTCTGTGAATGTTATTTATGCCTAGATAAAATGAGAGCCGTGAATTTTATAAATCATCCGAAATCAATTATAATGTTCGTAGATGTGGATAGGAGAAGGTGTATTAGGAGGATGCGTTTCAGACTCCTTCATGTATTTTTTTGATAAGGTTCTAAGGGAACTCTTACCCGCGTTTGTTTCTATGAGTTTGGTAGAGGTTGGTTATTGAGCTAAGAGGTTGTGGTTCCCACTAATGTGAATCCCAACATGCCAATTAGAGATTGCTTCATTACTCTACAACAAAGATACTCTCGCACTTGTATATGTCGAAGATCAGGTTCCGTACTTTGGAGTAGTTGATGTCAATGTTGTTTTCATTAATATCATTTGGGTTCCCGTTAATATGTTTATTACTAGGCCTTGTTGGGTGTTTAAGAAGGAGAGATTCTTTTTGCCGTTTGGGGGAAACGGGTCATGGCTTGCTGCTATCTCCGCACACACACCAACCAACCTCTCGGACTTAAAGTCAATATCATACTTGAAATCATAAAATTGGATTTCATCTTAAACAGCAAACTAGGGCTAATAACAAACATATTAACGGGATGATATCAGTGAAAACATCATTGACATCAACTACTTCACAGTACCAAACCTGATTTTCCACATATATAATTGCCATAGGATCTTCATGTTGTAGAGTAATGAAGCAATCTCTAACGATCATGTTGAGATTCACATGAACCGGGAAACGCAACCTCTTTACTCAATAACCAACCCCGTCAAAACTCATAAAAACAAACGCGGGGTACGAGTTTCCCTAGAACCACATCAAGAAATACATGAAGGAGTCTGGTGTGCATCCTCGTAATGCGCCTCCTCATATCCCCATCTATGAACATCCTAATTGTTTCTGATGATTTATAAAATTTGCGGCTCTCATTTTATTTGGGCATTGAATAACATTCATAGACCCAGAAATGAAATGTACAACGATCAAAAACAATGTTACTTCCTTGTTAACACAAAATATCTTCCATGATAGTGAACAAGAGTGATAGCGTAACTTTCAAAACGAAGATTATGGACGAGTTGATTTAGTTTTGTATCCCGTATAAGCTTGTCATCAAATAGCATCCCAAAAACATTCCCAAACTGCACTTGCATGGTCACGTTGTAGCACAAACTGGTTGCGCGTCATTCATAACACAGTTTCATATATTAAATTAGTCAATTTTTAGGCCCCAAATCATTATACATCCCAACAGACAGGTTTATGGTTTAAGATATATCCTCACCTAAAAATGAACCCCTTTTTTATGTCTGTTTATTGAAATTGTGGTTTTGTGTTGGGTTATTTAATAGGTATTAATCACCCTCACAAGGGTATTGGTTATTCAAGCGAAACTTTGATTGTTAGGGATCCATACCCAAGAATGCACTACATGGATGTCCTAAGCGAGTTGCTCCTGGTAACAAATCTTTTTTCTATCCTGTAACAACTTAACTTTTTTTATATATACTAACTTTGAACCTTGTGAGTCATTATAGCTCTTCCCCCATAGATGAGTTACGAAGAACGTAAAGCAGCAACAACTGCCATGGAAGCAAAACTAGCAGCTGCAACTGCAGAGATAGAGGCGAGATCAGCAGCCGCTGCAGAAGCAACTCGTGAGTACCCTTGCTAACATTTTCTATATATACCTGATTCTTTAAATGCATGTTCCTTTGAAATTTTTGTGTTAGAAACCATTTTTTAATCTGATCAGCCCTTTTTACAACATAATAGGTTCAGGGCCGTCCGGTGTAATTTGATGGCCATGTGCCAGATTTTTAAAACGGACCCTTTAACATCGGAATTGAAGTGTGTGTAAAAATAGTGAACAGTAATTATATTATGTTTTTGTTTTTATATTGATCAAATGACACATCCAATTTTCTTCAAGTTTAAAGAAATATTCTATACTACTTAGTGTAACCGTCGAGTTTTTAAAACCTTTTATGATGATCCATAAAGTTCTAAATATTTTTTTATAAGATAAGATGTCATGTAAGACTTTTAAAAATATATATTATGTTTGATTTTCTAAAACAATCTACAATGTTTATTTTGTCTAAAATAATATTTTGAGCTAAAAATATAGTTTTTCATGATATATGCGTTTTCTTTAAACTTTCAGACAAAAAATCTATGTTTCACATAAGGATAGAGTTTAAAATCATAAATATTAGAGACAAAAGGATTATAGTGGAACTTTCATAGGAAATATGGTTAGAGAAAACAACACAACTTACGAGCCCACACTACCACACACTTTCTTACGTTTCTCGGTTTGTCTTCCCCAAAAATATCATGTACCCAATTTCCACCATCTAAGCACAAACTTAAGCTCTTTTTTCCTTTGAAAACTTCAAAATTTTTATTCTTGTCATACCGAAGTTACATTCTTCTTTCTAAACTATCTATTATCCTTAACAAATGAGTTTATACCTACAAGAAAGTTTCAAAAATCAAAGACCCCTAAAAAGATATCACCCCGCACATACTTAAATCCGGCACTGAGTAGTTCATATTAGGGTGGCTTATTATCGTATTAATCTATACTACATATAAAGAGTGTATGGTCAAAGTGGAATTGTTGAATTATTGAATGTTGAAAATTAGTCAAAGGTGAGAGAAATGTATATATAAAAAACATAAAAATTTTCACTTGGTACTTCGTTATAAACCAGGTATAACAAACATATATGAGCAGTCTATGCAATATATTCAAAAGCAAAACATAGCTAAATGGTTAAACTTCTAAGAGGAACAAGATCTAGCATTTATTTGAAACAACTCAATAACAGCAACTAAACTATTTATTTGAAATAACTCAATAAGAGCACTTTAAAAGAGGGTGTTCGTCAGGAGGAAGGCTGTCGTGATAATTATCTTCAACCGAAGGAGTCACACTATAAAAGCACTTTTAAAGAGGGTGTTCGTCAGGAGGAAGGCTGTCATGATTATCATCTTCAACCGAAGGCGTTACACTATAATAGCACTTTAAAAGAGGGTGTTCATCAGGAGGAAGGTTGTCATGATTATCATCTTCAACGAAAGGAGTCACACTATAATAACACTTTAAGAGAGGGTGTTCGTCATGAGGAAGGCTGTCATGATTATCATCTTCAACGAAAGGAGTCACACTATAATAGCACTTTAAAAAAGGGTGTTCTTCAGGAGGAAGGTTGTGATGATTATTATCATCTTCAACCGAAGGAGTCACACTATAATAGCACTTTAAAAAAGGGTGTTCGTCAGGAGGAAGGTTGTTATGATTATCATCTTCAACCGAATGAGTCACACTATAATAGCACTTTAAAATAGGGTGTTCGTCAGGAGGAAGGCTGCCATGATTATCATCTTCAACCGAAGGAGTCACACTATAATAGCACTTTAAAAGAGGGTGTTCATCAGGAGGAAGGCTGTCATGATTATCATCTTCAACTGAACGAGTCACACTATAATAGCACTTTAAAAGAGGGTGTTCGTCAGGAGGAAGGTTCTCATGATTATCATCTTCAACCGAAGGAGTCACACTATAATAACACTTTAAAAGAGGGTGTTCGTCAGGAGGAAGGCTGCCATGAACCACCGGTTCGGACGTCCTTTGTGGATTTGTAGGTTGCCAGCTTCTGTATTGGTGTAAGCTTAGGTAAAGCCATGACTTTGATCGAATGAAAATTGAAGAATCGTGTTTAGGGTTTTTGTAGGTAAGATCGTAGGTCATGAAACCAAAGCGAGGTATATATATATATATATGCGATCATATATGCATGGTTTTATAGTCAAATAATGTTACAATCAGCCGACTATATTAACCGACTATATTAAAAACACTCCATAAAATAAAAGTAATGGTTAAACATTCCTTTATTACAATTTTTTTCTATCAATGCAAAACTTTCTTATTTACATAACAACATGTAATCGAGCATTGTGGCGGCAAGACAATAACTTTCGGCGATTAACATTTTCTGATTATATGTTTTCTGTTACGAATGGCGATAATATTATAGAGCATACCCACTCATTGTTTTTTACGGCAATAAATATAATACGGCCGTTTGATAAAAAGAATAAATGAATATTGTAAATTATAGAATAAATGAAGATTGTAAATTATAAAAACATGTGGTTGGTTTATACCATGTCAAATAAAGGATGACTAATTTATTTAGCAGCTTTCATCATTTGTACCATGCGCATAAGGCTTTAACAGGTGTATTTGTTTAAAATTTGTATTGGAAAATCTTAAAAAGTTTAGGAGAAATGATATAATCTCTCGTATTGTAGATTAATAGTATCTATTAATTAAGGTAAATTATCTGAAAAATCAAATAAATATATTTAGGGTTTTGCTAAACACAATATTATGAGTTTTGTATAAGCATTCCATAATCACATAATTAATATTTAATAAACACTAAACATTCCTTAGTTAATATCACTTACCGCTTTCATAATTGTAGAATATAAGAGTTCATTAGTTGTTATTTTTATAAATTTGGAACACTTAAACAAAATCCATAGGATTGTATTTAGCAAATCCCATTTATTTAAAACTCATTTATTCAAACGGTATATCTATACTACATATAATGAGTGTATGGTCAAAACTTGAAAGGTGAACTCTTGAAAGTCAAAGGTGAGAGAAATGTATAGTGTAATTAATACTCTTATTAAAATATCTCATTACTTAAAAGTACAACAATTTATTCACATTGTACAACCAAATAAAAGAATATCTACCAAATTAAAAAACAACTAGTTAAAACACCCCTTATTAAAAAGTACAATAAAATTTTCACAATGTACAATTTAAACAAGCTACAACATAATTCAAAATATAAAATAATTAAACACACTAATTAATATTATTTTTAAAACATCTTAAAGTGAAAGTACATGTTATTATACACATTATACAAATTAATAAAACACACAAAGCTTCATACAAGCTAACAAGTTGATGGTATATATATAGTTTTGAAAACCGGACCGGACCAAATGGTTCAACCAGAACCGTGTCGCCACCATTCCGCTAACCAATAAAATCCATCCCAAAACGAACCGTAGAGGACCCGTTGAAACCGATACAAACTCGGTGGAATTAGGTCTCATCTAGATCTATTTATCCGTTATCACGCAGTGGTACCGCCACCAAACGCGTCGGGTACCGCTATACTAAAGAAATGTTGAAAACATATATTTCAAAACGAAACTATTAATACACATCGAAAACCGGGTTGACCCGGGACGCTTCAAACCCGGTGGGTTGACCCGGTTTAATTTGACCCATTTTTTACCCAACTCGTCGGGTTGACTCGGTTTAAATCGAACCGTTTTTCGACCGGAACGGTTCAACCGGTTGAACCACCCAGGTCGAACCGGGTTTCAAAACATTATGTTTAATCCCAAAATCTTCAAACTTTTATTATTTTTCATTTATAACCCGTAAACTTATTTTATCACTAAACGATCTTTCGCAATAAAATGTCGTTGCTATGCACGGGTACTCGTCTAGTATATATCTATACTACATATAAAGACTGTATGGTCAAAGTGGAATTGTTGAATTATTGAATGTTGAAAATTAGTCAAAGGTGAGAGAAATATATAGTGTAATTAATACTCTTACTAAAACACCATATTACTTAAAAGTACAATGATTTATTCATATTGTACAACCAACTACAATCATATCTATCAAATTAAATACAAACAATTAAAACACCCCTTAATAAAATGTACAATAAAATTTTCACAATATACAATTTAAACAAGCTACAACATAATTCAGAATATAAAATAATTAAACACACTAATTTATGTTATTTTTAAAACACCTTAAAATGAAAAGTCCATGTTATTATAAACATTATACAAATTAATAAAACACACAAAGTTTCATACAAGCTAACAAGTTGATGGTACATATAGTTTTGAAAACCGGACCGACATGTTCAACCGGGAACCGATGTAGCCACCGGTTCCGGATAACCAATAAAAGCCATCCGAAAACGAATCAGAGATGACTCATTGAAACCAATACAAAATGGTAAATCATGCCTCATCGAGATCTATTTCTCCAGTTAATCGTCACAAGATACCCGCGTATACTATATATAAAGGAAAAAACAAAAGGTGAAAAGTAAAAAGTTCAAACTAAAAATAGAAATGTTGAAAACATATATTTCAAAAAGAAACTATTAATACACATCGAAAACCGGGTTTACCCGGGGCGCTTCAAACACACGGCATTGACCCGGTTTAATTTGACCCGTGCTCGACCCAACCCGTCGGGTTGACCCAGTTTAAATCGACCCGTTTTTCGACCGGAACGGTTCAACCAGTTGAACCACCCGGGTCGAACCGGGTTTCAAAACATTATGTTTAATATCCAAATCTTCAAACTTTTATTATTTTTTGTTTATAACGCATAAAGTCTTTTTATAACTAACGATATGTCACTATAAAATCCTGTTTCTATGCACGGATACTCGTGTAGTCTTATATAAAAGGTTGTAAATCAAGTACTCTTATTTTCAACAAGTTCGACTAATTCGTCTCACATCAACCTGCCCCCAAAAGTGAAGGGACTAGCCTAGACGTTACTTGAAGCAGCTGGCATTTGTCACTTCTGCTCATGTCTTACTAATTAGTCGATTGGATTTTTTGTTTTTAACATGAGGCTTGCGACCCTAAAAGACTAAGGGCCCGTTTGGTTTGTAGACGGGTTTAAGACTAAGGGCCCATTTTTATAGCTGCTCCCCCACGTTACTGGGAAGACCCTTTTTTGTTTTTAACATGAGGCTCAAATGAATCAAAATTTTATTTTTTATGGTACTTTTGTATCGTGGATACTAACTCTGAACCCTTTTATAGCTGCTCCCCCACGTTATTGGGAAGACCCAAGCAAGAAGATCGAAAGCATGGGAAGCTTCAACTAGTGAGCACTCTGCCAACATTTTTGCACACCTACATTTATTTGTTCAGTCAAGTGCGCGTTATACTTTACCTATTTTAATGAATAGAAATTGCTCTTTAATATCATGTTATTTTTGTGTTGGTCAAATCATAGGTACGGAAGGTGAAGGCGAAGGACCTGTTCCACGCGCTCTCACGAGGATCCAGCCCCTGTAGCAGCAGATTCATTAGCAACTGGTTCACATAACAATTAAATCCACTGCTATTATGTGGATCTAGATCATATTTAGTATATTTAACAATATAATTTGCTATTATAAAAAGAACGAAACAAATAACAAAAACAAACAAACAAATGAAGCGGAAGCTTTATTCAAATTACCAAACCAAATACAAAACCAAATTCAAATGTACCAAACTCAAAATTCTAATTCAAAAGGTACAAATAATTTTAATGCGAATGATCCCTATTTATAGACTAAACAAACCGTCATAAAATAGTTTCCAAATTCTAACCAAACTTGTACGACAAGTCACATAAATTACCCAAACAACCCTTAAAGTTTAAGTTACTTTTCTGACAATCTCAACTGTGACTTAAACTCCTCCACCTGGTTCAAATCAAATTCGAAGTTCCAAATGCTAGAGATACTAGCCAAATTCAAATCAAACGATCGATTCTCAAAAGCAATAAAAAACAAACGCCAATAACTTCAAAACGAACAATCAAATGTTAACCGACAAATACAAAACAGAAAACAAACAAATCGGCTCAAACAATCTTCAACAAAGACAATCAAATTCAGACAACCAACTTCAAAAGCCCGACAAACGAAGATCCCAAATTTTCTAACTAACAAAATCCAAACCATCAAACAAATTCCAAATGACCAAATAAAATTCAAATGACCTAATTATAACCAAGTCTTCAAACACCCAATCGATCTTCAAATTCCAAATATTAAATTCAAATTCTAATGGCCCACTTATGTAATAAGAAATTAAGAATTACGGTTCAAATTCAAACTTATTATCCCAAGTATCAAACCAATTCAAGTTAATAAATAACTTGACGAACGGGCTCTAATAATTCAAACACCCCAAATATTAATACGAATAATAATTTAAAATGACTCACTTATGCAATAAGAATTACGATCCAAATTCAAACTAATACCAAAACAAAACATATCTATGCACTCAAATACAAATAGAACAAGCATCACAAATACCAAATTCCAAACGTGACACGTCCAAATAAGATTTAATCGAAGACTAATGGCTCTTGAGGTGCTTGTCCAATTTCTAACTCAAACCAAAAGCCCGACACTAACTTCAAAACCCAATAACCAAACTATGTAAAAAAATAATTAAAAAAAAAGGAAAACAAGAACTAATCGATCCTTATTAAACCAAAACAAATCGATTTTGCAATAAAAAAAAAAGAGCAAACCAATTGATCAAACTAATCCTAATAACGAGATGCTCCAACTAAAACGATTATTCCAACAATTCTTCAAACCAAAGACAATCAAACTTCAATCTCAACGAACCTCTTTTTTTCTTTTTCATTTTCTTCTTCATGGCAAAACAAACATGTCTCTGATACCACTTGTTGGTAATCAAAGAACGAAACAAATAACAAAAACAAACAAACGAAGCGGAAGCTTTATTCAAATTACCAAACCAAACACAACACTAAATTCAAAGGTACCAAACTTAAACTTCTAATTCAAAAGGTACAAATAATTCTAATGTTAATTATCCCTATTTATAGACTAAACAAACTGATGCTGGGCACGTTCGGGCTCCTGCTCCTCTGGCTTAGCCGTCGTTTCTTTGGTCTAACATGTGAAGTCATATGTTTCAATGGTTCAAGAAGATTGAAGGGTAAAATGACAATATAATATATTGTCGTAATCTATCTTTTTCATTTTAATAGTTTACCTATTATCGTTAAAGATTAGTTGAGATTTTCAGGAGTTATTTCATTTCCTTATTTTATATATAGTTGGGATATTTAGCTTTCTCTTCAAGATTCATCCAGACTATAAATCATTGAAATAGGTTTAGGTTTTTGAAGAAGTTATGACTTTATAGAAAAGAGAGTTTTCTCTTGAAGTACTGGTTGGGCACCCTTTGAGGGTTTATGAAAAGGGCAAATCACTTGAAAATGTAGTTAACTTGCCACTTTTTATGGTTGTGTGCAGCTATCTTTTTTTTTCCACATTCTATCACTAAACCTGCATCGTTAGTCCTCACCGCACCTGCTAATCCTGCATCGTTGGTCCTTTATACTAACGGTTAGGGGTGTGCATAGTTGAGAAAACCGGACCGACCGCCAGGCGGACCGACCGAAACCGAAGTTCGGCCAGCCAAGACGACCGGACCAATTTGTCGGTCGGTCTGTCCCCGGTCGGTCGGTCTCGGCTTTCTCCGGTCCGGCCCAAACGTCCACATTCGTTTCGGTTTCGTCGGTTTTGGTCGGACGGACCGGACCGGCCGGACCGAGACCGATTTTGCCCAAAGCGAGACCGCGGACCGGACCGAATGTGGTCGGTCCTGTGGCCCCGGTCTCGGTCGGCCCGGTCGGTCCTTCGGTCGGTCGGTCGGCCTTGTTCACCTACTAATCGTGTCGTTAATAAATAACTTAAAGTTTAGTTATCTTACGCTAAACTTGCACCGTTAGTCCTTTTTACTAACGGCCGTTAATAAATAACTTAAAATTTGGTTTTCTTACGTTTTCGTCCGTTTTTACACGTTTTCATTCGTTTTTGCGCGTTTTTCGTCCGTTTCCATGATTTCGTTCGTTTTTGCACGTATTCGTAGGTTTTTCCATGTTTTCGTCTGTTTTCGTTCGTTTTGACATGTTTTCGTTCGATTTAACACGTTTTCGTTCATTTTTGCACGTTTTCGTCTGTTTTTACACATTTTTGTATGTTTTTGTACATTCTTATCCATTTTTAGCTGTAAAAAAATGCATAGAAATGTACAAAAACGTATAAAAATGTATTAATTATTGGTTTTCTTATGTCTTCGTCCGTTTTTACATGTTTTTGTCCTTTTTTACATGTTTTCGTCCGTTTTTTGCACGTTTTCGTTCGTTTTTGCACGTTTTCATCCGTTTTTCCACGTTTTTGTTCGTTTTTACACATTTTTGTACATTCTTATCCATTTTTAGCTATATTAAAGCATATAGAAATGTACAAAAACATACAAAAATGAATACAACGTATTTATTATTGGTTTTCTTTACGCCCGTTTTATCGCTTTCATTCGTTTTTACATCTTTTCTTCCGTTTTTACATGTTTTAATCTATTTTTTTACGTTCTCGTCCGTTTTTACTCGTTTTCGCCTGTTTTTACATGTCTACGTTTGTTTGTACACGTTTTCGTTTGTTTTAACATGTTTTCGTCTGTTTTAACACATTTTCGTTCGTTTTTGCACGTTTTCTTCTGTTTTTACATGTTTTCGTCTGTTTTTGCACGTTTTCGTCCATTTTTTTACAACCTTATCCATTTTTAGCTATACAAAAAATATAAAATAGACAAAAATGTATAAAAACTGATAAAAATGTAAGAAAACCCATAATTAATACATTTTTATACGTTTTTGTACATTTCTATACGTGCAAAACCGAACGAAAATGTGCAAAAACAAACTAAAACGTGTAAACACAGACGAAACATGTAAACACGGATGGAAACATAAGAAAACCAATCATTAATACATTTTATACGTTTTTATACATTTTTGTACAATCTTATACATTTTTGTACAGCTAATAGCGGATAAGAATGTACAAAAACGTAAGAAAACGTGTCAAAACAAACGAAAACTTGCAAAAACTAACTAAAACGTGTTAAAACGGACGAAAACGCATGTAAAAAATAAAACATGTAAAAAAGATGAAAACGTATAAAAATGAAAGAGAACATGGAAAAACGGACGAAACGTGCAAAAATGGACGGAAACGTGCAAAAACGAACGAAAACGTGGAAAAACGGACGAAAACGAGGAAAAATGGATGAAAACGTGCAAAAACAAATGAAAACGTGTAAAAACGGACGAAAATGTAAGAAAACCAATAATTAATACATTTTATACGTTTTGTACGCTTCTATGCGTTTTTGTACAACTAAAATGGATAAGAATGTACTAAAACGCATAAAAAAGGTGTAAAATAGACGAAAACGCAAAATGAACGTAAAAGCGTGTTAAAACAAACTAAAAGCGTGTAAAAATGAAAAAACGTGTTAAACGAAGCGATATAAAACGGACATAAAACGCGTGGAAAACCGTGCAGCGATTTAAAACGTAAAATGAACAAAAGCGCAAAAACGACAAAAACGTGTTAAAACGGACGTAAAAATGTAAAAACGAACTAAAACGTAAAAACGGTTAAAACATACAAAACGGACTAAAACATGGAAAAACGGACAAAAACGTGCAAAAACGGACGAAAACGTGCAAAAACGAACGAAATGTGCAAAAACGAACGAAAACATGCAAAAACGGATGAAAACGTAGATAATCGGACTAAGGATGCAAGTTTAGCGTAAGAAAACCAAATTTTAAGTTATTTATTAACGGCCGTTAGTATAAAGGACTAACGATGCATGTTTAGCAGGTAACGGGTACACATAATGGACTAACGATGCATGTTTATTGATAGAATGTGAAAAAATAAAGATAGCTACACACAACCATAAAAAGTGGCAAGTTAACTACATTTTCAAGTGATTTGCCCTTATGAAAATTCCTTTGTTCATTGTTCTTTGTGTGGTTTCTTTCATTCACAACGGTTCCGCAATCATTTGGTATCAAGAGCCTCAGGTGTCTAAATGGTGGGGCGTGGTAGACCTCCTCATAATGCTCACAGAAACGTCGGTCGAGGCATCGATGCCGAACAGAGAGACCCACGCGATATTGAGATCGAACGTGCCCTGCATCACAAACCATCATAAAATAGTTTCCAAATTCTCACCAAACTTGTACGACAAGTCACATAAATTACACAAACAACCTTAAAGTTTAAGTTACTTTTCTAACATTATTTAGTATATCTGAAATGTATTTGTTAAGATATAATGTGCTATCATACTGATTGGATTTCATTATATGTTTACTAGTAGGGGTGTTAGTCGGGTCGGGTTGGTCAGGTTGGGGTCAATTTGGGTCGGGTCAAATTCGGGTTAAGGCTAAAAATAATTTACCCGAACCCTACCCTATTTGAACTCGGGTTAGTCGGGTTAGGGTCAATTCGGGTCGGGTCAACTCGGGTTGGGTCACTTCGGGTTCGGGTCAACCCGAATATATGTTAAATAGTGACAAAATTGCCTATTTGTTCTAATTTATATAGAAAATTTCTAAAAAAAAAATAAATAAATAAAAAAAAACCTTATTCGGGTCAAACGGGTTGACCCGAACCCGACTTAGCAAAAAATCTCAACCCGATACCCGACCCTATTTAGTATTCGGGTTACTCGGGTTGACCCGAATAACCCGAATTCAATTTCTAACCCGAGTAACCCGACCCGAATATGCTTAGTCGGGTTCGGGTCGGGTCAGGATTTTTGACACCCCTATTTACTAGTGTCAAATGATGTCTTATTATCATCACTTAGGGTGTGTTTGTTTCATTAAGATGTTTTGGATCTTAATCTGACTACCAGATCTTACTGTTATGAGGTCGTTTTAAAGTCTGAATCTGAATGAAATAATGTTTTTTGTTTTTTTATAATTGTTTGAATGGTTTTAAATGTCTTTTTTTAAGTATGTATTAAAGGGATAATCACAAAAAAATGCATCGAACTTTCCCATTTTTGTTATTGTATGTAGTATTCTTTTTCTTTTGTCATTGTAACACAAACCTTTCGAATTTTGACCAATGTGTGTACCCGTTACTTGTTAAACTTGCATCGTTAGTCCTTTATACTAACAACCATTAGTACAGTAAATAACTTAAAATTTGGTTTAATTGCATTTTCATCCGTTTTTATATATTTTCGTGTTTTTATAAGTGTTCGTCCGTTTTTATACGCTTTCATCCGTTTTTATACGTTTTCATCCGTTTTTGTACATTTTCGTTCGTTTTTGTACCTTTTCTTACATTTTATACGTTTTCGTCCGTTTTCTTATGTTATTGTCCGTTTTTATACGTTTTCGTCTATTTTTATACGTCTTCATCGGTTTTTGTATGTTTTCATCCATTTTTATTTGTTTTTGTTCATTTCTATACGTTCTCGTCCAATTTTATACGTTTTCATCCGTTTTTACGTCTTCATCTGTTTTGATACGTTTTCACCTGTTTTCTTTCGTTTACGTTTGTTTTTATACATTTTCGTTCTTTTTTATATGTATTCTTACATTTTCATATGTTTTCATCAGTTTTTATACGGTTTCATCCGATTTTATACATATTCATCTATTTTTATACGTTTTCGTCCAATTTTATCAGTTTCGTCCATTTTTATACGTTTTCATCCGTTTTATACGTTTTCTTTCGTTTTTTACATTTTCGTCTGTGTTTACACGTTTTCATTCGTTTCTATATGTATTCATCCGTTTCTATACGTTTTGTATGTTATTATATGTTTTGGTAAGAAAACATATAAAAACGAAAAAAAAAAACGTATGAATACGTATAAAAACGGACGAAAACGTATAAAAATTGATGAAAATGTATTAAAGTGAATGCAAACGGATGAAACAGACAAAAACGTAAAAAAAATAAAGGATAAAAACCAATGATAGAAATGTATAAAAACAAACGAAAACGTATAAAAACGGACAAAAACGTAAAAAAATGGATAAAACGAATGAAAACGTATAAAGTCGGACAAAAACGGATAAAGCGGGCAAAAACGGACGAACACGTAAAAAAATGGACGAACACGTATAAAAATCAGATGAAAATGTGAGAAGACAAGCGAAAATGTTTAAAAACAGACGAAACGTACAAAGACGGATGAAAAGATATAAAAACGGGCAAATATGTATAAAAACGTAAGAAAACATATGAAACGTAAGAAAACATACGAAAACGTATAAAAACAGACGAAAACATATAAAAACATACGAAAACATATAAAAACGAACGAAGACGGATAAAAATGGTTTAAGACGTAGAAAACGTACAAAAACGGATGAAAACGTATAAAAACGGAGGAAAGCGTATAAAAGCGGAAAAACAACATATAAAAACGGATGAAAGAGTATAAAAACTATAAAAACAAAAGAAAATTCATTCCGACACAAGAAAATTTAGGGTGTTAACAGGCAATAAGAGTTTACCACGAGATCTTTTATTGGGTAAGAGTGATAACCTCTTACTGCGTCTGACTAGAAAAAGGGAAAAAAAATATCATTTGCCTCTCATCTTGTCTGATTAGTAAGTGGTAAATGGTAAGAAAAACTAACACACCCTTATACTTTTCTTTGGTTTAATGAAGATGCTACTTTTTCTCTTAAATCTATACTTCTATACTACTATATAAAACATTTGGGACTTTCTAAATAAAGAAGTCTTAAAAAATTAAGACCAAAAACATTTCTTTAATAAGAAAAATTGCTCACCAATACTATTATAACATTGTATCAACCTATTTAAAAAGCCATTTAATCTATTATTGTAACAACCCCAATAATTATTGAAAACATGTAACCCTTAAAAATCATTACTATGAATAATGATTATTAAAACTATGTAAATGCACTATTAAAAACATGTAACCACGTTCATAATATAAATTAACACAAACCATCACTCACACACACATGGTCTTAGCTTTTGCATATAACACAAACCCATCTCTCACACAGACACGATCCCAACTTCTAAAGTCAAAGTAAGAATCACCGAGTTTTGACCACCTATTATCCAGTTTGACCCTAACTTCACTTGGTTCGTATGTAACCTCAGGCCTACATCTCAGGTTCGTTTCAATTGAAGAACATATCTTGAAAGAGCTCCACAACCTATGGAAATAACAAGAACCAAAATCACAACTTCTTTCTTATATTTGAAAGATATAAAGGAAGAACAATAACAAAATTGTTAGTATCATGTCTTTCTTTCGATCAAAGAAACACAAGAACAAAAGGAAATACCTACCATAGACCTCATTATGAGATCTTGAAGCGAAAAAAGACAGAAGGGTAGCTGTTGATGTATTCTGTTTGAATTTCGAATATTTTTGTGATGATTGAGAGGACAAAACAAATCAGTTTAATTCATTTCTTTCTTTCATTTAAACATTCACAATAACAAGACCTAGAAGCAAAATATTAAAAGCGTGTTCGGGTTTCACATCAAAAAGAAACCACGAAAAGTTTTTTATTGTGTTGTTGTTTGTTTGAGTAGATAACAAGAAGAAAGGGACAAATTTTTTTTGATCTTAGATCTGTGTTTAGTTGTGATAAAAATGTAATGTGTGTTTTAGGTTTGTCTGTGTTAATAAGTTTTTAATTAGTCTTAATAATATTTTAGGTTAAGTGTTGGACCGGGTATTGTATCTTGATTATCAGGCTGCGTTCTTTGGGCCTTGATAGCTTTGGATTGGTGCTAGGCTAGGATCTAACAATGACTATAACTAATATAAGGCACAACATTTAAAATTCTAAATTAGTAGCAAATGTGATAAGACAAATTTAGAACGATAAAAAATATAAAAGTACCTGAGTTTTCGTCTACAAATTTGGGTTTTTGGTTTTCTAACGTAAGATAGTGTTTGGTTGAAGTTTTATTCTAGGGAAAGAGTAATGTGCACAAATAGTCTGTGTGGTTTAGCAAATTTGCAAATACAGTTGGTGATCGACTCGTTTTGCCATTTTAAACCGATATACATTGTACGTGATTATGGAGCAAAAGGATGAGATAACATAGAGTACATAACGGTTCGCGATCAAAACTAATGTGATGATAGGTTTTCGGTAATTGCCAATCAAATCTTTAGTTGACTATGAAATTGTGTCTTAACATTAAAAAAAACAACCGTATGTTTTCTAATTTTACAATTACTTATATTAACCAAACCACACTGACCCTTTAACTATCTTAATATTTTAAAGGTGATGAAGATATATTTTATACTTTTCACTTATCGTCGTTTAGCTCATTTTTCTCATCTTCATGTTTTTTTATCAAATGACTCTTGTTACATTTATTTTCGTAAGAAACAATAGTCGAGTACCTATTAACTCTATAATACTATCCGCATTTGTCATGAAAAACATATAATTAAAAAGTTTAGTCGCCGAAAATTTTAATTACAGTGTACCCGCCGCTGCAACGCGCGGGTACCCTGCTAGTGATCATAGATAACTGTTTGGATTGAAGTCCATAACTTTTGAAGTTAAAGAACAGAAGGTACATTCTGGGGTAAATCATATCTTGTAATCAAAACCTAATCTATTCGAGTCTTTTGAGTGGATACCTTATGCCCTTGGATTGGATCTTTTTCCCCATAACTCTTCATGTCGTGATCGTTTTTCTGATAAATACAAAGATTGTGCATTCTCTTACAATAGGGGTAGCTGAACATCGGAACAAAATGCGAAAGCTTTTTGTAGGCTAAACATAAAATAGTAGAAAGCACTTATGGAATGGCTTTTAGATAAAGCCATAGCTCTTTTTGTTAAGCTCAGCCTAACATATTTGGACGACGTACTGTAATAACCTACCCTAACATTAAGTTGTGGTTTAGTTGCCTAGTTCGGCGCTGCAGCGTGTCTTTTTTTTTTTTTTGTGCAAAAGGTGAATCATTATATTAATATCAACACAACAAATTACAATACAATTCAGAAAACTCTACTGGATTATTATCCAGAGAATTATCAATCAAAAACCATACAGAATTTTACTATTCTATCCGATATCAGATACCAAAGAAGCTTTCCATCCAATATCAGTCATAAGCATCCAACTCTGCTCACCACAGAGAACTTTCACATAGAGCCATTAGCTGCACTGTAATGAAAACCATGCCAACTTGACCCTTGATTCACCTATAAGTTGCACCTACCATCTAGCTACATTTCCACATCTCCTCCCTATTTAACCACTCAACCAACATCCACAGTGGATAAAATAGGAAAGGAGTGTGGCTTCACTAGGAATCCCAAACCCATCCATGGGGGGGCTCTTCCAAGGTAACCTACATTTCCCTCTCAATGGAAGGCTTCAGTTACTTGGAAACACTCTCCCTCCATGATGACCACCCATTACCTCCTATGCCAAATGTATTGAAGGGACCAAGCAGGTTCATCTTACACTCCTCGCTATTCCCCTCATCATACAATGGCCGCCCAAACCATATACCCTTCACAATGGTTGCTCTACATTTTGGTACATTCTAAGGAATTAGACCTCTCACTACAACATCAAAGCCTAACACAGTTTCCTCTCCAAGGCCAAACTGGATAGGAGAATGATGATCTAGTGAGTACAGTCACACCCAAAGAACTCCAAGGTACTAGATACAAGTCCACTGTTATGGTTTGCAATATACAAAACCAATGACTTTGTCCAATTCAAGTCATTAGTTGATGTATCAACTTTCATTCAGTTCAGAACCTTCTCAATCTAATCTTCATTTATCATTCAACATGCAAGCTATAAAAGCCTCCATCATCCATAAACACAGCCTTCCAAACACCCCATTAACTTGTAAGATTAGGCTTTACAACTCATTATCACTTCCCACAAAGTATAAGCCTCCTTAACAGCATTAGTAGGCTTAACTTTGATTGACATTAGTTTACATCTTACCTCATCTCTAATTACTCTTATCAAACTGTATTTGTCTCTACTTTCCTGTCTAAACTCTCTATAATTTCTTTCTTGCCAAATATAGTATATCAGTAGCAAGAAAACAAAGTTTTTTGATAATACTCCAAATGCTTTTATGACTTTGAATACTGCACATCTCCCTCACCCAATCATCCCATGTTGTTGCAGTTGAGCTTAGTCTAGCCATAATTCCAATATCAGTCCATACTTCATGAGCATACTTACATTGAAAAAATAGATGGTCATGTGAATCAGCTCCATTCTTACACAGAGAACATTGCATTTGCTTTACTGGATACCATTTCAATAGCCTATCTTGGGTGAGTAACTTGTGTTTAATCAAGCTAACCGAGAACAAAACGTGCTTTGGTATGCAGTGAGAATACCATACAATTTTGTCCCAATTCACCCTCATAGCATCACTCCTCATATCTTTCCATACCTGATTGGTCTCAAACTTTACCTCTCCCCCATTATTAGTAACCCATACAGAATATCAAGTATTATTTAGAGTACAGGAACAATCAAAGATTGAATGCAACCATATTTAGTACTCCATTCTTGAGGCCATTTCCACCCATTAGCATCCAAGACATCACAAAGTTTACTTTGATCATTAAAACCTGCAGAGTAGATGTCTCTTCTACTAATACTTTTTGCTAAAGCTTGCTGATTAGTCCATCTATCATACCATACAGAAATAGTCTTACCATCACCAACTTTGTACTTAATATGATTTTCAACATCTTGTCTTAGTCCCAATATTGTCTTCCAACACCAACTATCAGTGCCATAACTCTGTACTTCCCATATACTCATACCCTTCAATTTCACAATACTTATCCATTTGACCCACAAAGACTCCTTCATAGTAGCAATGTTCCATAAGTGTTTAATAAGAAGAGTCCTATTCCACAATTCTAAAGGTTTAAAACCAAGGCCTTCTTGATCTTTTGGTTTGCAAACTTCTTTCCATGACACCCTTGCCTTCCCTCTAGTTAAATCACCATTACACCATAAGAATCCTTTGAACAATTTTTCAATGTCTTTAATTACTGATTTTGGAAGCATGAATACAGATCCCTAATATACTTGCATGGATAGCAGAACAGAAGCAATTAACTGTCCTCTTCCAGCATAAGATAAACTTTTATTCTTCCAATCATTGAGTTTCTGCCTTACCTTATCAACCAGCCCTTTGCAATCTTTAATACCAATCTTTTTGTCCACAAGAGGAACTCCAAGATATCTCACTGGCATTTTACCAATTTTGAAAGGCAAGATTGACTTAATATTTTCAATTTCTTCCCTACTTAAACTGCCACAAAACATTGTGCTCTTGCTCAAATTAGGATACAACCCAGATACTCTACTGAAATTACCAATTGCTTTTTTGATAGTGTTCACAGAAGTAGCATCCCCATGACAAAGCACCAATAGATCATCAGCAAAACATAAATGGGTCAGTTTAAGGCTTTTGCATCCAAAATGGTATTTAAAATTCCTTTCTTTGCCAATTTCATCCTTAATAAACAAATTTAGCACCTCCATAACAAGAGTGAAAAGATAAGGTGAAATGGGGTCACCCTGTCTCAGCCCTTTCCCTCCATTGAAATATCCATATCTTTCACCATTTACACAAATGGTAAAGTGAGGAGTAGTAACACAGGTTGAGATCCAATTAATCATCTTGTTAGGAAAACCAAATTTATGCAGAATACTTACAAGGAACTCCCATGATACAGTATCATATGCTTTTTGAATATCAATCTTGAAAGAGCTTCTTTTTGGCCCATTAGCACAGTTGTAACCCTTCAAAAGCTCTTGAGTTAGAAGAATGTTGTCAGTGATAGATCTTCCAGGAATAAAAGCACTTTGGTTTAAGTCCACCAACTTACTCAGCACCTTCATGATTCTATTGGTTAGGATTTTGCTTATGCACTTGTAGATCACATTGCAACATGCAATAGGTCTGAAATCAGTAACTCTTTGAGGTGTTCGGATTTTAGGAACAAGGGTAATGAGAGTTGCATTCAATTGGCCAAGTAGTTTTCCTGAAACAAAGAATTCTTTGACAGCATTGCAAAAGTCCTCTTTAACAATAGACCATGCTTTCTTAAAAAATTTAGATGTAAATCCATCAGGCCCTGATGCTTTATTATCATCAATATCAAATAATGCATTCTTGATTTCCTCCTCAGTCACCATTCTAGCCATTTCCTCAGCATCAGCCTCAGATACTTTCTTTGTGAATAAGCTATCAATTTCATCCTCCATCTGAATGGCTTCTGATTTAGTGCCCAAGAAGTTTTCAAAATGTTTCTCAAACATTTTACCCACTAAATCGCCAGTGACCACTGAACCATCATCACAACAAATGCTATGAATCCTGATCCTATTCAGTTTAGCTTTTAGAACCTTATGAAAGTATGCAAAATTTTTATCACCATCCTTCAGCCATTCAAATCTGACCTTTTTACATAGAAGCTTTTCCTCATCTTGTAAAGCAACATTATATTTACTCAAAATTTCAGTACCCATCTTTCTCAATTCCTTATTAGTTGGATCTTTGTCAATCTTGGATTGGATATCATTCAATTGTTTCCTGATCTCCTCCACTTTAACAAATAGATTCCCATTCTTCCAATTGAGGTTGTTCATGTGATGTTTAAGAGCTTTCAGTTTTGTCACAAGTTTATACATAGCATGCCCTTGACTGTTTTCCACCCAATAATCCTTGACAGTAGCTAAGAATTCTCCTTTGTCAGCAATATAATTTGCAAATCTAAAAGATCTTCTTTTCTTCCTCAAAACTTCAGGACAGTTGAGAATAGCAGGACTATGATCTGAAATTCCATAAGGTAGAAATACACCATTAGCATTATTAAACTCATTAAGAAAAGCAGTATTACACATAATTCTGTCAATCTTCTTCAAGACTGTGGCACCAGGGTTTAACAGGCTTTTTGTCCATGTGTAGTGGAGACCAGTGCTACCAATATCTTCAACTTCAATAGCATTAACACAGTCTTGAAAATCTATCATGTCTTGTGTCACAGTTGAGCCCCCTTCAGAATGGTCATTCACATTAAGACTCACATTAATATCACCCATTAGAACCCAAGCCTCATCATTAATCAGATGTTTATATGTGTTCAGATCTTTCCATAGCTCTTTCCTGTTTCTTCCAGAGTTGGCAGCATAGATGAAAGTGCAATAGAACTTTATAGGAGTGCGAATAGCTTTAACATGGTAGAACATTGTTTGTTCAGAACAATAAACAAGGTTACATTCTACTTTATCAGTATCCCATCCCACCATTATTCTACAACCTTTCCTGCTGACATGGAGGTTATGTTGCCAATTCCAATTACCAAAAACCTTATTTCCAATATTCATAATCCTTTCCTTCTTCATATGAGTCTCTAAGACTGCACACACACAAATTTTCATTCCTAATTAACTTTCTAACCTCATTCTGTTTAGTGACTTTTCCTAACCCTCTTATATTCCAAGCTGCTATCTTGCAATCCATAAATCACTATTTGTGCAAAGTATCACTTCCACTTCCATGAACCTCATTCTCTGTCATAAACTTTGCAGTAGCAGATTTATCCACAAATACATCATTCTCATCTAAATCAATGTTTTCAGTTACTACTCCATACATTGCATTCCATTTCTCCTGGTAAAACTGATGCATCTGCTTGTTCCATTTACTAATAACACTAAGAGTCGGTTTTGTTTCAACAAAACATAATTTGTAACAACACTTTTCCAACTTTCATCATTACTAATTTCACCTTCTTCATCATTTACTTGTAACACAATGTATTTATTAGCTGACTTTCTCATTTCAGATATCACACTCTCCTGTACACTCCACCCTTTTGTTGGAGTATTCTTACTAGTACTAGTAACATTGGGAGAATGTTTGTTCTGACTAGTATTAGTACCCGGTCAGTACTTACAAGCATCGTTATTTTGTTTCCTCACATTGGGTTTAGGCTGATACACAAATTTAGTCTGTCTTCCCTTATTCTTCATACCCACCTTATAACCTTCTTTTTGCATTCCTGCTTGTTTCCCTTTATCTCCAAACTTGTCATTATTAGTTTCAATATTTCTTTTTACATTTCCGAATGGTTAACTTCCTCTTCCTTCTTGTTCGCTTTACACCTCTCATGATTATGTCCAAAAACTTTACACATATCACATACAGGTGGCTTCCAATCATATTCAACCTTAATTCTCTTCACGTTGTCTGCTTACCCATTTTGTCACAGTACATTACATCAACATGATCAGGGATTCCTTTTTTAGCATCAACCTCAATCAATACTCTTGCATACCCTAACCTTCCAACACCTTGACTACACATTTTAGTAGTCATGGAGTCCATCATAACAGTCTTCCCTAGTCTACTAGCAATAGCACTAAGTCCCCTGGTAATCCATGCCTCAAGTGGTAGATTAACTAACTTGACCCATAATGGTAACACATCCGGTTCAACTTTGTTAAGATCAACACTAACATCCCATTTTTGCACCACCATGGCTTTGTTGTTTACAATCCACACTCCACTTTCAATAACAGTTTGCAATCCATGCTCATCAGAAAATTTAAACACAAAAGTCCCATTTCCAATGTCCATTATACTTTTGAGTCCAAATTTACCCCACATCCTAAACAAATGGTAATTCAGCTCCATCATATACATTTTATAACCAACAAAATACCCACAAGCAGTATGTTCCCATTTTTTACTACCCTCTGTAACAATTTCTTCATCAAATATGACAAATTCAGCCCCATCATCATTAATTCTAGTGGGAATTTGGCACACCTTATTATCAAGTCTAGCAAGATCATTCATTACAATTTTAGCATAAGATTTCCTATTAGCAGTACCAGTACTACCATTAGCATCAGTATTATTGGCAGTTTCAGTATTCACACTTACATTGCTTTTTTCCATTTCATTGTTCTCAATCTCAGCCTTCATTCACAACCTTGCCTCGACCTTAACCCCCGATCCTCACATACTTCATGTATAGTTTCAAGACAATCATTTCCAGGATTCTTATCCAAACAATCCTCTACCCTTTCAACTGTATGATCAATCTTTTTCTCTCCCTTTTCCTGTATACCTCCCAATTCCCCTTTCTCTGTAACATCAACCTTCCTAGTTACATCGCTAACAGCTTCCCCTTCATCAGAATTCTTCCCTTTATTCTTGTTAATATCACAAACAGTATCTTCGAATCTTACCGGAACCCTAATTTGACGCTTAGATGATCTTCTCTTATTTGACTTAATAGACATGTTTATTCAGCAAGAAATCAATACAAAGAACACTAATTCATCACAATTTAGTATCTAATTCCGAAAAAAGAGTATGATTTTTGGCGCCAAAACTTCAAAATAGGGGTTTTAAAAATGCTGAAAGAAAACCTAATTCAATCAGACCGTTGTGTGCGGGATGATTAGACGAATCTACTGATAGTCTCAGAATAGAAAAATACTAAGTAAAAGATATAGAACTATGAGCTTTTAGTGAATTTTAATGGAGGATGAAAAGAGTGGGAAGTTATTTTGCAGCGTGTCTTTAATTTGGCTGTTTTGCATTTTTTGATATTTTACTGACAGCTGAACTCATAATTTGATCAAACAAAGGCTTGTACTTTATTGATGTATGCACCACTAGTAATAACAGGATTAAGGTTAAAATGTTACAATTTGAGCATTCTTTTTTACTTGTTTTTCTGTAAACACAATTTTTTATGTAAAACAAAATATTAAATAGGATCAATACCAGAATACAACAATATCTAAATGAAAAAGTAAAAAAGAATGCAAACTTGTCATTCTAAATCTGTGAGTCAAACATCAAAAATCCTGGTCATTTAGTTTCTTGATCATAAACACCAAATATGTAAATTCTTTCTCATCTATAAAAACCCTCTTCGCGGTTAATCTATGATGAACAAAATCCCATAAAAATAAAATCTTTTTGAGTCTTTATTATCTTTTAGAAACAAAAACCATCTAATCTTGACTTCCGTTCTGGATCCCAGGCTTTACGGTTCGTCATCTTCTTTCTCAACTAGTATTTTCTTGCACGCCTCATAACACATGAATGAAATACCAGCAGCTGGAACTATTTTGATACAGCTCGGTCCCAACCCTCGATATAAACCACCAAGACCTTCTTTTTCAAGTATGGTCAAAAGGGCATGAAGCATATTGTCATAGACCCGTCCGTTAATAGCCCCAGCCTGCATATGTTTCCGGGCCACTTCAAGTGGGAACGTTGCACTACTTGAAACTGCACCAGCTGCTGACCCGATAAATAATGTTGCAATATTCCCAATTTCATCTTTTTTCAAGATTTTCTTGTATGCTTTACGTAAGGTGTCGTATGCAAAATAGTTTGTAGCAGCATATGGGACTACACCAATTAGACTTGGTGTGAGGCCACGGTAGAGCTCTGCGGGCCCCTCTTCTTTCACAATCGTTAGAAACGCGTCGACAAGATTTTTGTACACACCCCTCTGAAGAAAAAAAGACCGTGTTAATATGGATGAAGTAGGTTTCGGTTGATTTGCAAATTTTTTTGTCCATTTGAATATTTTAACCATGCAAATAATTAAGGGTTAATATTTGCTAAAACCGCTTAACTTACAACTTTTTGACAGTTGAACCTTTTTTCATATGGTTTAGTCCTAAAACTTTGTTCGGGTCAACTGATGTGAGTAAGAAAATTTTTCAGGGATTATAGCAATATCAAAAAGGTTTGGGGTAAGAATCATTGAGAGAAAAAGTTGAAACGTCAAACTGCCAAAATGGGGAAATAAACTATGATTGGAAAACAATATACTACCTCCGTCCCATAATAAGTGTTCACTTTCTTAATACACAAAGTTTTAGGAAATCCCACTAACTACACTCACCAATCAAAGATCATATCTACTCACTAAAGACTATTTTCATTGGTTGAAATATAAAGTGGACACTTATTTTCGGACATTCCAAAATAACAATGTGGACACTTATTGTGGGATGGTGGGAGTAATACAATAATAATCCAAGTCTTCAAAATACACAAGTTTAGAATGTTGTATGCATTAACAATTACAATTTCTCGTTTTATCCATGGACTTGTTGCCATTTTAGTTTGATTTTATTATTTGACATGTTTGAGATGTAACACAATCTAAGTCTACTCATTATTACAAGTAACATTAAGAGGTCAATCATTATACCTGAACTGTCAGTCGGGTTTTGAGTAACTCAAGAGGGTAGGTGCATATGGTGGAGCTAATACCAGCAACAGCGCCCGCGATTAGTGACTCAGGTATACGTGGTTTGGCTTTTCTCCCGCTTTAGGAGCCAAAGTTTTCTTGACAGTATCATAAGCAAATAACTGCACAAGGTTGTACAAGACCTCAAAGTTATAACGTATAAAAATGTAGCATGTAAAAGTGTAAAATGATTGCATAAACAGATATAGTGTCACAACTCATAACCTGCTTCTAGTGTGTGTTATGAAAATGTATCATGTAAATGTGTGCCTAAAAGTGATCTTTTAAGTTTTAGTTATTGAGATAGAAGTAACTTGCATCTGTGTATGATGATAATCTGACTTAAGGGTCAAATAATTTGTGTTGAGTAATTAGCTTGTACTAGTCGCGGTATAATTAATCATCAAATGGTATAATGAAATTACTTATATACCTTATCTTAGCTTTAAATAACCTACTACTTTTATAAATAAACATAACTTCTCATATATATAAGGCCGTAAAATATGTCTACAAGGAGAAGAAACTCGTCCAAAGTTCCCAAAACTGTCTATTATCCACTGTATCGTGCTCATTGCAACCGATTCACTAATTCTCATTGGTCAATATAACATACTCATTTTCAACATGCACATCCAAACACCAAAACCAATTAGTGATTACGTAAACTACAAAATGCCATCAAACGCATACTAATCTACACTGAGCCAAACTTGATGAACGGTCACATATGAAAACATAGTCATACCTCAATTGCTTTGCTCGGAGCAACACGAATGACATTGATCAAATTACCCCTGAAAAGGCCAGTCCAACCTTCAGTCTCCATAATATCTTTAAAAACTTCAGTAGTAGAATGCCCAGAACTCCCTACCATCAAATGAGTCCTAATCGTCTCTAACGGAGCAACACATGTCCGTGAAACTGCCCCTGCAACAGCACCACTAATCAGCCTCCTTAACGAAGCATTCCCAATCTTGATCTTCAAATTAAACCCTCCTTTCATCCTCAAAACACCCTCATTTGCCACCACTTTCGGTACCTCAATAGTCATATAACTCGACTCAGGTGTCGAAACAACTTTCGATAAAGATGAAAGTTTAACACCTTCATTATCAGAGCTCGGTGAATTAGAGTTGATACTTCCAAAACTGTCCCTACCCATCTGCCCAACACTTGCGAAAAAACTCGCAGATTGGGAAAAATTATCATCTCTCGAACACCAAAGAAAGCCTATTCCGGAATTTGGGAATAACCCATCTCCGTTATTATCCAATAACCTTCTTGTATCCATTCAACTCACCAACAAGATATCGATAAAGTATAAACACCACAAAAATGCCTCCTTTTCTACACACAATTAAGAAACAATAATTAATAACATAACACCTAAAGATATGACAATGGCTGTGTCTTTAAGCTAGGAATATGCTTACTAAAACCAATGACAGCAAATTAAAACAATAGAATCTTTTTAGATATAAAATATACCCATATGGTGATAAATATTATGAGCAATAATAAAATCATTAACATGAGATTTTGATTTAAACTAGGGGATAACGGCTTATTACTAAACACGTGACAGTAAAACTGGAAAAAATCAAATCTTTTTAGGAATATATTAATCCCAACTTAGTAATAAACGTAGCTAATAACTTAGAATCTTTAAAATGCTCAAATAAAGGGGTGTTTGTTTAAGCTTATTTTTTGGCTTACGAGATTATGTGTTTCGGGCTTATGTTTCATAAGCTCAATTTTTTCAGGCTTAGTTTGAAACTTACGGGCTTATTTATTCAGGCTTAGTTTGAAACTTACGGGCTTATTTATAAGCACATAGGGGGTGTTTGTTTAAGCTTATATAACATAAGCCGTGTTCGGCTTATATAACATAAGCCACAATTTTGTGGCTTATTTTGACAGTTATGGGCTTATATAACATTGACAATAGGCTTATATAACATTGTGGCTTATGTTAAATAACACGAACTCATATAAGCTAATAAGCCCATATATAAGCCGAAACAAACACCCCCGAAAGTCTCAAAATAAGCCGGAAACAATGGGCTTATGAAATATAAGCCGGAAACACATAAGCTCATAAGCTGAAAACTTAGCTTAAACAAACACAGTTAAACATGGTAAAATGAGTATGACAATCAGTCATAAAACGGTAAAAAGGTAAAATTGCTAAATATTGAATCTATTTTTAGGAAATTAAAGAGCCAGATAACTACTAATGAGCATCATGAAGAACTACAAACCTTAAAAATGGGCTTTCTGATTACATAAACAGGGGAAAATGGGTTCTACACTAAACAAATGATACCAAAACTGATAAAGATTGAATCTTTTTGTATAATTAAAGCAACTCAATTGAGTAATTAACAATTTCAATATCAACAAATCCTAAAAATACATTTTTATATCAAATTAAATAAAAACTAAACCTTTTTTATATAATTAAGAACCCAATAGACTAATGAACTCTATGAACAACAAGAAACCTTAAAAATTGAATCTTTATCATAAAACTAAAGAACCCAATTGAGAAAAACAAATCTTGAAAATGGGTTTATAAGTACTTAAAAAAAAACAAAGGGATTAGTGCATATTACCAGGTGAGTCAAATTTGTACTTGTTGGTCTCTCTCTCAACTGAATGTGAGAGAGAGATATGATAGAAGGGGGGGTGTTTGGTTGGTAAAAAAAGTTGGTGACAATGGAGTCTTAATTGGAGTGTTGTTAAGTACACTTTATGATATGATACTACTCCAGTATTGACCTAATTTTGATACTAGTAGTATGAGATTCTGTTTTCTCTTTGGTCAAAATATAAGTCCTGATTAAATCATTGTCTATTTGTGTGGTACTTATTTTATTAGCAACTTTTTTGGGAAAATTTGTCATATATGATTGTAGCCTTTGCTTTACAAGCTTGTGAATAGTTTTTTTTTTTTTTTTTTTTTAATTTTATTTTATTTTATTTTATATAAAATATACTATTTCAACTGCCATTTAGAAGTTACATCATGTTGTACCACTTGTACCCATGGCTTACCAAAGGAGGCTCAAAACCACCTTACAAGTCATCTATACTATCATTTAGGCATTTAGCGCTCTTCCAGCTAACTTATGAGCAACTCTATTCTCCTCACGTCGTACAAAGACCAAGTACATGAATCAAATAAATACAATAGGCGTTTGAAAAGTAAATTTTAGGAAACAATTGTACATGTTATAGTGGTTCAAGCGCAAGTTCAGTGACGTAACTGATATTGTTGAGCTTGGATGTAGTTGACTTGATTATTGGTTTTAAAGTATCAGCGACGACTATAATGATGGTTAATATCGATTCACTTGATATATTTGATGTAGGCTCAACACGAGTTACGTTTTAGTATGGAAAGTATATAATTAATTATATACATAAATGGACAGAAACTCAATCAGGCACATGAGCTTTACGACCAGAGTAATTTCATACTCTGGCTCAACTTATAAGTCTACTCGAATATCTTGAACTCGAATAGGTTGAAATCATGTCGATTTCCAATATTATGAGAATTAATTTTCAGTCACTCGTGAGTTGTCTTGTTTCATTTACACATCTACTTATAGCTTATCCAAATGAGCTTATCTTGTTTCATTTACACTTCTACTTATGAGCTTGTCTAGTTGTGCTTACGGGCTTATAACACGCTATAAACTCAAGTCAATGATCTCATAATCCATTAAAATTGAACATATAGCTTATCAAATTTCGATAAGTTTACATGTAAATCAAAGAAGCTTACAAAAACGGGATGGGATCCTCTCAAGTTACTCAAGTTGGGGCAATATGAGCCATTGGATTTGATCCAATGGCTCAAATCAAAATAACTTCTTTTTATTTGAGTCATTAGATCAAATCCAATGGCTCATAATATCCTAACTTGAGTCAAGTTGTGCTTACAACTTGAGAGGATCTTTTTCCTACAAAAACACCCCATTACTAATACAATGTTAAAGTATATACTTTTATTGTTGAGGAAAATTTACTATAGATTGGTCAACTTGGATCACCAGCTCCACTGATGTGTGGTTCGGTGTTTTGTTTTTAGTTTTGTTTAGCTGTCGAGGTTATGATATCGTAGGTGTTATTTTTCTTTTAAACTTGATTTTTCAACTAAGAAAAGATAAAATTTAGATTTGTATAAAGTTTAGATTTGTTCATTGTGTCCACTGATTTTGTTGTTTACACCATGGAGTTTATATGCTTTTCATCAAATATTCAAATTTAAATATACTGTATTTCACAATTAAATTAACACAAGATTAGAAAGTATGTATAGTAATTTGATGGAACAAAAGACACTGTCACATTGGGCCTTCATGTGATCATGTCTACAGTTACTCCATCTACGGGAAAAATAAAAATAGTTAGATAGCAAGTGAGTGAAACAATTTTAAGAAAATAGTTAGATAGCAAGTGAGTGAAACAATTTTCAGGTGTTCTGTGTCGTCAACTAAGTTATTTATCAACTTGCGATTTTACGTTAGTGGTTATTGTATAATGTTACTTGATACTTATATTTTAATACTTGTCCCACATAGTTAAAACTTGTAAGTAGCGAGATCTTTATAAGTTTTTGGTGTGATTGCTATAATAACCTAGTCGTGTTCATTCTTACAACTTATTGGTTCTAGGTTTGTTCTTGATTGGGTTTTTTAATTAATACTCCGTAGAACAAACAAATTGAGCTATTGAAGAGTATTACCACGGGGTGGTTCTTGTGTTTAAAATTGAAGTCGATAGGCTAGATGAGTTAAAATTGAAGTCGATAGGCTAGAGAGTCGCTATTGGAGTGTTGTCAAATACTTAAGCATGATACTCTAATATTGACCTAATTAATATCTCTTATAGTAAAGTGTATGAAGTGATCAAATTATTGATTAGAGATGTTAGCATTGGTAGTTTAAGCTTTTGTTTGGAGCTAAAAGCCTGAGCTTCTTTTCAATAACTAAACTTCAGAAAAATAAGTTGTTTCAAATGAGTTTCCAACTCTAAATCCAACTATTTATATCAACTAGACGAGTACCCGCGTCTATCGGCAGCGGTTCCTAGCGGCAGATAATTAACAATATGCGATATTGTAGTAAGTGTTTCCTAACATGCGATAATTCAACTGAAGCAAAAATTCTTAACATGTATCAAAGAACATATAAAAATATTTATTAAAACTGAAAATAAAACATTACATTAATTATGAGATAACTAACAATGCACGTTACTCGTCGTGTAAAATTTCTTAGTATACGACATATGAGGTGTTGAATCCTATTTGACCGAACTCTTTGATTGGCTTCACTTTGTAGTTATCATCCATCAAGACATGGTATTTGACCAAATCAAAAAAACTTCAAAAATAAGAAACTTAACAAAAATATATACACCCGTTGTATAATGTATTTTGACCAAATTATTTCAGAAAACTTTGTGTATCTTTGAAATTAATGCGCCAGAACAATCAACGATTAAAGCACCAATCAATCACCATCATTATAGCAATATTTGGAAACAGATTTGTATTTAGCGTATTTAATTGGCAAGAACAAGAACAAAAAAAATGAACCTCGTGACTATATAATAAATCGATACAATGTTTTGTGATTGTAAACATTCAAGTTATTCACAACAACATCTCTGCAATTTCAACTATATATAAATGTCAAAACAATATTTTTAAAAATCATATGGTCATTATACACATTTCAATATTTAATAACTCAGATCGCACACACACTATAAAGTAACATAAGAATAAAAAATAAGTTGTAATATGGTGCCTTATAAAATAAAATATATTGATAAACTTTTAGAAATTATTAGTGTTAAGATTTAATAAATTAAAAAATATATTTTTTGTTTGGAAAATTACATTAGTAAAAGTTGTCAAAATTTGACATCCATTTCTTTGAAATTTTAGGTGTGAATTGTTATGGTAGCTATTTCATTAAAGACAAATTCTTTGAAATTTTATATAGAAATTTTAGTTTTAAAGGAATTTTAGAAATTTAACATTACTTACTTTTTAAGTTTAAAAAACATGGATACATGCTTTGTATGTAAAAAAAAAACAAAAAAACAAAAAAAAAAAAAAACTTGTATTGCCTTTCCAACATTGAATATACAGTTTTCATTTAATATTAGTTTGAATTTTTAATGGTAATTATATATACATATAGTTAAAGACGAGTATCCGTGCATAGCAACGGGATTTTATAGCGACAGATCGTTTAGTGATAAAAAATGTTTATGGTTATAAACGAAAAATAATAAAAGTTTGAAGATTTGGGTATTAAACATAATGTTTTGAAACCCGGGTCGACCAGGTGGTTCAACTGGTTGAACCGTTTTGGTCGAAAAACGGATCGATTTAAACCGGGTCAACCCGACGGGTTAGGTTGAACACGGGTGAAATTAAACCGGGTCAACCCGTCGGGTTTGAAGCGTCCCATGTCAACCCGGTTTTCGATGTGTATTAATAGTTTTCTTTTGAAATATATGTTTTCAACATTTCTAATTTTAGTTTCAACATTTTACTTTTTGTGTTTTGCTTTATATATAGTATACGTGGGTACCCTGTGACGATTAACTTGAGAAATAGATCTCGATGAGGTCTGATTTACCAGTTTGTATCGGTTTCAACGGGTCCTCTCTGGTTCATTTTCGGATGACTTTTATCGGTTAGTCGAACCAGTGGCGAAACCGGTTCCCAGTTGAACCCGTTGGGCCGGTCCGGTCCAGTTTTCAAAACTATATGTACCATCAACTTGTTAGCTTGTATGAAACTTTGTGTGTTTTATTAATTTGTATAATGTGTATAATAACACGTACTTTTCATTTTATGGTGTTTTAAAAATAACATTAATTATGTGTGTAATTATTTTATATTCTGGATTTTGTTGAAGCTTTTTTAAATTGTATATTGTGAAATTTTTATTGTAATTTTTAGTATGGGGTGTTTAAATTGGTTGTATTTAATTTGGTGGATATGCTTTTAGTTGGTTGTACAATATGAATAAATCAATGTACTTTTGAGTAACGGGGTGTTTTAATAAGAGTATTAATTACATTATACATTTCTCTCACATTTAACTTTCAACTTTCAACTTTCAATTTTCACTTTTACCTTTGACCATTTTTTTATTTTATGTAGTAAAGATAACCTTAATGCCCATGATACTTTTATCTATCTTTCTCAAATAGTATAATCTTATACCTACTAATCTGTATAATATGCACTATTTTAAGAGAAAATTCGATACCACGTAATTTGGGAAAATATTGTAATTGATTTCTTGGTTTTAACATAGTCTTTCATATTCATAGACAAATTTTCATGTACAAATATATTTAGAGATATTGTTATTGTGGTAATCTTGTGGAGTAAACAAAGGAAGTAGGTCATTAATTTTTACCAAAAAATGATTTGTCATTACTTAACTCATATATTTTATTGTCTACTTAGCGTATAAAATTCTTGCATAATTGTATAACTAATAGAAAACTGTGATTAAACAAATTTATAGACATCACTACAAGTAAAACTTCATGAGTGAGGTGAAAATCATCACCATATTATTGCATCAAAACGCTCTGTACTCTTCAGTTGAATCTTGACAAACGATGGATTTCAAGTAAAAATGGACATCACATATTGGTGAAAGTTTTAATGCATATTAGGCTACATGATGGTATCAAAGTAGTTAGCTGGAATGATCAACTTATGAAAGGTGGTAATCACCCGATCATGCGTAATGTTTTCTTCTTCGTCAAGATTTAATGCACTATCACATGAACATCAATAACTCATATACAATAACTAGCTTCATAGCCCGCCCGAATGGGCGGGCTAGCTTCATAATAATACATATTGAATTCAAAATTAAAGCAATCGTGAATTAACATTGAAAAGCTTAAAAAATGGAGCAATATTGCCGGTATATATATCATGTAACAAAATCTATATAAAAGCAATAATGTTGTTTGAATACAAAAAGATAATGAAGTAGTACATCATAATAAAAAAGTATGTTGCCTATTCAAGTACGCAACAAAACTTCTTTATAAACGGCGTTTGTTGTCGAGTTTGAGTAGTTGTCGTCTTTGTCGCGACAGAAAACCTTCAATCCTTTCTTACTCTAAACTCTTGACACAGCTGAACCACCCACAAAGTTTGAAATTAATTAGCAAACTTATATACTCCAGTAGGAACCATTTGATTATTAAACATGGCTTTCTTCACTGCACTTGTAATTGATGCTTCAGTATTTGGATTGGCTTTATGTTTGAGTTCACGAGATTTGCATGTGCACCGGCTATTGTGTTTACATTTATAGCTAGCCCTATATATTGGGTACTTTTTCAGCCAATTATAGATATAAACCAAGTGCTTTATAATCCTTCCCTAACACACTCTCTACCTGCATCATTGGGCTACCAAAATGCTTTGAATTGGTAGCCTGATAAAATAAATGATTTAGTTACAAAGATCCAAAAATTGAACACATAGCTTGTGAGTTGTGACAAAGCATGTTTCCGATACATTAAATATTCGATAAAAATAACACTGCAAGATCAACAAACAACAATTTAGAACTTCAATAGAGTTTTGTAAACTTACTCTTTATTTTGACGCTCATATTCACAATGTACTTCATGCACGCACGCCGTAACCTCAAGCTCGTGCTCAATTGCTTTCAACAATGCCTATTAAATAATGTAAGATTATATATAATAGAACAACATTACTTGATAACATAACATGGTACTCGAAATAGATAAAACTATCAAAACATCTTTTAAATTCTGAACTATCAATATAAAGAAAAAAGTATTCTATTAAAGCATATATGTTATCTATATCTAATGCTTGAATGTGACATAATAGTCAAACTTAAAGAATAACGAAACTACAAAAACTTAAAAATGTCTATATTTTTATTTACCTAAAGTGGTAAAACCAAGATATATTCTTGCATGATTTAGTAAAGTTTTGACCATCTCATCTCTATTCATATACAGCTGCAAACATCGTTCTATTTAGTTTTGGGGCTACAAAATTCAAAAATAATATCAACATCAACAAAGCTTAAAATTTTATGAAAAAGAACAATATGAACAAAAGCACTTGAATTTTCCATACAAGTTCAATATCCGTGCGGAAAACTTTCTGTTGTCATTGCTCGAAATGGAAACTGACCCATAGTCACGAACATGAGCCTTTGTTGTGTTATTATGTTGGTCACGTTGAGATTCATGTGAAGCTTGTGCTAAATGTTTTTGTTTCTGGTGTATCTAATTCTTGCATAACTTATCAGCTTTAGTCACTACATTTATAATTTTAACAATGTCAGCCTATCAATAGCAATTACAACATAAACCACAAATTGTATGAAATTAGCTAAGGTAACAACCTGATTGTTCTTCATCTCAGCTAATTGCTAACTGAACACATCCCTTCAATGAAAGCTTAATGCCCCTATGAACCTACGCTTTGCTAAAGGTAAACATTGTGATTTCGACAAATTAAACCTGAAAAGAAAATGCACAAAACATGAAATAAACTTCACCCATACAATATATACTAAACTATTCTATGTTCCCCTTGGGATATTAGCTTGTCTCGCTTAAAGAGCTAAATCTTTTTATTCACAAAGCGATTTTCACTTATAAAATACCATGTTAATCAATATCAGTGAAATATCAAACTTTAAAACGTGACTAACTCAAAAAAATATATCATAAATGTAGCATTTAACATTAAGAACAATATTAACCTTGAATCTGGGGAGTCCATGTTCACTATGAGTATATCCACTTTTGTGGAAGCATCTCCTACAAACTTGATCTTTTAAATGGCATGTACTTGAATGTTAAAAAAACAGTGTAAAATGATTTTGATCTAATACATCAAATTACGACCAATAGAATATATCCGATGTAGAAGAGTTGAGTAAATCGAATACATCAAATGGTTAATTACCTTTAGGGGTTCATCTTATTTGAAACCAAAATAGCCTCTAGCAAAGATCGACAACAACTGGGTCCAACTCTGCAACCTGAAGTATTGCAAATAGTTTAGGTTTTGAAATTAGAATCACTATAGTTTAGGTTGACTAATGAAAACACCTCATAAACCAAGCTAACTAAAATATACCTCGAAATACTAATCAAGTATGTATGATGATAAAAAAAAGCCTCATGTATGGGAATTGGTTAGAGGATAGACATTACTCATCCAATAACAACTTCATATAGCATAGAGGTTAATCAAAGAGCTTTTGGTTCAATTGAGCTGAACACTATATCAATACTTTACATGTTCTAATTAGTTGTTCACTTTATGTATCGAAGCAATATTTTATCTTTGTCTCCTAGCCATGATCCTAGTAGTGATAGTGATTTAGACATGTATAATAGAATTATACTAAAATTTGCTAACCACAATCTTACATGTTATAAAAATAAGGCATAAACACATACTCACATAAGTGTAAACCTCATAAAAAATTAATAAGCAATCTCAAACACAATCTGTTATTGAGAAATAAAATAATATGTGCAACCAAATTACACTAAACTACATATTTTGCCGAAATCAAAATTGGAGCGACAACATATATAAAGGGGTTGCAAAAGAGATTATTGTAATTGTTCATTAGACACATCAAGTAATCCTACACAAATTCATTCCCAAAACCTTAACTTCATATCTTTAATCTTATCATAAGTTTCACATTAGTTTCATAATTGGTTACATATAAATGTTTGAAGACTTTTTTCAAACAGTTTTAGTGCGTCAAATAATGTTAACTCATGCTATTTTGTTGTTAGTATTCTATTATTTTAAGGTGTTTCATGAACTCATCACTTCAACATAACAAATTCACAACAACAAAAAAACCAATACTGAAACTTTATTAAACACAATAATTCACTTAAAACAAAACCAAAACCTATATCACTATCCTAGTATACATTAGAACATACGGTTAAAGTGAATTAGTAGTAAAAAAAATATACCAATGGATCCGTGTTTGTAGGAGGCGGCAAAACTGAACATAGTTTTGGTGTCCGCGTTTAAATATGCGTGGTGAAAAGCCGAGCTGATCTTGTTGCTAGAACCCTAATTTTGGTTTTGAAATTGAATATTAGATGAAACGTTTTCTTTGAAAGTAAATATGACAGGCGGATCTTTTGGAGATAATATTAAAGAGGAGTTATGTGTTTGACCTTTTCAATCCATTTAAAATTGGTTGATTGATGCATTTCAAACTTTGAATGCAAACAGAGTAATGGTTGTATGTTGATTAGAGAGAGAATGCAATTTTGTATCACATTGTGTTGATTGATCCACTGGTTGAGTCGCTCATTTGTGGATGTCAAGACCAGTGTTCGAATCTTGCATGTTACAAATTTTTTACATTATTTACTGGAAATAGTGCCTAGTCATCATTTCCACCTCATCAAGTGATGCGCCATGTCAACATTATTGTGCCATGTAAGCATTAGTGATGTGGCATGCTTAGTCTCATATATATGTATAGATAGATTTTGTCTAAATTAAACATGATTAACGAAAAACAACGCATTAAAAACACTAATACCAAAGCAACATTTTTTATTTTTTTCAGAAAAGGAACGTACCAAAAATCAGACAAATATAGTATCCAAACCAAACAAAATTTACTACACAATTCAAAGTAGGGTTGATCACGGTCTAAAAACCGGACCGGACCGACTAAGATCGGATTGGACTCAGACCGACCAAGACTAAAACCACGGACCGAGAACCGGACCGAATGTGTTTGGTCCGGTTCGGTTCGATCTGCTCCGGCCGGTCTTTCAATCGGTCCGGTCCGAAAATACATTATTGGTCGGTTGTACATACGATCGGATCGGACCGAGAACCGAACATGAGGTAAAGTGTGGACCGAGAACCGAACCGAAATAAGTTCGGTCCGGTCTGGTTTCTCAGTTCGGTCCGATCCGGTCCGGTTTCTCGGTTCGGTCCGGTCCACAGTCCGATATGCTCACCCCTAATCCAAAGTACCAAAGGTCACTTCCCAAAACAAGTCGATATTTCACATTTTGACGATTTTGTTTCGGTTTATATAGCATGCTTATGATTTATATTGTTTTGGGCTTATATTTCATAAGCTTACTTTTTGTGGTTTATTTTAAAAATTTTCAGCTTATATAAGCTTATTACTCCCTCCGTCCTATAATAATTGTCCACTTTAACTTTTTTGTTCAACTTTGACCATTAATATTTTTATTTGTGTTATATAATATTTGATGAAAATTATATCAAATGAAAATACATTTATAACCAAATCTATTCATATATTTTTCATCAAGTATTATATTAAACAAATAAAAATATTTATGATCAAAGTTGAATAGAAAAGACTTAAAAAAGTAAAAGTGGACAATAATTATGGGACGGATGTAGTATAACGTAAAAAAAAAAAAAAAAACATATACAATAAGCCATAAAAGATTAGCTTATGATAAGCCGGCTTTGAAACAAACACCCCATTTGTTGACTTCCAATGTTGACATTTTCCATAACCATATGGTTCACCCCTTTTTTCCACTTAGGCCATAAACATGAAAATCTAATCTCTCATCATTTCTCATAATTATTCAAATTAATCCAGCAATTCTGACACACAATTGGATCAATTGCAAAACGCCCAATTCAATTTCCCACAAATCAACCCCAATTTCATGATCTAGGGTTCCAGATCAAGATTAGGGTTTCTTGATTGATTCATGGTAAGATCACTAACCACTTGATTATACTTCAATTCCTTGAAGGGTTTTTCAATTCAAGGTTCATTTAGTAGTAATCTGTATCAAAGTTTGGATCTTTATCAATGGATGGTAACAAAGATGAAGCTATAAGATGTTTGAATATTGGCAAAGATGCATTAGGGTTAGGTGATAGAAATAAAGCCTTGAAATTTGTTATGAAAGCTAAAAAATTAGACCCATCTCTTGAAGTTGATGACTTGTTGTCAAATCTGGAAAGTGATGATAATCTGAGTGGATCGCCTTCGGTTTCGGGTCCGATTAGGCCGGAAAATGGCGTTAGGCGTAGGGTTCCGGAGGCGTGGTCGTCGTCTGGGGTAGGAGGGTATAGTGAGGATCAGGTTAAGATAGTGAGCGAGGTTAAGAGGAAAAAGGACTATTATGAGATATTGGGGTTGGAGAAAAGCTGTAGTGTTGAGGATGTTAGGAAAGCGTATAGGAAGTTGTCGTTGAAAGTGCATCCTGATAAGAATAAGGCGCCGGGGTCAGAAGAAGCGTTTAAGAAGGTTTCAAAAGCGTTTCAGTGTTTAAGCGTTGAGGAGAATAGGAAACAGTATGATCTTGTTGGGAGTGATGAGCCGGTTTATGAGAGGCGTGCGGCTAGACGTGGCGGATATAGTAACGGGTTTTATTATGAAGGTGATGTTGATGCTGAGGAGATCTTTAGGAACTTCTTTTTTGGTGGGATGAATCCAAGGGCCACTACTCAGTTTACGGGTTTTAGTTTTGGGACCGGGGCGGGTGGAGGGATGCAAGGTGGTAACGGGTCAAGTGGGATGAGAACTTTGATTCAATTGATACCGGTGCTTTTGATTATCTTGTTGAGCTTCATGCCATCAAATGAGCCGGTTTACTCTCTTTCGAGGAGTTATGGTTATAATCATGTTTTGACTACACAAAAAGGTATTAAATTTTATGTGAAATCAAGTAACTTTGAGAATGATTATCCGTTGCATAGTCAAGAAAGGGTGCAACTTGAGGAAAAGATTGAGGATGACTATGTCTCAATTATTACTCACAATTGTCGGCTTGAGATGCAAAGGCTTCAATGGGGATATTATCAGCCGACAACGCCAAACTGTGATAGGTTGAAGCAGTTTGAGGCTCTTGCTTCTTGATGACCTGATCGAAGGTTCATTACTTTAAATTACATTTTATTCAAAGTTTTGCTTCTTATTTTTTTTATGACGATATTTTCTGAATTGAGGCGTACTATTTGTATAACCATAGATAATAAGTATGTAACCTTTTTTGCATATCAACCAAATGTCCAAATCGTGTACGTAATTGGATTGCTATACGTGACATATTATGTGTGAGCACAAAGCTTTGAACTTGATTTTTACAGATTGCTTATTTATTATTTTTTGACCATTCATCGTGTTATGTCTGAGATTGTGTTGAATTATGGCGGAAATCTAAGTTATGGGATATGTTTGAGTTGTACGTGATATAATACTGGTTTATACATATTGTTGTTACACAATCAATTCTACTTTGTAACGTGGATAACATGGCATTCTTTAGGAGTGTTTGTAATAAATCTTGGTACTCTTGCATTGCATGGTTCCTGTGTTTCAAATCTGGATATCGAAACCACACCATAAAAGGGTGTGTTTGGGAAGATATTTGCAGACTGATTGTCTGATCATTGCTGTTTTAAATTGAAGATAATCATATTTGAGCTGAATGAAGGTGTAATGTGATTTTTGATCAAATAATCTGTTTGTGAATATATTGTCCAAAACTGGTTATCTGATTATTCTAAAATGCAACGTTTTTTTTCCCAAACTGGTAACAAATTTTTGGGTGAAGAAAGTTGACATGTAACACCTGCATTGAAGGAACTGGTTGGAGCTTGGACCTAGGGATGATAAATCAAATGGGTTGGTCGAGACAGGCAGGGGTGAGTTGGCCGGCTGCCACTATTCTTTTTTTGTTCACTTAAATTTTTTATAGATAGGGCGTGGCAAGTGATTGCAGTTTATGTAGGTTATACTATTCATTATTTGGGGGCGGAAAATGAATTTTCATTGATATGATCTCAATGAGATCTAAAAGACATACAAATAAAGGGTGGCAAAAAGTTGTCCTCATGTTTTACATCAATCTTGTAATATGCTAGACCTAGATAAATGTTTAATCACATGATATGCGAAATCTGCAATGTGTTTGAACTTGGAAAGCGTCTGCCTTCAAATGTGATTGCAAGGCATTTGAACAAGTGTATCTTGCCGGTCTGAGGGAAAACCAAAACTGATCACCAACCCCATAGGTACATGTCCTTAGCACAAATGACTAACCACAAAAGGCAAACAACTTCCCACAAAATTGAACACTAGACAATTATGTTAACGGATCCTCAATATCCTTATGTCCAGCTTCTTGGTGAACCAATTGACTGTCAAATGATGATCAATGCTTGACCAATGAAAGGTGTTCTTGTTGAACCTTTCAGTAGGCCAACAACACGACGAGATTTATAAGAATTCTATATGGTAGAAAACATAAGAGCAATGGACACCATCACCGTAGTGTGAATCAGTGGTGGTGCCGTTGTGGTAACCAGAGGTATATTAGAGAGCACTGGCTGCTGAACGACATGCGCCAGCCAAATATATAACGAAGGAGCTGATGCTAGAACTTCAGGTTAGAGGGAAAGAGGGGTTACTTTTGTAATCAGAATTGTTGTCCAAGCTCTTTATTTATTTATTTTATTTTATTTAGAACGGGGTCCAAGCTCTTGTTTGTTGATTAAGTGAAAAGCTGGTTGAAAGATTAAACATGTTAAGGGGGTGTTTTTTGAGCTTATTTTTTGGCTTATGAGCTTATTTGTCTTGATTTATATCTCATAAGTGATTTTGCAGCTTTGTTTTTAAACAATTTTTACTTGTCTTCTCTACAACTTGAGGGATATCTGTGAACTGTCAGTTTTATTCAAAAAATCATCACCTAGTATTCTAAATCTTTCAAATTTTTATAAAGAAAAACTCAAGTCAAATCTAGTCCCTTAATAAAAGACTGGTGGCATGACAATCACTCGAGTATATAGCATATGCAAACACCTCAATAAACTTTGAAAATTCAAGTTTGTTTACATTATTCTGGAAATTTTTTATTACAGTTGTTCATTACTTATCAATGTCATCATCTTTGAACCTAAAAACTTATAAAATCATACTCATGATCTATTTACAAGACTTTGAAGTAATGGTACTTAAAGCTATAGTTATCTAAAAGTCAAGCTAAAGAACTTTTGAGTTTTGACCAAGAACCATGTACCCAAAACATGGACACCTCAGTGATACTATCCTGGATCACAACCCAGACGGTTCATTGTGTTGATTTTCAAAGGGGTAAAGTTCATTTATGCTTCATGTACTTTTTCTCTAGTCTTATTATGCAGTTTGTATCGATAAAAAACTCATTATGCATAACCTTTTGACTCATTACTATATATAACTACAGAGCGAGCAACAGTGTTTGCAATGCAAACATTAATTGCCAACTTTCACAAGTTGGCAAAAATAGTCCCTGAGGTTTAAGTGTCGTTGCAAAGTAAGTCCAACTTAGCAAAAATAGTCCCTAAGGTTTAAGTGTCGCTGCAAAGTAAGTCTTTTATAGCAATTTGGCAAAAATAGTCCCTATCCAAATTCACGACTACAAAAGCAATCCCGCTGCATCGCGCGGGTTTCCACACTCGTTATCTTACTATTATATAAAAACCACCTCCTTCCCAAAAAATTTACACATCAGCATAAAACAGTTTGACACTGTTGAGTGCAAGACTTTTATTTTCCTTACTTCATTACCCATTTTCATTTCTCCATTGGAGTCTCTTTCTCTCTCAAGTCTCAAGATACGATATATCTCACCATCTCTCTTTATCCACCATAAAAATTGTTTGAAACCTCAAATCATTTAAGCTATTCGCTGCTTCCAAATTTAACAACAAGTCTGGTATCTCTTGCATTTCATGCCATTGTTATTAAATGTTCCTATCCTTTTTCTTTTCAGTTTTTGCTTTGATGGATCTTAGTTGTTGCATTTTGTGATAACTTACTTCATATTTTATGTAAAGACACCAAGCAATGGATTGTTGGTGGGGTGATGAATGTTTCTTAAAAGAAAGTGAGGTAATTTTTTTTTCTTTTCATTTTCAAAAAAACTCAGATCCATGTTTATGTAGGTTTCATATTTTCTTTTAGTCTAATATAATAACCAAGCTTCTTTCTATTTTACACACTTCTTTTTAAGAAAAATAGATCAGAAGATCCATGTTTTATCTTGCTTTTGTCTAATACATTTATTGAGATTTCCTTATTTATTTCTTATTTTATATCAATGTATAGTGAATCATATATAGAATCATGGAATTGATATTATGTTTGTTCTTTTTTTCCACATCCACATCCACATCCACATCCACATAACTATATATTTATTTATTGCCCAATAAGTAATAAATTGTGTATGATGTTTTAGAGAGTTTACCTGATGCTAATAGATGTGTGCATCATATATACATATGTGTACGATTTATTTATTTATTGAAGGCTAGCATATATATGTTTTGTTGTAAAGACTTAAGTGAACCATAGGAAATAGGTCTTTTATTTGTCTTCAGGCTACCCCCAATGAAGCTCAATCTCCATCGATCGAGGCACTAGGACGATCGATTGGGTGTCGATCGCTTCAATGTGAAGACAATCGATCGCCTCCAACTTTGCCCAATTAAATCGTGTAGCCGATCGACTCTTCCAACGTAAACCTTGTGTACGTTTCAATCCAAAAAAAAAAAAAAAAAAAAAAAAACATTACCCTATAAATACAACTAAAATCTCATCACAAATCTCGCAACATATTTGCACACTAAAACTCAAAAATCTCACAATCCTCTCTATCAAAAATCTCACGATCGTCTTTATCAAAAATGTCTAAGAAAACACCACCAACCAAAGGCCGAAAATCCCGTTTGTCACAAAACGTCTCGCATATTTTAACACCGGATCCGAATTTCCGGTTAACCGGTGTCTCACCAATAATCAATTTCCAACCCCCTGCTTTCGAATATCAATCCCAACAAGCTCCACAACAACACCCTAACAATCCATTTAGTATGAATCGTCCATTTGTTTTAATAAGTTTCGTAATGTTTTAATTTTATTTGAATTATTATGTAACGTTTTAATTATTAATGAAATTTTATTTTGTGTTAAAAATGTTTTTTTTTTAAAAGAAAAAAATATTGAACTTGGTCGCCCTTACTGGGGCACCTAATCGCCTGAAGGTCGCCGGAGAGAGAAAGCTGACGTGGCAGGGAAAATGAGGGGGATTGAATCCCCTCATTGGGGCTAGCCTCATTAAATTTAAATTAGATATAGTCATGTCGATGTGAAAAAACCTGTACAGTATTTAATTATAGGGGAAATTCTCTAAATGCCCCAGTTGCCCAACTTATTTACCTTAAATGCCTCACTTTTTTTTCACTTCTCAAAATGCCTCATGGGCAACTCTCCCATGGGCAACCCTCTTATAAATTTGACAAGTGTCCATATATTTCTTGGGCAACTGGGACCTACATTCTTGGGCAACCGACATATTTTTGTCTTTTAGTGAAAAAGAAAAACTTTTTTTATTATAAAAAATACATATATCTTGGGCAACTTGGTCCCACACATATGTACTTTTGGGCAACTTATACACTTTATATACAAAATACCTTTAAATAAAATACACTTTATAATTTTTTATACATATTTACATTTACAGTTAAAGTTTATACATTAAAGTATTAAAAAACACACACACACACACACACACACAAAAACTTCTTAAACCCAGATCCATGAATCAAACTATTATCACCGATCAAAACCATCACCGATCTTCCTCCGATCACCACCACAACCCACCACCACCTTCAAAACTCACGGCTACCCAGGTTCACCATTTTTTTTTTCTTTTTTTTTTTAAAGTTTGAAAGAAATTAAACTGAAAGAATTTATTGAATGTGTGTATTTAAATACTATGCTGCAGATTTTCTTGATGATTCCTGGATATAGTTCAGGATTGAGGCCTGATGGTCGTGAAAATAAAAGGCTGTCACCAGTAAGTTAGAATGTCATATTTTTTAACCTGATGTTGACTGAAAATAAGTCCTTTTTAGTTGCCGTTATAGTGGGTTAACGGTTCAAAATTATTGCTGCTACACTTTGCCAAACACCCCTTTGAGTGGTCATAGTGGGTTAACGGGTCAAAATTGGAGGTTGATTATTAGAGAAGGTTATATGTTTTGAATGCATAAGACTTTTAGTTCAGTCTACGTTTATTGTAATGGTCTGAGTTAGGGTTACTAAAGTGCACATGTGAAGATTTTATGCATTTGTGTTCTAGTGATTGAGTTTTAAAATTAGTTGTTTGAACTGAATACACTTCAAAATTAGTGTCGGAAAATGTTTATTTGGTAGGGAATGATTTATACGTGGATTTATACGTAAGCTACAGATTGGGGTGTCCGATACCACTAGCAGTGGTTTCGAGAAGCCTAGCAGTGGTTTCGTTTTGAAACCACTCCTAGGCTTCTCGAAACCACTCCTAGGCTTCTCGAAACCACTGTAGGCTTCTCGAAACCACTGCTAGTACATTATAAACTTATTATGGCTCTGGCTAATTTACCTCAGGTTGAACTCATGGGAGGACATCTCACTGTATCAAGCATATGTTTTAACGCCTCTTGTGATTATTACGAGATTGTAATTCTGTAAGAGCTAGAACTTCGCTGCTATAAAATTGTGTGGATGAACCTTTTTGGCCATTTGGAGTTGAATGCTTGAGTTATCATTCTTTTTGGCAGTCTCACAATCTTTCTCTTTTTGTGCTCTTAGTTTATAGTCTGACTAGGATATCAGTTTTGGGCTGCAATTATTTTTGTAATTTTGTACCAGTTCGCCAATAAGCTTTAAGTTAAATATAATGATTGTTTATTGAAATTTCCAGTGTAGACATGTCGGCATCATCTCTTCCGGCAACGACAGAATCACTTGAGCTGGCTTCAGAACCCAAAAGTCGACCCGAGGCTATCACCATACTCTATCGGGTCCTGGAGAACCCTGCAGCTTCTTCCGAAGCCCTGCCGGTCAAAGAACAGGCAATTGCAAAACTATCAGATCTCCTCAGGGAAGAAAGCAGAGGAGAGGATCTCTGCGGTCTTTTGACCACATTGAGACCGTTCTTTTCACTGATCCCCAAAGCTAAAACTGCAAAAATCGTTAGGGGTATCATTGATTCAGTTGCTAAGATACCAAATAGCACCGATCGTCAGATATCACTATGTAAAGAAATGGTGGAATGGACCGAGCAGAAGCGTACTTTCTTGAGGCAAAGAGTTGAGGCACGGCTTGCTGCATTGTTGATGGATAGCAAGGAGTACTCAGAAGCTTTGACCCTCCTTTCGAGCTTAGTCAAAGAGGTGAGGAGATTGGATGACAAATTGCTTCTTGTTGATATCGACTTATTGGATAGTAAATTACACTTCTCATTAAGAAACCTCCCAAAGGCAAAGTCACTCACTGCTGCTAGAACAGCCGCAAACGCAATCTATGTGCCTCCTGCTCAACAAGGCACCATTGATTTACAAAGTGGAATTCTTCATGCTGAAGAGAAGGATTATAAAACGGCCTACAGCTACTTCTTTGAAGCTTTTGAGGCATTTAACGCACTTGAGGATCCTAGAGCAGTGTACAGTCTCAAGTATATGTTGCTATGTAAGATCATGGTGAACCAGGCTGACGACGTGGCTGGGATTATCCTCCCTCTATGACACACTGTTGGAGCTAAACTTGTGCAGGTTAGGATTATGATCTTTATTGTCATCTTTGTTATTAGCAGCTGTCATCATATTCTATTTTGAAATCCACCATGAAATAAATGTTGCATAAGTTTCTGGTTCAGGTCAGGTTAGGTTGACTGGTAGTGGGACCTTGAACACTTTTTGTTTATAAAATGAATTTTTTAATGAATAATTTAGGGCGTTAAAAACATTGCTTGTTTGACTACAAAAGTTAAATTAGTTCGATAATTATCTTATTGGATGGAATTATCCAGGAGTTTTATGCCGTAATATACAATTTGGGTGACCTCCATTCGTTTGACATTTTTTCTTTTTAACATTTATTGGTTTGACATATTTGACACTTCAATGATAAAAAAATATAACGAGAATCGACCCACTCTTAAATAATAAGCTAATGGGTCTGCTTCGCTACCTTTACCTGAGTCGGGTTACTACTTAATAGTCGGTTTAGGAGGCTAGGAGTTTTTTTCTTTCTTTGCTATTAGACACTTTTTTCTAGGGATTGACTTGCGTAAATATTTGCAGGTTGATTGAACCATTTTCGAGGGTTGAGATAGGTCACATTGCCAGTTTGATTGAGCTTCCATTGGAGCATGTGGAGAAGAAACTATCACAAATGATATTGGACAAAAAGTTTGTTGGAACTCTGGACCAAGGTGTCGGGTGTCTCATCATTTTTGAAGATCCAAAGACGGATGCAATCTTCCCTGCAACTCTTGAGACCATTCAAAACATGGGCAAGGTTGTCGACATTATTGTTTGTGAGATCACCAAGATAATGGCATGAGATGTTACAACTTATTCGTTTTATATACTTTTGTACTTGTTTGAGATGTTAATTCTGATTTAGGTAGACATGGTTATGTTTGCTTTGTTATAGATGGTAATCATGTTTTCTCTTGTCAAACCGAGAGATCGAATTCTAATGCAACAGTACACTGCGTTAGAGCTAATTATTTTTTCGCTACGCAGTTGATATAAAAACTCAAAGGTCTAGCAACAGCAGCCTCAATGCACTTCCAACCTGTTTTGAAATGGATGTTGATTGGTGGATTTTCACAACTATATTAAATGCAGTTACAAATTGCTTATCATTGGCAGGGGCTTGCGTGCTGGAATGCAGTTAACACTAGCAGGGATGAACATACATATTTAGGAATTAATTATAACACCCATGCCTATCTCGAACCCAATCCATTATAAACTTCATCAATCACATTTATTTTACTTACAAAATTTGATATGATATAGATACACCGAGTTATGCTCGCCCTAATAACTTGTCTCGTGGTAAAAAGAAAACGGAATCAGGACTTGCAGAAAATGGTAATTAGCTTTTTCTATTGCCGATAACAACGATTTAATTTATATCAACATAAATAAAATGAAGAAACCAAAGATACAATAGCATTTGATTCAATTTCTTACTTACACTAATTCTGACCCTCCAAAATTGATCTGGACTCATGGATCATAGTGTTTTAAAATGTGAATACTTACTGTTATTAGAAACAACAAAAGTAACTCGAAAACAATGCCTTAAACTAACAGCTCATTCAAGAAATTATCCTTGTCCCTTGATCTTGATTGTTAATAAGAGATGAATACTAGAAGTTGTAGCTGAAAAACATTGAGATCCATGCCGGAAGTAATAACAAAACTGATCATGGATTGCATAAGTTCAGAAATTGTCGTAACGAAATACCATTCCCTGAACTGTACTAGGCAGATTTTTTATTTGCTACCAAATGGAGATGAAACCGAAATCACCCTTTAATCTGAAAGCACTAGGACACTAACCTGAGAGGCCTGGAGTACCCTCATCCGAATCCAGGTTCACAATTTCATTAGCACATTTAGGTGTTCCGAAATTAATCGCCTCATCTCTTCCCACGACTACAAACTTGTCATTTAATAAAGAAAATCTTGTAGTATTATACTCAAAAGTAGATGGTGCATGTTTCATGGATCGATGGCTGCTTAGCATATCTTCGGTTGCCTTGGTACGAACCCGACGAATTTCTTCCTGGATGTTCCATGATCCAGCCGAAAGATAATCCCTCTGTATCATGACAGAGTTAATAAATCAGGCAAAAGATAAATCTCAGACAGAAGAGAAAAGTTCAAGATGAATGTCACCTTCTTCTCCCAAGAAACTCCTTTATCACCCCTTTCAAAATAAAAAAAGCAACACTCTGATGTTCGGGTGTCCAAAAAAGAGGAATTGTTACCTTTTTCAGCAAAAATACAATCACTTACATAGTTTCAATATATTGGTGACCATGATTTTGATCCATAGGTTTTTCATTCTTTTTTTTCTTTTCTTATGAAGGGACACTTTTAAGTATTTAATCATTAGCAAGAAGTTCTCATTAAATTACATGCCAAATCAAAGGTTGCCTCTTTTGGGGGACTCTACGGGACAACAACAATAGTAAAGTAACCTTTAATAGGAATATATCGCCTCTAGTTCTCTACCAAGCATCTAGAAAACAGATGCAATGATAGTCGTATATAAACTTGTGATGCATTAGATTATTACCTTTCGATGAAAGAAGACCCACCACCGCAATATGGTGTTCTTTCCTTGAACAACAAATCACGCTAATGGTGATGGGGTTGGCGATTTGTCATAAGTTATAGGAGATGCCCATGGGGACGCTTCATGTATGATTTGGCTACATCAATCGGTTATGGCATACACTTAGCATAAGAAGAAAAAACTTAGCACCTAATTATGGCATACATTTAGCACCTAATTAGTGTCACTTTCCAAAATGTGGCATACATTTAGCATAAGAAGAAAAAACTTAGCAACAAAGTCACATTACTCAATATAAACTAGCTTAAGAAATGATATGGAAATTTACCCGTGTTCCGCTTTGTTGTAACAATCTCTTCGGATGGGTTCTTCATACCGTGAAGATATACATTCATTTTCCTCAAGTGAATTAATCTTTAGACAACAAAGCTTCAAGATCTCACAGCTACACCATCCCGATGAAGTTGTCATTATGACACAATTCACGCATAGTGATGAAATTTCAATACTGATATCTCGTGATGCGCATGTCACAACATCAAAAGGTAAAATGGTAAAGCCAACGATTTTATTGAACATCGTGATTGTCACAACAAAGATAATTAACAAGAGGATGATATTAATGATTACTACGTAAAATTTCTCTCCGAAGCTCTATCCCACACCTCATCTGCTCTAACCTCTTAGTGAAGGTTGACTTCTCAAGTGGAGTTGTACTTCCATGAGCATAAGCAAGAAGACATGTGTAAGCGATCATGGCCCGTATCAATGCAATACCGGTCATTGCAAAACAGCTTTCCACTTTCAATCAAGACATAACTCTCATCATTCCTTTGTAATCGCTCATGCACCCCACACCACCAACAATTAGAACATCTTTCTTTATCACAAAGGAGCCATTGCTCGCTCGTTATCTCTACAAGCATGGCAATTAGTGTTTCCGGTAACAATTTGTTAAGTTAAATTAAAAAATGGATAAAACCCGAAACCACGCTAGTACATTTCTAACCACGATAGTTTGGCAACTATCGGATAGCCGTGGGCAACCCACTAAGTACATTGCCCCGCATGGCAACCCACGCCAGTACATTTCTAACCACCCTCGTGTGGGCAACCCACCGGCTAGTACATTGCTAACCACCCTCAGTGCGGCAACCCACGCTAGTACATTTCTAACCACCCTGTTTAACCCACCTGCCTAGTACATTTCTAAAAGTTGAGAACTTTACATACCCCATGATTTGAGTCGCATACAATACTCTAAACCTCGGTTTATCGTTGAAAGATGAGTAATATCTTCGCTTTTGGAGCTTCAAATTATCTTCCAACCAATACAAAAATACCCTTTCAATATCAAAACCAAACACAACCCAACAAGATTCTTGAAAGCCACGAATGAACACTTTCACACAATTCCTTAATCATATCCAGGAATCATCAAGAAAATCTAAAGATAGTATTTAAATACACATATTCAATAAATTCTTTCACATTTCTTTTCAAACTTAAAAAAATAAAAAATGGTGAACCTGGTAGTCGGAGTTTTGAAGGTGGTGGTGTTGTGGTGGTGATCTAGGAAGATCTATGATGGTTTTGATCGGTGATAATAGTTTGATTCATGGATCCTGCTTAGAAGTTTGTGTGTGTGTGTTTTTAATAATTTAATGTATAAACTTTAACTGTAAATGTAAATATGTATAAAAATTATAAAGTGTATTTTATTTAAAGGTATTTTTGTATATAAAGTGTATGTTTCATTCAAAAGACATATGTGCGGACCGTCGCCAAAGATATATGTATTTTTATAATAAAAAGACTTTACTTTTTCACTAAAAACAAAATACGTCGGTTGCCCAGATCTATAAATCCAATCGCCGCAAGAATATATATGACATCATTAAATTTATAAGATATGTTCATGGGAGAGCTTCAGCCCATGCAAGATTTTGAGAAGTGAAAAAAAAGCATTTTAAATAAAAGAATCCCAGATTTAGAGAATTTTCCGTTAATTATATACAATATCAATGACTTTTACTGATTTGGTGGTCGTATATTTGCAGGCTTTCTGGTAGATGAGACTTGACAAGAATGGGCTTCAAAGATTTTTTAGTACTTTTGTATGTTTACAAAGTTTACATACCATAAGTCATGGTCATGATACATATTATGAAGGGTTGAGTTATTGATACTTGGTTATGTTTTTATTCATACGGTGGCTACATTTTTTTATTTTTTTTTTATTTTTTTTTATTTTTATAATTTTGTTTATATCAAAAAGCTATAAACCCGAAAATGCTGAATCAGAATATAAAGTTTTATGCTCCAAACGCTTAACTCCTTTGCTAAAAATATGAAACGTAAACCCGACAAAAACCTACACAGATGAAAAATGTGACAAAGCTGATAAAGGTGCCAGGTGCCACGGTGTAGATCTGCAGAGGAATAGTGTATCCCATTATGAGACTATTCTGTACTATTCCACATTAATTAAGGGAGTTTGTTGGCAGGACATTTGTGTCATTATTTTTTAAGCTTAAATTCAATTATGTATTGTGCATGTTAAAGTTATTTTGTTACCCAGTGTAAACTGAGTCGGTTTGTTTGATGACATGACTTGGTATCAAAATAGAAGATTATGGTATGGGGATGAGAGTTAAATTCTCCCTTTTTGATTTAAATAAAGCAATGCATTGCATGACTTACCAAATTAGGAGACAAAAGAAATATTACTCGATAAATTATAAATTCATGTAAACATGAGTGTCAATGAATACATGAGAAATTTCATTAAAAGTGTGAATCAATTAATCATATACTCCTTCCGACCGAAATTAATATCTACTTTTTTAAATGTCTCAATTTAATTGTTTACTACTAAATATAGATATAAAAGTTTAATCAAGTTTACTATACATGACATTGTTTAAAATTATTACAAACTTGTGTTAATAACTTAATTATAGGAGGGTAAAATTGTTATTTTGTAAAAGTAAGTTAAGAAAGTTTTAATAAACGATTTTTCTTAACTTCATGCTTTTCATTCGGAGGACAATTATTTTAAGACGGATGAAGTAGTTCTTTTCAATTTAATGTTTATACGAGTATGTAGTATTTTCTCAATTTTATACTTTGTATACAACAACCTCAAATCATAAATGTCAAGTACAATACGGGGCCGTGCTTAGCACGGCCTAAAACCGTGACTAGTGCATAATATACTTTTTCATGTATACTTCTTCCACATAACTAAAATTTTTAAAATATTATGCATAATGAATCAAAAGTTTAAGTATGTTATCATAACGAGTTTTTCATCGATACAGACCGCATAACGAGACTAGAGAAAAGTACATGACGCATAAATGGACTTTACCCATTTTGACATGTTCTATAAGACTTGTTTAGTGTTTGGACTTTATCGATGCGAGAATAACTAGTCTTGGGAGCATGTTTTTACGAAAACTGAAAAAGTACAAATAATTTCTTTTAAACGCGATGCAAAGACAAAGATAGCAAGATGCTACTGATCACAAAAACACTAACAATAGTTTTTCTCGACCTTAAAAAGTACAAAATGTATACGCTCTTAACTTTTTGAGAACGAACTAAAATTTATTACCGAAAGGGCGTTATAAGCTGAAATACTTGAAGCACAGAGTATTCAGCTATACGAGTACATACACTTTGACTCGTTGAGCACCATGAGTAGAGTAGTTTCTTTAAAAGTTGAGTAGTTTCTTTAAAAGTTCGACAATGATTACATACATGTACCTTCTTCAAAATATTCGCTAAACAAAACACGAACTAAAAGTCCTCGGAAAATCCGTTAGAGTGAGTGTCTTGTGAGGCTATGACAAGTTCCAATCAAGTTATTAGGGGACTCCGAGTTCACTGGTAGGGTATCGGGTCAGAACCCGAGGCAGAATATCAAGCCCGCCCCAAATTTCGTTCGACCGGTTGTATTTATGCGAGCCACGGCCGTTAAAATGGAACGTTGGAAAATATAGACGCCATGGGCTTTCAAACGGCTAGTAGCCGCATTATAATAAAAAAAAAAAAATTCTTCCTATTTAACAAACTTTACATTTCAAAACATACTTACCTTTTAACATATCAAAAAAAATAACACCAAATAATCTTCCCAAAAAATGTCTACCGATTCTTCCGATTACGCTGTTCTCTTCTTCGTTCGACGAGATATCCACGGGAATTCGTCAAAGAAAATATGCTTCAACTAGCGGGCCAAGATTATGAAGACACGCAAGCCCACCCTAACTAAATAAATCACACCTGATATATAGGTCTTGTCTTTAGAATGATCGGTCAGTGAAACACCAAAGATTAACGACGAAGTACTTTAAAAAATTGAATGGAGAAAAGCATGTTGCTGCAAATAATTTGACATTGAAGATGTTTTTAAGTATTATGTAATGTTTTTTTTCAAGTATTATGTAATGTTTTTTTAAAGTATTATGTATGTTTTTTTTCAAGTATTATGTAATGTTTTTTTAATGAAATGGTATGTTTTTATTTTAAATATTGTATGTGATTTTATGTATTTTTAAAAAAAAATTGGAAGACAGGGTCCAATTCCAATTGTTGTAATATGGTTAGAAGATTGGGGTAGTTTTGAAATGAATGTTTTATTTTATAGATTGGTGACGTGGCGACCCTTAGGTATTGGGTAGTTTGAGTTGGGTAGTATTGTAGTTTGAGTTGGAATTGTTTTATCGGATAGCCACGCAAGACCTGGTAGGATAGGGTTGAAAGTTCCATCCTCCCCCTTGTAGCTAATATCTTACGAATAGCTTTCGACCGACTGCCCGACATAACAATATATATGTCATTGATGTGGTTATGTAACAACGTATATAGTATACTTAGTGTCTTGTGAGGCTATGACAAGTCTTTTATAAGTTTTGTCTGCTAAACAAACTTATGATTTAAACAGCTTATTTAAAAAAAATAAAAAAATAAACATAATTTCTTAATAATTTTGTGTGTCAAACGTACCCTAGATTAGATAAATAATTCTCTCTTAATAATCTCAATTTGAGCATTACTAAAGTCTCCTATAATATCTTTTACTAATTTTCTTACACGTACAACAAATATTATATATATTTTTTCTCTTCATTCATTTTCTGCATTCAAATTATCAATTCTGACACTTATAAAATTCATGTGAATAGAAGGATAAGTAGAAATAATTAATAAAAAAAAATAGCATTTTCTTTTCAATTTACAAAGAAAGTAAATAGATTAAATACCGCTCGTCTCCCTCGAACTTCACTTATCGGATCGCGATGACGAACTCGCTCTTTCATCGCCATGTCCAAAACTCTGGCCATTAAATGCCGATTCGCCCTGACCAATAACGCCTATGTCAACGATTATCTTTCGTTAGTTATCGGAGGGTTTTACGCCCTTTCACATTTTAACTCAACCTGTTAATTCTAACTTAGAACCATTCCACCAAAACAAAAAGGGATATTGTTTGAACAAATAATTTCGTACTTGAGTCCTCAACCATATGTATGACTTCATAAAGTTTCAAGCTGGTAAAGAGTAATATCAAGCAAATTTATCCAGGATTAACAAACAAATTTATACATTATCAACTACTTAGCTAGTTGACTTATAACAGTAAACTATATACTGTGTTTGATGAAACTGGAACATAACTGATACTACGGAGTCATTGTCTGATACATGTTAATTTACTGAATCGTTACAAAATATAAAAGATGAATTTGGGCCCAACTTCAAAACGTTCAACTGCTGAATCTTCAAATGATCTACACAGCTGAGATTGAGGAACAGAAATTGTTGAACCGACAAAACTTTTAGCCCTAAATTGATGATGTTGTTGCCACCTTGTCTGCAAAAACAAGTATACAAATTACAAACATATAAGATATGAACTATTGTGTTACAGCTTAATGGAATTTAACACATGACATGGTATTCTTCACTGAAACATCACCTAGGGTCGCCTTTGGGCGAACAGTGCTAGGACGCAGTTTGTAATCTTTTCTTTGCTCCGAAAGGGTGTCTTAACACCGCTTGAAACATCTGCAGCAGCACCCCCAACCCTTTCAGCCTTCCCCTCCAAGTCAAAATCAGGCAAGTTCTCAACATCAAACCCTGCAAACTCAACCATTTTGGCCTTCCCCTTCCCATCTAAACCTCGCTTAAATTCTTGAACAACTTCTCTCCCTTTTTTTCTGGGCAAAACCTCCTCTTCATCAACCATATTTCCTTTTCCTTTTCCTTTAATTTTGTCCTTTTTTTAGCTACAACCCCTTCTTCGTCCTTGATTACTACACCACCTTTCACTCTTGGTGTCCTGGTTCCACTCCCCTGCATTTTTTCTTATCTATCCCCTGCCATTGACTTCTAGTCCTAAAAGGTGTTTGACTAAGCATCCTAAAGTTAGCATCCTGCTCTACCCAACCCACAACTTCAAAACTGATGTTTTTTAAGTAAAATTATGCTAACTTTTGGGGCTTGTGGGCTACGAAGATATCAACTGACTCATTTGTTTCAGCCATTCCAAACAAAGTATGAACATCAACATCAGTATGAATCAAATGCAAACCATTTTCTAGGGATTGTTTAGGATCACAGAAAAACAACGCCCATTTTTGTTCATTAATCTCTGATAACACATTATCAAGGCTTGAACTAAATATATCCCTATCACTGGTAAAGGCACACAGATTAATTAATGAACCTCGTTCATACCTGAGTGGGCTATAATCAAAAACCCCATTATAGTGGATTCTGAACAGGACCTCACCTTCTTCTTCTTCCTTCACATCCTTAAAAGTGGAGACGAATATGCTTCTGTCCTTCATTCTTACTTTTTAGTTTTTTTAAGAATGGATTTGACTAGATGCGTGTTTCAGTACGTGAGTGTGGATGTGTGTTAGGTTTCGTTTTGATTGGGTTTTGTTAATTGGGTCGGGTTATCATGATAGTGTTTATGGTTTCGGATCTTGTTAGTTGGGTTCTTTTGGTGATTCCCAAAACATTAATTGTGTATAAGCGTATCAAGGAAGGCAAAAGGCCAAGTTGCAGGGTATTAGGTTTAAAATGTCACAATTGGTCCCTCAATTTGGCCACTTAGCCATTTTTTGCACTTGAAATTCCCGCGTCTTTTTTCTCACACAAACTTGACTTTTTCTCTGTTTACTAACTTCACAAATAGTCCCTGAATTTGGAACGTCCAGTTGTTTTTGGTATTTATTGGTTAATACACTATACCAATTGCATACCAACAATCACAAAAAACATATCCTAAGAAAATCTCATCAACCTCCCAATGGCTGACTTCCCACTACTTGAAGGACTCGCTAAAGCTTCGAACTCTGACTACATGTTTGACTCGATTTCTCTCTTTTATCAGAGAGAAAATGATAAGGACATCAAAATTGCTAAAGGACTCCAAAACACCACCTTGACTGACTTGATTCGGGGTATGAAGGAAACCCAAGAATACATCTCTGAGATCGAAGGCTTTCGAACTACGTTGATGAACTACAAGGTTATAGAGGATCTTCGCAACAGGCAAAAGGCTAATGTCTTGAAGGCGTTGGAGATAAGGAGGATGATCTGTGAAACACACTCACAGGTGTGTGACAGGAACAAATTCCTTGATGATCTTAGGAAGTGTTGAGAAGGAAAATCTATGGTTATGTTTTCCCTTATTTTTTTTTTTTTTTGGAAAAATATGTACTGAATATTTAATGCTTAATATGAAGTTAATGAATCTATATGTTATGTTCTAGTGTTTTAATTTGTTAATTATGTTTTTAATTGTTGTATTTGTCTAACAGAGTTGTTATATCGGTTTTGATTGTATTGGGTGTTAGTAGAACTATGGTCCTTGGTCAAACAGATTTAAAGTGTAGGGGACACAGGTTTTAGTCCCCTATCCTGTCTTGCATTAACTTATAGCAAGCACCTTATTCTCACATTTTACCACAAATTTGAATTCAAATACATAAACCCAACCCTTTCAGAGAAATTGAGTCAAAATGAGTAAATCTAGAGCTCGTAAACAGATTAAATGCTCCAATTGTCAAAGTGTTGGACATAATAAATTTAGCTGTCACAAGGATCAGGTACCAAAACCAACAAAGGAAAGTAAGGTTCGAGGTAGAAAAAGGCATTGTGATGGCAGAAGGCAACAGGTATTCATTTAATTGTCATTTGTATAACGATTGTTGTAGAGTGTTTACATTCTAGTTGATGTGCAAATGTATTACTTTTGTAGTGGATGGATGAAGACGATATAAGGAAGAATATGGAACAAGAGTTTTATGATGCTCTTTATGAGCAAGAAAAAGAACACACAAATTTGGAGGAAGATGAAGAGCAGTCCAGGTTAGATGAAGAAGCATTCCAGCAGTTTTTGGAAGAGGAGAGAATGTACAAAAGAATTGAAGAGGAATGGGAGAGGAAAAATTGGATTGAAGATGCAGAGTATGAGGCAGCTTACTATGGAGTGTCTGTGGAAGAGTTATATCCAAGACATCCATATGTGCTGGATAAAATTCACGCTCTGAAAGGCACAAATTCCAGCAGTATCGAAGGTTGTAGGCTTCTACTCTTCTAGGCATTTGTAATATCGACAATATTATGTTTGAACATGTTTTTGTTTTTTTTGTTGACTTTATAAGTTGACTAGCTTGTAAGAATTTATGTTGTCTTTACTCCTTATCTACTTGTTCAACAACCACAACTCCCTTCTACTTATATAATACATCTTAAGTCAGCAATTGTTTATCATACCAACATATTATCACCATGGATGTAGAAAATGGTTGTCAAATGGTATGCATTGACTGTTGGGTTCAAAGGGAAAACAGGGCTGGATTGACCTTTTTTGCTAGGCGTCCACCTTATAGAGCTTTCATGTGGTATGTTTGTCCAGTGTGCCTTGAGATAAGGGGAAACACATCTTATACTGGTAGCGATGGTGTTACCAGGGAAAACACAACCACAGGAGATAGTGGTGGATATGTGATGGGTCTACATATTTCTGCACCTACTATTGTTGATGCATCCTTGGGCAATGATGAAGAAGACAGTGAACCACCTACAACTGAAATAACAAGTGGAGAGCGCCCAATGCAAATACCACGTGAAGCACCTGCAACTGAAAGACCAAATGGAGAACACCCAAGACAAACACCACTTGAACCAACTGCAACTGAAAGACCAAATGGATCACCTACTAGTCATTTAAAGCAGTGAATTCCTAGCAAGAAATGCTATGTTGTCTTTCAGTCTAAATGTAGCTTAACTGATATGTTTGTGTGCTTCTTTTATTATAGTAATTGAATTTTGGTTACAATTTCAATCTGTTGACTTTATAAGTCAAACAAAAGAGATTTTAAATACTAACAATTCGGTGTGGTTCCTCTAATATTTTGGTTTATGTTGACCTTATAAGTCAAAATGGGTTTTCCCAAGCACCCGCCTAAACTGGATATGCAAGTGCAAACCACAAAATGAAAACAACATTTCAAAATTGTACCTACACCACCACCTAATTACACCATATGGAGCAAAATATACATGTTAACAACTATCGTTTTCAGTAACCATCATCAGCCAAAAAATAAACATCTTCATTACATCAACAACTAAAAATAACAGGTGATCTTCTTGATGGGAGGCTTTTTATTCATGGGGGGAGACTTGAGGTCCTTAGGGGGAGGCATATACCACTCATTCCTATTTGTGCCGGCGCATCCCACAGCCGCTACAAGACCAAGTACAACTTTGGGAGCTTGGGAAGTGGAACCTTTCGAATTAGTAGTCTTAGAAGACATATTCCCACACTCATCATCAGATGTGTCTGAAATAATGATGACATCAACTTCATTTGCTTTCACGTTAGTATCTGGAAAGATAGACAAAACAGAAATAATCAGAGTTGACCCATTACAACTTTCTTAGCTTGTAAACATTCACTCTAAAGTCTAACCTTTCTCAGACTCCTTATTCCCATATTTTTCCCACAAGTCTTCAAGTATCACATCAGCAATGTCATCTCCTATATCCCACTTATTCCCATAAGTAGCCATGGCATAGTCAACCATATCGTCAGATACCTTTAGCTTGCTATAATCCCTCTTTTTGACAAATTCTGACACCGCTCGGATTTCTGTCAAATTAATTGGAGTTATTTATGCTCCTCCCTTAAAATGCCAATAACACAAATACAAAAAAAAAAAACCCGACTAACCTTTCATCACTTGAGCTTCTTTCGCAAATCTGCATAAATCATCAGACATTTCATCTTCTTTTAACCAAGTATCCCCATATTTTGCCTTCACATATTTTACCATCTCATCAGTTACATCTGTACAGGTAAGCTCCTTGTCTGCCATTGTTAAAGTGTGTGTGAGGCTTGTGTGAAGAATGAGGGAAACGATCAAGATGGTATACGGTAAACCGTTTCTCAGAATTAACTAGGTTGAGTTAAAAATGTGAAAGGACTGTAATACCCTCCAATAACTAACAGAAAAGATACGTTGACATAGGCGTTATTGGTCAAGGGACGAATCTAGCATTTAATGGCCAAGGTTTGGACCTGTGGCGATGAAAAGGGCGAGGTTCGTTCCATCGCGATCCGTCGAGTCAAGTTCAGGGACGAACGGTGTATTTTAGTCAAGTAAATAAAAAAGTACAAAAAAATCAACAAAGAATCTTTGCCAACTTGTACCCAATAAACTAAACGACACCGTACAAAACACTCAAACACACACCTCATCCATAATTACCAAAATACCCTTCACCTCATCACCCTAGCACCTTCCTCTTTAAACCCCTTCACACCCCCCTTTCATAAACCCTAGCCACCGTTTCAATCACACACACTAAAAACACACACAAAGCCAAAAAAGATGGTAACCCTTTTGCTCAAATCTCATAAAGTTTCAATCTTTATAAAATTCTTGGGTTTTTATGGCCTATTGATATGTGTATTATTTTCTTGATTTTTTTGTGCAGACTGGTGAAGGTGTGAATCCAAAGGCATACCCACTTGCTGATGCTCAGTTGGCTATTACTATTTTGGATCTTGTTCAACAAGCTGCTAATTATAAGCAGCTTAAAAAGGGTGCTAATGAAGGTATATGATTAATCTTGATTTGTTTGTGTTATTTGGTTTTTTAAGGTTTTATTGATGTGTAGATGTGTTTTGATTATATGGGTGTGGATTTGTTTTGGTTTATGAGGTTTTTGTTGGTCAAATGTTGGTAATTGTTAGGTCAAAGGGGGTTTGTTCTTGTTCTTATGCTGTTTTTACATGAAATTAAGTGTATGTAATTATTGTTAGGTCAAAGGTGGTTTGTTTGTTCTTATTGAGTTGAGTTTATGACCTTAAATAAGCCATAAGCTAAGCTTAATAAGCTGAAAAAAGCAGGTTTGTGAGCTTTTCTAAACACCCCCTTGTTGGTTTATATGTGTTTTAGTGATTTAGATTATATATATTTGTGAATATTTTTTAGTTTATGAGGATTTGGAGTTTGTTTGTTGGTCAAATGTTGGTACTTGTTAGGTTAAAGGTGATTTGTTATTGTTTTTGTGATGTTTCTAGATGAAACTAACGGGGGTGTTTGTGTTAGGTTATATAGCGAGCTTATGAGCTTATGTAAGCTTAGAAAATATCGTAAGGCGATTTATTCAGGCACATGAGCTTATTGAGCTGAATTTTTAGGCTTATATAAGGCCATAAACTTGATAAAGTCATATGCCGGAAAAGGTTAGCTTATAAGCTTTTCCTAAATTTACATAAGCTCGTAAGCCTGGTATATAGGCTATTAGGCTAAAACAAACATCCCCTATAGATGAATATGATTTGTAGATTGGGAAGTTTATTAATGTTGTGATTTGGGGATTTTGTATTTAGTTAAGCATTAAGGTGTATGAATGTTTAGGGTATATAATACTTTTGTAATTGATCTGTTCTTGATACAAATATTAAAGATTGATTTAGATGTAATGGAATCGCCAGAAACGGTAGTATGAGTTGATACATGAGAGTTGACAAAAAAACTGACTTTTTACTATTCATGGTTTGGTAGAAACCTGCTCAATTTTAAATAGCGGAAATGGTTTTTGTTCAATTTTGTGTTGGACTTTTGTACTTGATACGTGTTGATTGTATATGTAGACACATCGTTCATTAGAAACGCGTTGATATTTGTCGTTTGTGTTAAATGCTGCTTTAATCAAGGGTTTGGCGGATGCATACTGTTGACTTCGTGACCTATACAGACTTAGCGGTCTCTATAATCGCTTTGTTGTTTGTCGTTTGTGTTAAATGCTGATTTAATTAAGGCTTTGGGGATGCATTGTGTTGACTTCGTAACCTAATAAAGCCAAACCAGAATTGGCAACTTACTCAAAGTCTTAAACACGGCCATGATATTTCGTTTTTGCTAATTGTTTACAAACAGATGCCAAGTAACATCTAGAAATGCTGACCTGTAACTAAGGGTTTTAAATTTAGTGATATTGGATCTTGTAACTAGCAGTTTATTTTCAAATGGTTATTTATCAATGCTGGTTGTTTGTGGCTCTAATATCTATCTTTACTTTATGATTTACAGCTACCAAGACCCTTAACAGGGGTATATCTGAGTTTGTAGTGATGGCTGCGGATGCTGAGCCTCTTGAAATCATCCTTCATCTTCCCCTCCTTGCCGAAGATAAGGTATTTAATGCTTTCTATAAAGGACACGTAGCTGCGTATTCAGTTGTTGTATAAGATAATTAGCGTGAGCAGTCATTCATGTTAAGTTATATAACATAATGCTACCGATCAATTGCCATATTATTTAGCACTCAGTGACAAAAAAAACTTGAATTATAAACAATGATTTTACTCATAAACTATCCATCTTTGTAGGTTAAGTTCATTGATTATGTTTTTGTTATTTCTTCTTTGACTATACTCTGTAGTTTTTTAACCGTCTATAATGGTTTTGGCAGAACGTACCCTATGTTTTTGTGCCATCAAAGCAAGCACTTGGACGAGCATGTGGAGTCACGAGGCCCGTGATTGCATGTTCAGTGACCAGTAACGAAGGCAGTCAATTGAAAACTCAAATACAGCAACTCAAGGTTCGCGCTAACTGCCGTTATTGTTTGGACTCTGCTGTTTTTGTCAATGACCTGTTTACGGGTTCTTAACCTTTTTTTTCCATTTGTTTTCAGGATGCGATTGAGAAGCTCCTGATTTAAGTGAGGAAAAATGGAAATTCGGTGTGATGGGCCTTCTTCCAGGATGTGACTTCCATTAGAGGCTTTGATCTTCTTTTCCTATAACTATCGTTACTGTACTCAAATTTTATTTCGGCATGCATTTTTGCATACTGCTATGATGACTTCTAGTTTTGTGTAACAGTGATGTTGTGCGTTACTTTTTCGTGTTCTAAATAGTGTGGTCTTTAAAGAGATTTATTTCCTTCTTTCTTCACTGCTTTCATTTGGTGTCCTTTAAAGGTGCGATTTTGGGTTAAATAACAAATAGCTAAAAAAGAAACGGGTCAAACAGGTTGGAAGGTGAAGTTGACTGGCGGTGCTTTTAATAGCATAAATTTCTTCAGTCTCTTATTTTTTTTGTTCATCTTTTTTGAAGATTGAGATTATTTTCTGAGAAATAATATTAACCTGTCCTGGCATATGTGGTCTTGAAATTTCTAATAGACCCTTTCGACTCGTTGCCCAACCTTTTTTTGACCTGGGATCTTATGATTTGAACAAGTTTAAGTCATGCTAATTTATCCTATTATGGGCGATGGTCTTTGGACTTGTTGCTGCTTCAATGTAATTTCTCTCTGGGATGATGGTTTGTTATGGGAGCTCGGTTTTCTGGTGTCGCATGCAATGTTTATGTACCCCGTTGTTCTTAACTTGTATGCACTAGAATATTGGAGGTCTGTTTTTGCGAGAACATCTTTTCAAGTTCAGTATAATGCCAAGTCTTGTGGAAACAGTTGAAGTTCTTTTGAATGAGACACCATCAAAACCGAGCTTCCATATTGTATTCGGTGGCAAATAGCTGCTTACGAGTTACCAGTTTAACTAACTAACAAAAAAAAAAAGTTACCAGTTTAACTAGAAGAAAGAAAATTTGTTTCACCACTGCAAAAGCTTGCTAAAGCGACTGAAAGTCTGAAACAAAGGTATAACCTACTGTAAGTAGGGGGTGTAAACGAGACGAGACAACTAGCGAGCTAATCGAGATTGACTAGTAAACTATTTGAAATCGACTCGATATCAACGAGTCGAGCTCGAGTTACCCGAGTAAACTTTCGAGTCGAGCTCGAGCTCGAAAATACCTGGCTCGTGAGGCTCGCGAACCCTTATCGAGCTTCAATGATATTACACTTTTACCCGTTTATATATACATGTGGTTACGTAATTGTCATAAAATCGAGTCGAGTCGAGTCAAGCTTGATATATGCCGATCGAGTTGGAGCTTTAAATGTGAAAATAATTGAGCTCGAGTTTGAGCTTGAAATCCAAAGCTCGACCGAGCTCGAGTCAAGTTTTAGTAATCGAGTCGAGTTCGAGCTTGAGAGTACTCGGTTTCACTCGGTTCGTTTACACAAACAGTAAATTTATGAAACAATGTAAAATCTACTGTAAAATTGTGAAAGGAAACAAGATCCATGTTGGATACATATTTATAGAAATTCATTAAACAGAAAATAGCCATTTTATGATAGCACTATTGAAAACTTGGAAACAGAGATCAGATCATAGTAAAAGTATCAATACAAAAGTTAAATTAACCCACCTCTGTATAAATCAATAAAATGTTGTCTTAACTCTTAAGCATATATTTAAGAATGTATTTAGGCATCCTAATAATTACTCTGATTCAAAAAAATAAAATGTGAACGTGCCGGAGTGGTTATCGGCATGACTAGAAATCATGTGGGCTTTGCCCGCGCAGGTTCGAATCCTGCCGTTCACGTTTTTTGGAATTAAACATTTTGCGCTATTGGAAGTGGTCCTCAAACTATTGGCTTGTTTGCAAAATTGGTCGGTTCTAATATTTGTAATGTTTTTAAGTTTTAACCATTTCTAAACATAGTTATAACTCGTAAAAGATATGTAGATAATCATAACATAGACGACGTATCCTTCGCTTTACAGGTTATTTGTTGTTTTGTTATGGATGTTGATAAGCTAATGTTCGTGATCATTTCGTTGAAAGCCAGATGGAGGTCATAGGCCTTATTTTGCTACTGTTCAAGTTGTTTTCATGCCTTGCCTTCTGGTTGGTGTTGCCCTGATTTGAACTTATTGTGTATTACTTAATCATGTACCATTGTTATGATTTATAACAGAAAATGGCAAGTTAAATGCAGTAAAGTTCTGAAGTATCGCAATTCCCATGAATGATATAACAAAATAAATCATGCTCCTGAACGTCACAGCACAGATCATGATACATACAGTTTAAGGTCATAATGGAACAAGGTTCAAAAAATATTTCAAATGCATCAGTAGTATGATACTTCTTACATTTGTGATATGCTAAAGTTAGTAAATATAAGAGCACGGGAATGGGTCATTTTGGGATGTGTTCATGTCCAACGGGTCATATAAAAAAATCAGCCAAAGAGCAACAGGTCAAAATGAAACCAGTAGCAGAAAAGTACCATTAAACCACACTGCGAATACCACCAATTTGCATACCAAAATAAAACCCTTAATACATCGTATTCCTCATCTAAATAATATAGAGGTAAACATAGGTGCTAAAGGACATGGTCTCAAGTATATCAAAGTCACTGGATCCAAATATAAAAATAGTGGACCCTTTTCAGTGTCTAAACGAGTCTCGAGTTCCTTTCAGTCATAGCCAAATACGTTATATGTATACATTTGATTGAAAGTACTAAAAAGCTAACAAATTTAATCGTTAAATGTTAATGCGTCCATCTTCCAAACTTCAGTGACAGTTTTTCCTTTTGTTTAATGCGTCCATCTTCCAAACTTCAAGTGACAAAGTTTTTCCTTTTGTTCTGCTGCAATTCTAAGCTTCGTTTTTGGCATTTGTCATTGTGTTAACGATAACCACACATTTGTTGCCTTAATTTCATCACCAACATATCTTTTGCGTACTACCAAAAGACGTGTCTATGAGTTGGACGAGCCATTTCAAATTCATTATGAACAAAATTAGTGCTAACCAGCATATACCTCAATGAATGTATATCGAACACAATATGCCCCAAATAGACTTGCTTAGACGGACAACCCTTTATTTTCAGCTTATGCAATTTTGGGCACCCCTTTGATAGCTCTGCAAGTCCGAGATCAGATTCCCCTATATTATTTTTTGGGTAAAGGGTTGTTACCCGGTGAAATATATTAATGAAATATAATGTTTAGTACAAAAGTAGAGGGGAATGAGACCCCTCTAAAACACGCCAAAAGGCAAACAACGACTTGAACAAACTCAAGTCAGACAAACCAAACCTAAGAAACAAGAGCTATTTTTTCCCGAGGCCATTCAATAAATTCCAAGATCGAATCTTCTAAATGACAAACTTTCTCGTACGCACAACTAGAACCAAGACAAGTTGGGCTCTCTGTCCTTTGTATATGTGCCACGATAGCCTTTAACGCTTCAACCTCCTTTTCTTGAAGATCAAGTTTATCTTGTAACGCAGACGTAACTGTTTTTGTTACCTTCTCCTTAATGGCCTCAATGTCAACAACACGATGTCTCTCCTTATCTACCTTCAACCACCCTAAGGCTACCCTTACTCCAAGAACGGTAGATGCCCCCTTAGTTCGTCCGACGTGCTCTTTTCTAAACACTTCTGTAATCGGATATCTTCCTAACAAATGGTATGTATCATTTTTGCTCTTTTTGTGCCTGTCCACGTAAACAATATAATCGTTAGAAATTATATACACCGTTATATTAGTGATATTTATATCATTATATTAATATATATCTAATTTTACCAATTGCCGAAGTGTTCCTTCCATACTCTGTTAACCGTCTTGTGCCCAATGTTTTGGTTTTTGGTAAGTGTGCCAAATCATATATCTTGGAACGATCATTTTGTACAACACTTAACCATTCTTTAGCAATAAGGAGTATGTTCCGGTCGGAATATAGAAGGTCGGTGGGAAGAAGTAGTATAAGCCGGCTATCTTGGTCCATCATTTGGATGGCATTCATCATTATTGACTTTAGGTGTGTCACGTTCTTCTTGATCACAATGGGATCTTCTTGTTCCTTCTTCTCTTCCTTAAGTGCCTTTTCAGGCGTCTTCTTTTTCTTTGGAACGCCAGCAGCAAGAGCATCAGCAGCAACTTCTTTTTCCCCCAACTTCACCCAATCAATATAGAGAGGGTGGATCAAATAAATACGCCGGAAAATCAAGTGGCTAAGTTGAAGATCAGGCACTTTTGAGCTTCACACATTAGTAAATAAAAATATTATCAGCAACATTTATAAAATTAGTATGATCATATAAAAAATTATATATTCACCTTAAATTCTTCCGACACACGTGTTTATGAAGGTGGTCTAACACACAGTTTGACATTATCTTTTTCCAGCAATCGAATGGTCTTGTTTGCATCCGCAAGACAAAATTGGCAACATGACACTTTTGTAATGTGAATATGATTCTTCTTCTGCATATATCAAAACCCACGATAAGAAAAACAAGGATTTACCTTTGAAACCTAATAAACCTATCTACGTAGCAATCAAACAAAAGAAACACATACTACAATACAAGGATCTACCTAAAAAATAACATGAGAAGCGATAATTAAGCAAAAAACAACAAAACCCTTAGAGCCGCCTTGGGTACCCTGCGCTGTTAGCTAAATGGTCCCGGAAAACGCCACCGGACACCGGCCCTCACGTTTTCCCGTATTATTATCGTGTTTTCCTTCTTTTTTTCTCAGTTTTTTGTGTTTGTGTGATGTGATTGTGTGTGTATTTTTTTTGTTGTTTATGTTGTTGTTGCAGGTCTTGGAGGGAAAAGAAAGGTTAAAAAAAGGTTGTGAATTCAAAGAAATTGTTTATGGCTGTTCATCCATAGTTTGCTTCTGTCAAAAATAAGAAACTAAAGTGAAAAAAGATGAGAGTGAGAGAGCGGCGAAAGTAAATCAATATAACCCTACTTTTTTTAACTCCATATCATTTATTATATTAATATATAAGCCCATTAAACGAATAGTCCTATTTTTCTAAAGCCCATCAAGCAACAAAAAAGAAATAGGCATCTCACTGTAATTTACATTTATAAATGATATGTATAAAATAATTTTTTATGCCTTACAAATTTTTTTTTTTTTTTTTTGAAATGTACTTTCATTTAATGAAGAGGGGAGAAGTATTGTTTTTAATGTATTTTTTTTAGAATTTAGACCAAACTAGTGTATTATCCATTGTTTTAATTTTTAAGATTTTTATTTAATGTATTTTTTTTATTAATATATTTAATTTTAGTTAAATGTGTTGGTTTATTTAAATAAATTAAAAAATTAAATAATGTGGGGTCCATAAGTGCATGACGACACCAAAAACTGGTTTGATAGGAGGGAGGCGTGTTTTGGTGTTGTGGTGTATTTTGGTGTTATGGGAAAAGTGCTGATGTGGCAGCACTTTTTCTCACAACACCAACGGGACGGCTCCAGGGTACCTAATGCTCTTAATGTGAACAGACATTAGCATCTGCCTAAAAAATAACGAGCTAACCACTAAATACGAAAACATGCAAAAAAAAAAAACGTTTAAATGTAGCAAAAAACTTACAGTAGAAGGTGACTGGTTTTTGTAGTGAGCAAGTTGTTATTAGGGTTTGATGAGGCAGAGAGGAAGAGGATAGATTTCCAGAGTGTGGCTGCTAGCGTGTAATGCAAATGTGAAACATAAAAACCCCTACTATAACTACAGGAGCAAGCAAAGGTTAAGTAACTGGCCCAACCTTATGTATTAGTATTAAATCCTTGTATCTTAGTTTAGCTACGTGGTTAACCACCTCAACATGATTATATATTCTTATTTATGACTCAGTTCTTTACTAGACTATTAGGCGTACCACTTGATGTACCTGAAAATGTGCCAAACTTGTTGACAAATTAAATTGAATTTCACGACTAAGGCATAATAGTCCATCAAACATCAGCAATGAACACATAATTGAGAAGATTAAGCTGTTTAGCTAAGGCATAATAGTCCCATATTAATGACTCAGTACTATCCTTAACTCAAATGGAAGATCAACCAACAATGCATCACACTACAAAAAAAAAAGTAGAATTTTGGCACGACTTTCTCGTGCCCAAAATCCAAAGAGAGTCGACCCAAACAAAAAAAGGCACGACATGTCGTGCCTTTTTGGTAGTACCAATTCAGTTGACCCAAATAATTTTGGCACGACACCTCCTTTGTTGGTTTGGCACGACATGTTTGTGGGGCCCAAAATGAATTCAACGTGAAAAACAAATTTGGCACGACACTTTCATTGCAAAAAGGTACGACAATGTCGTACCAAGTGTTTTTTTTTTTTTTTTTTTTTTTTTTTTTTTTTATCTTTTTAAAAAGAATAATAAATTGAATTTTTAATTGCAACAAGGCACGACAAAAGTCGTCCCAAATTGTAATTCCACGTGGCATTGATGCAAAATGGGACGATCCACGTGGCCTTGGGTGCAAAATGGGACGACATGTTTAATGTATTTTAGGGACGACATTGTCGTCCCTAATAAATCTGGGAGGGCAAAAAAAAAGCAGCAAAACTGCAGTTTTCCAGATTTTTTCCGAATTTTTTTCCGAAAAAAATTACCAAAACAAATACAACCTATAATCAATCACAATCCACAATACCAATTCGACAATATGATACAATACCAGATTACTAAACGGATCGAATAATATTCCACAATTCCACGATACCATTCGACAAATACGATACAAAGTAAACTACTCTTAAACTATACAAGGCGCAAATTTCCTAAATAACATGTCTCAAACCAACAAGTCACAAGCTTATAAAGCTAACATGTCTCAAAGTTATAAAGTTAACATAAATCCACGATATCATTCGACAAATTCAATACTATTCCATAAAATTAACAAGTCTAAAACTCACAAACTAACTTCCCGCCTACTACTCATAGTACTCGCAGCCCGAATCGCCGCCCGACTCGTCGCCCGCCTCATTATTATCCTCACTATTATCATCATTATTATCCAAATCATTATTATCAATATGATCAACTTGGCATGAAATGAGGATTATTTTGTGAGTTGTATTGGTTAAGGTCTGGTGGCGGCATTGCATAATTGGAACTAGAACCCGAGCACGTAGTAGAGTTGGGAAAGGTGGGACGATAAAAACCGGCAAATGTATTATTGGGGTCGAAAATGGGAGCTTGGAAACCAACAGGGCCGGGAATGGGAGGTTGGAAACCAACAGGGCCGGGAATGGGAGGTTGGAAACCAACAGGGTCGGGAGGGGGAAAAGGGCCAGGAAAGTATGCCTGGGGAAAGGGAACAGGAAATGGGTTACCTTGTGCGTTGTAGTGGGTGAAAAACGGCTCAAGGTATGATCCGAACGCCCCAACTGTGGAATAAGCCGCGACAACGTGTTCCCTAGCCGCGCGAGCGTCTTCCTCAGCCTGACGAGCCCGTTCTTGCGCCTCCTTAGTTTCCCTCTCCGCTCAGCTCATCACCTCTGTCATATGCTGCCTAGTAATGTAATCTTGAGCAACATGCCCACGTGTGGACCTATGAGAGGTTGAGCCACCACCAGGTAACCTCCTGCCCCTGTCTGCCATGTTCTGGCAGTTGTCACTCGGAACTATACGCTGCAATATTTCTATGCTGCTCATGTACGGGATGACACCGGCTCTGACTTGCTCTTGAAGGGCCCTCATCTCATTATGTGTAATTTCAAAAAAAAAAAAAAAAAAAAAGTATGTTAAAAACAAGTAAGTTAGGAAAAAAAATAATAAATGAGAAGTAACTTAATATTAATGACGCATGTTAAGAGATAAATTACTTACGTAAGACGTCTCGTTCTGTCTCGTCTTAAATGTGCCATCTTTTTTTGAATGGCCCCTCCTCCAAGTTTCAATTAGGTCTTTATTTTGATTTTCATGGGTGACCCTCTATACATTCAATATAAAATAAATTGATAACGAGGTTATTATAAACAATATAAAAACCTTTAAAAATCACAAAAATTATAACGAGTCTTACATAATTGTTTCGTCCTTGAACGAACGATTGTCGACCTTGGTGAGTTAAAATCTTGTTTTTAGATCAATTTTTTGCATTTTTGGCCGATCTTGCCATCCGTTTCGAGTCGCACCACCATTCGACCAACATCTCCCATTGCTCTTGGGTTCTGTTCAGCCAGGCTTCGGGGGGGGGGGGGGGGGGGGGGGGGGGGGGGGGGGGGGGGGGGGGGTGGATGTGCCCTCGCCGCAGCGGGCGTCGCGTGGGTATCAAAGTATTTAGACTTGAGCCTGTGTTTGTATTTTCGGTATAGCTGCCTCTGCTGTAACCATAGCCCAAGTCCTACCCTTTCCCCCACCGTAAAAACATTATTTCCAACTTGGAATCCGTTCTCGTTATTCAACCAAGGCGCCAGGTTGAAATAGGTCTGCAAAAAAATATACGCATTTAAACAAACACACAATTTAAATATAACACGCATATCTAAACGATCAATAACAATAAGAATAGAAATAAAATAAACAATAAATATAACCTGTAGTGCCGGCATTATATGCGCCTTATAAGGATCAGGAATTTCTTCCCAATCGCAGTCAAGGGGAAGTGGCCTCACTTGTTCCCCAATAAGACTAGCCAACTGCGGCGCATAAGTGCCTATCGGTGAGAAGGTGCCTTGATCATCGGAATCAAAGCATATAGGCAAAGGGCCGTTATTCTCCTTATAAGCCTTCTTTAAGGTCCGATTTGCCGTCTCACCAATGATCATTGAACCTACAAATATAAGTTATTGAGTTGTGAAAATACATGTAAAAAAATTCAGTTTTATCAATAAAAATTATTTAAAAATAATGAATAAAATAATAAAAATAAAAAATCACAATTTTTTACCTGCGCGATAGCCCGGCATAGTAAATGAAGGCGGTCTGGGTGGATCACCGCCAGCATCCCCGCCGTGTGATCTAGGCTGTACACACGCCATCTGTAAAAGTACAAGTACAAGAACACATAATTTCGTGGACCAATTAATACTAATATACACATTCATATAAATATACACATTCATATAAACATATAGTAACAATTTCATTCAAATTACAATTTAAAAACAATTGTCATAATCAAATTACAATTCAAGAACAATTGTCATAATCAGAATCATCACTAGATAAAACTTCTTCAACAACAATAGTGGGGTTCACTTCATCATCATCAGACACGTCAACATCATCATCATCAAGGACATGAGCAACGACGTTATCTTCATTAGTAATAAAATCAGCATCTTCTTCAGCAACATCTGGTGGGGCGTCCACTTCTGCTGATTCATCATTTACACTCAAATTCGCATACTCAAAACCAGTCAAACCAACAGACAATGCAACATCAGATGAACTGCTGCCATGTATAACATCCTGATCAGAATCTACCACATCCCGATGCCAGATCTTCCGATGATGAACATCTTCGACTACCTTCCAATGAGGTGGTCGTCTAGCAGGGTCTTCAAGGTAGAAGACTTGTGTTGCTTGTGTCGCAAGAATGTATTGTTGATTTCTATAAGCATCCTATTCACTCAAAATATGATGTATGCCATGTTCAATGTAAGAACGTCTGGAGCGTGGCGCAGGGTTAGTAGGGTTACGGGTGTCGAACCATATACATCGGAACAATACAACCTTTCGGTTGCCCATATAAGTGAGCTATAGAATTTCTTCCAGTTGACCATAATACATAGCTCCATCCGGCCGGGTGTTGAAACTCCACTGCTTTGAGTGGTATGAAGTTTATCGCGCTCGTGCACCAAGAACTTCACACCGTTCACTATGCATGCGGGGTATGTACTTGCACTAGATGAAGGTCCACATGCCAAAGAGAGTAACTCGGGACTACACCTTGGGTCTTTTGCCACGCTCTTTTCACGAATCTACGAAAGAGATACAAACAGATTTAGAAGAGCAATAACTCTGGACTACAAGGTAATATATCTAATGCGTTTACCTTGTGATTGAACCAGGGAGGAAAACTTGTTTCCACGGTATTGTTAGGGAATTCACTGCACAAAGGTAATGAATAAGTCATCGGAAACAAATAACTTAAGAAAAAAAGGGTTCTTCAAAATATAAAAAAGAAGAAACATACTCTTTGTACGCCAGGATGTCTACGTCTATTTCAGGAATGTTGTTAAGTATAAACCATACAACTGCCTGCATAACATCTGTATTCAACCAAGTCGGGCGTTCTCTACCCACCAGTTTGCCTACGGACTGGAACACCTGGAATTTATCTGGTTGTTCAGGCAAACCGTCATCATTTCTGTCAAGGCGATTAAATCTCGTCTCGACATCCTTAAGATAACGCGAACAGAAAGTTAATGCTTCTTCTGCAACATAACCCTCTGCTATAGAACCTTCAGGCTTGGCTTTATTTCAGACATAATTTTTTAGTTTTTTCATGTATCTTTCAAATGGATACATCCACCTGTAGTAAACAGGGTCACCTAGAATAGCCTCTTCGGGTAAATGTATAACCAAATGAATCATTATGTCAAAAAAATCAGCAGGAAATATTTGCTCTAAATTAATCATAACATCGATCATTTGCTTTTTAGCTTTCTCCATGTCTTGCTGCATCAAATTTCGAGCACAAATCTGCTTAAAGAATAAGCAGAGCTCGATTAATGGGGTTGAAATGTCTTTAGGTAAGTATCGCTGAACTCCATAAGGAACTAACCGCTGCATCATTACATGACAGTCATGAGATTTTAGGCCCGTTATATTGTTATCATCAGCGGTCACTCTTTTCTTGAAGTTGGATCCAAACCCATCAGGTAGTCTAACTCCTTTGATGAATTTACAATAAAGTTTTCTGTTTTCTGGTTTGAAAGAGTACGTTGGATGAGGCTTATCAAACTTCCCGTTTCCTTTATCAACGAGCCACAACTCCTTTCGAACTCCCAAAGTTTTCAAGTCTTGCCTTGCCTTTAGCGTGTCTTTAGATTTGTCGTTCATTAACAAGGTATTCAGCACACTCTCAAGCACGTTCTTTTCAATGTGCATGACATCGAGATTGTGTTTTAGTAGAAGAACGGGCCAATACTCTAGTTCGTAGAAGATAGAACGCTTACTCCAATTCAATTCGATTTCTCGATTAGGTTTAGGGTTATTTTTTAAAGTATTTGGATGCTTCCCTGAGACACGTTTAAAGACTTTACTAATTTGAATCATGATTTCCTCATGGGTAAAGCTTCTAGGAGGATGTTTCTTTTCAGGTTTACCATGGAATTCCTTATGTTTATTCCTCAGTGGATGCCTTACGCGTAAGAATCTTCTATACCCAACATAAGCGATTTTATGCTTCACAGGAAGCGATGGAGTGTCCTGATTACATGTGGGGCATGCATAGTAGCCTTGTCCACTCCACCCAGACAAACTACTTCAAGCTGGAAAGTCATTGATGGTTCATAAAACCGCCGCTTTCATTTTGAAATGAGTACCCGTAGCAGCGTCTAAAGTCTACTCTCCTATCCATAACTCTTTGAGTTCTTTGATCAAAGGCTGCAAGAAAACATCAATGTCCTTTTCAGCTGATTTAGGGCCAGGAATTAACATTGTCAACATTAAATAAGTCTCTTTCATACACATCCAAGGGGGGTGTTGTATGTTGTCAATATCACCGGCCACATGCTGTAAGTTTGACTCATGTTACCAAACGAATTGAAACCATCAACAGCCAACCCTAATCGGATGTTTCTAGGGTCACAAGAAAACTCAAGTTTCATTATGTCAAAAAATTTCCATGCTTGACCATCACACGGGTGATTCATCTTACCGTTTTCCTTAGACTGTCCAGTAGCATGCCACGTCATCCACTTTGCGATGTGTTTTGTGTTGAACATACATTGTAGTCTAGGTTTTAACGGAAAGTAACGCAACACCTTGTTGGCAACTTTCTTCCCCTTTGTCTTTAGGTTTTTCCATCTACTCTCGTTGCAGATTGGACAATTATTGAGACTTTTGTTCTCATTTGATCCCCAAAATAAAAAACAATCATTTATACAAGCATGGATCAATTCGTATCCTAACCCGAAATCTTTGTATGTCTTCTTGATTTCATAGTATGACGCTGGTAAATTGAATCCTTTACTAGGGGGACATGCCTTTTGCAAAAGAGCTAGAATCTTGTTAAACCCGACATCAGTTATTTTATGTAAGACCTTGATGTGCGAAAGCTCTGACATAAAGCTCAATGTAGTCATATCACAACCTGGGTACAACTTTTGGGTGGACCTAGCAAGTAACTCTTCGTACTTGTTAGTAATGCTAGGATCATTGGTTTGAGCTGGTTGAGGACCTGTTGTTTGATCTGGTTGAGAAACTGTTGTTTGAGATGGTGGAGTTGGGACATTATCTGCAGAAATATCTTGGAAGAATGCATCCATGTCCATGTGTTCAGTTGAAGGTGGTTGTGGTGTGTTGTGTACTACGGGTGGAGGAAGCGGTTCACCGTGATATTTCCAAGTGGTATAATGTGTGTCAAACCCGTATTTAGATATGTGTGACTCAAGAGTTTTGAGCGTACCCAATTTAGTTGGAGCGTTACCACAACGAACACATGGGCAATGAATCATTTTTGAGATGGGGTTTAACAATGGCTCACAATGCGTGACGAATGCAAAAAGACCATCTAAAAATTCTGGGGAATTACGGTTGGATACAGTGGTCCAACTCTTATCAATTGTCATGACTGCATTGTAAAAAAACATATTAAAAAAAATGAATTTATATATATACATACATATGAAAATAAACACATTCAAACATGAAAAGGCGTAATTATGAGCTGTTCTATTTACCTAGTGCAACTATGGAAGGCAATCCTAGCCCACTCTTTGAATGTCTCGTCTCATATATGAATGCGTATAACTGATTTACTATTTGAAAAAAATTCGGCAGCATTTCCCCTCAACTCCCCAAATATGTGCATTAAATACATATTCGTAGGAGTGAAAGGGAAATACTGTCGAATTTCTCTCAAATAGTAAAACAGTTATACGCATCCATATCCTAAATGAGGCAAAACATTCAAAAAGCAGTCCCAAACAGGGGACTTTCCGAAATTAATTTCTAATAAATTAATTTCGGTCGGGTTTTCTATAGGATGATAATTCGGACGGGGAATTTCCAAAATTAATCACTAAAATCCTAAAAACAGTAACACAAGTTTAACAATCACAATATTACTAGCCAAACGACATATTCACAATATCATACTAAACATACAAAATTCGATAACTTTTAATTCATCAATATTTTTTCCGATATCACATATCATTTTCATTTTAACACGGTCACTTTAAGTATTATAACTAACAATTAATAACATATCACATATCATTTTAACACGGTCACATATCATTTTTTCCGATATCACATATCACATATATTTTTTCCGATATCACATATCACTTGAATTAAAGTATATACCTATTTCGCGGCTGAAAATACAGGAAGAGAAGAAAAGAGAGAGAGAAAAATAGGTGGTCGCTCGACCCGCCCTGACACGGCTGTCCCGGTTGACCCCGACGGTCCCGGCTGTCCCAAACACTACACATAAAACCATAGTTAAACAAACCATTGTCGTCCCAAAACACATTGTCGTCCCAAACTTACATTAACCAAATTAATTAATAAAAACTTTTTACGACGACATTGTCGTCCCAAAACACATTAACAAAATAAATAAAAAAATCACAAACCTACACGGTGGTGGCCTGCTGATGCGGCAGTGGTTCGTGGTGGTGGAGTTGCTGCGGCGGTGGTTCACGGTGGTGAGCTGCTGCTGTGGTGGACCATCTAACCAACACAAACACAACATGAAACCATAGTTAAACAAACCATAATTAAAGAAAATAAACTAACAAACAAAATTAAAAAAATACCTTTAAACAAAACAAAATAACAAAGATTATAAAAATTGTGCACAATGGTGCGCGTGTAATTGATGGTTACGAGTGATAGTAGTGTTATGGTGTCGAATTGAAAAAAATAGCGTTTTTTTTGGGTTTCGAGTGGATTTTTATGGTGTTTTACGAGCAGTTTTGTTGTTGTTAAGTGATGAAAGAAGAAGATAGAGATCTGGTGGTGTCAATTATTGATGTAAAAAGGGACGACATAGTGGTACCTTTTTTTCTTTTTTTTTTTTGCGAAATATTTGGCGGGTGGTTTGATTTTTCGTGAAATTTTTTGGTGAAATAAAAGGTACGACATATGTCGTGCCTTTTTTTCTTCCCTTTATCTTATTGTAGGATATTGGATTTCACTTACATAACATAACGTTAACACACTAAGCACATAGATGATTTTAGAGAGAGAGAAAGTGGGATATTCTAGTAAGAGAAACTTGTGGAATATTAGATTACCAAAAGAACATCCAACCCTCTACCTTACAAGGTAGAGGGTATTTATAGGTTACATACTAAACGACCTCCTGACGGCCTGTGGATCAGGGATACAATGGGTAAAGACCCGTCCTTCCTCCACGGTGTTGCACTATACTATTCTACGCTACTACTTATTTAATAACTAACATAAATAGAGACAAGTCTGCGAGCTAACTTTGGCTAGATAATAATTGGGGTGACCGACTCTTTTACTTATGGAATTTCTGATTCCTAACAATCTCCCCCTAAGGGAGGTCACCCCATAAATTTCATTGTGTATCCTAGCTTTCAAGTAAGTCTTCATTCATGAGCTCGTAGACTTCTTTTCAACAAAGTAATCAAACCAAGTGCATCTGTGGAGAGTGCAATATTGAACAACAGAGATGAATAATTCGTGGAGGTTGAGTGTCTGATCCACTGTGATTGCAATAATTTTGAGCCAGCTTTTGAGATCATCAGCTAACAAAAATCTCTGAGGCATCCATTATGGTGTTGGTATTATGTGTTGTTGTGACTTTCGGACCGACATGCTCACATTCTGGATCATGATATCTTCTCATCAGAGTAGCAGAAGCTTTCGTTGATTCATGATATTGCCAGCAGCGTAGCAGAAGCATGGAGTGAAAATATCAGAGTCATTGATGCACTTGTCATGATTTCTTGAGAGATGAATGTATTGTGTGAGCATGCGGCTATGGATTGACCGCTTCATTCTGATCAGCTGCAAACGTCGGGCGTACCTGCATACAACAGTTAGCAATAAAGCGTACAAAAGTGTCTTTGACCACTTTAGTTGAATTAAGGTACACGGCCCACGGTTCCCCGTTGATTAGTACAAGTACTGCCTGTGAACAGGTAAAATTCCGAAGAATTTCCTTGACAGGGTTTCGCAGCTGCTCTAGCTGTTCTCAAACCGGAACGTCTCAAAGAAGACAACACGGAGTGAGTGAACCAGCGAATTTAAGTCCACTGATTGATGAAAAGAGATTTGAAAAGCAATCGTGTATTTCTCAATAGAAATTGTTTTTGCAATACAACGAAGGTTTTATTGAAAATCAATTATCAATCATAAAAACACCTTTTGATTTGAAAAATTAGTACACGGTCGATGTGCTATAGAAAAGAGTATTTAAGCACAAATACCGGTTTTTCAAAGGTATCCGTCAATCCATAACCTGAACCAGGATTGATTCAAGAGATTGAATCGCCTCATTGTTTCTGTTCAGTTGTCACATGGTTGATCTATATAATAGATCTCACATGCCACCTACCAGGAGCTTGTTTGATGTTGGCTCCAGAAGGCTTTCCATATTCATTGTGAATATGATAACACATCACTCAGATGTTCTGGCAATACCACAAGGATAATGCGTAGGACTCAAGATATAATCTCTCTTTCCACATTATGTGAAACAGAGAGTCTTCATTTGAAAGTGTCCTAATGAGATTTATTGATGATCTCGTGGCTCTAGACTCAATTTGTGCATTTTTGGATCCTGTGCCGGAGACTAGGGAGAGGTTCTCCTTCTTCAATATCAACAATCTCTAAGAGAAAGTCGATAGATAATGTCGGTTCCCCGTGTGAATGAAACAAGTCCTTTTAAGAGGAACTTGAGTGGTTTGGAAAGTTGAAGTGCAGTGCGTCCCTGGGTCCATGACGTCTTGTCTTCAATACCGATGTTACCATCAGTAGCATATGAATTGAACCCGGTTTTTGCCCTAAGGTTGAATAAATGGAGGGCTATTTGTTTTCACCCTTTTCTCATTCAATTCTTTTTAATTCTTCAACCCTTCAGTGCTTACCGAGACTTCATAGCTAGAACCTTGTTGGGTTTATTCCAGTTAGCTTCAGTCTCAGTCCGCACTCTTCCCATATCTCATTTTTCTCCTTTTATCATCATACCTAAGAACTCTACACTAACTAGTGGATAGTCCCTGGGTAGATCCCTCCGGTTCTGGCGGATCATGGGAACACATACCTAACCTTATCATCCTTATATCACCATACATAAGTAAAGTTGGTCGGTCTATTTGGTATTGTTCATCTGCCATAGAAACCAATTGAAAACCATTTGAAAATCAATCCAGGTGCTTGTGATATATTATCAAAGCATTTTGCACCTGAATTGTTTTTGATATTCTTAGAATAAGAGCTCCCCCTCAACATGTGCATCAAGTGATTGAAATCGTTTTGCACACGGAGGCAAGAGAAAGAGTTAACTTCATTGAATTCCATTTTCTAAAAGATATCAACATCACTTCCCTAATCAAATCAAGTAGATAAAGCATTTCCGGGAAGGATGAGGTTTTCATGATTTTGCTCCCCCTCAATATGTGCTTCTAAGTTTGAAAGAGGGTTTTGCACATACTGGAGGGAACCCTTTTCGAAGTGCAGACATGATCACCAAACGATTAGAAGCCATATAACATACAATCAAGGTACCTTAGAAAAATTGAAAGTTGTGTACCCTGATGTCTTGAATTTGCTAAAAAAAATGCTCCCCCTTAATATATGCTTCGAGATTCGAAAATTGTTTAGCACATATTGGAGAGTAGTATGCACAAAAAAAAGTTGGTCATCTTTTAACATCTTTCATATTTATATCACATTTTCTCCCCCGATCAAAAATTTCAAATCCTTTGAGATTTTGGATCTCAAGTGATTTAAATATGTATGAGACAAAATATTTGTTGGAGAAAAATGTGTCCGGTTTTATATGATCAGAAGTGGACAACACAGATGTTCGCCTTTTTGATACAAGAGGAAACCACAGTACATAACCTAGCACTATTACATGCATTACAATTGTTCAAAGTTAGTACACCACATATTACACAAATTTAAAACACAACATAAGCTGCTTCCTGAAGATGTCTTCATTCAGTTCTCTGAAGAAGTTTGTAATGACCACCCCGAAGCCTACCACCAACAAAACTTTCAAGGCTGCGGAAGATCCTTCGAGTCTTGAGTCTTCGCCTGATTGTAGCAATGAAATCTTCACACCGCTTTTTGTCATCGTCAGTCCAAAAGGTAGTCTTTACCCAAGATTTCATGTCAATTTTGATTTCTTTCACTCTGGTGTCAAGTTCTTCTTCAACCAATTTGAGAGTACCGTCACTAAACTTGTAGAGCTCACATAGTCGCATAAGCATGCGAGACCCATATCTGTCGGTGAAGATGACGGCTCTAGGGGTGTCAAGAACTTTGTATTCGCGATGAAATTCATGCCCTGTTGCATTCCATTGTGGACTTGTAAGGTTGATCCTGGTTTGATAGCTTTCTATGCCAAGCTGAAAGTCCTCAACTCGTTTTCGAATGACTAAGCCCCGATCCAAAAGAGTGACAGCTGCAGAGAGGGCCTTTTCTCACGGGACAGTAAATGCTCAAGGTGTCCTTGAAGATTCAAGAGATAGAGATCTTCAAATCATTTGGCGAAGATGTTTGAAGTCATTTTCCTCAATAGTATACTCTTTGAAGTCCGCTCTTTTAAGGACTATCTTCTTCAAATACTCATATCCATAGATAGGGAAGATCTCTACACTAACAACGCTTAAGATTTGCAGCTTTGATCGAACATCATTGCGTCTTTTATCAGTACCATGTCTTTCGATGTAGAACTTCTTCTTTTTGAACCACCAGTGAGAAATACCATATGAAGCGGCAATATCATACTTTCGTTCTTCATCAGCCCAAAATTGATCAGGAACCATCTGTTCAAGCCCCTGATCAGAGTAGGTTGCAGCTTTCATCTTTGAAATTGATAGAGTTGGTCTTCTTTCAGCAGAGCGAGCACACAGATAGTCCAAGTCATGATTGAAGAAGAATTCAGCCTGAATGGTCATCTGACCAGGTTCACCACCAAGAGGAAGAGATTTGTTGACATTGAAGCGACTAATTTGCTTACTAACTTGGTCATTCAGCATCTTATGGCATTCTTCCATCTGATATTGAAGATGATTTGCATCTGAGTAGAAGACTTTGACAATTTCATAAGCCTGTCCTTCAAGATCTCTTGGAGTTATGGATGAGATACTCTTCCGTTCACAAAACCATCTAATAAAGCTTCCCATATCACCAGTGTAGTGCAGAAGAGAGTCTTCAGCTGGAACTTCATAATTATTGGGGATAATTGATGCCCAATTGTTGTCAGGAATAATCGAGTCAGACTCTGGGATGGTCCATGTAGGTTCTGGAGTAGGAGGTCTATCTTCAACAATGCAACTTTGAATTGTGTCCCTTGTAAGTATCAACCATGTAAGTATCAAACCAATCTTCTGATGGCTTAGGAATATGCTTTGTTGATGCATCATCTTCATCTGGTTCCGAATCTGCCGTGACATGCGACTCTTCGTGAACCATTTGATCATCAGGAATAGAGGTGGATGTGGATGTGAACCTTGAATCAACCATCGTCCAAGCAGCAGATTTCTTCTTAGTACTCTGTTCTTTTGTAGGACTTGATTGATTGGAAGGTTTTGGCGGTGATGATGGTGGTTGTGGTGGAGGTGTGTTGGTTGTCGTAGAAGATTTACCAGCTCCAGAGATTCCAGACTCCCGTTGGAGGTGGAGGTGGAGGAGGATCTTTACGGTCTTTCCGTAGTGTTTCCAACACAATGGCCCTCCTTTTCTTTTTAGCTTCCTTTTCCCTGATGTCAATTAAGTACTGTTCATGATTGTCGTACTTAATTGATTATTCAAGTGCCTCATATAGCTTCTTGTGGACCTCATGCTTGTCCTCTTCAACATCGTACATCTTTTCTAAAAGAGCAGCTCTCATATCGGCAATAGGTAGGTCCTTGAACCGTTTAAGAAGAGGAGCTTCCATTGCCCATTCCACAGCATCCTTAATTTCCCCTTCAATGGCGGCTGCAACCCCTTCATCGAAGTTGAGGTTCTCCAATCTATAGACACGATCCTCAAGTGAATCAACAGATTTCAGAAGTTACCTTTCAAGAGCTTCTATCCTTTTACCGCTCACAGCAGTTGATCTGAAGTAAGGATATGAGGTGGTGACGCAGGTGGAGCATCCATATCATCAACTGTAATGACCGGTTCAGGGGTAAGTGAAGATGTAGGTGGTGTTAGTACAGTTGATTGAGCAGGTTTGGGAGGTGGAAGTTCAGTTGTGAGTGAAGATGCTGACATCGGAGGAATGGTTGATGTATCTTGCTGAATGTTGACTGTAAACATGGATTGTGAAGTATCTAAGGGTTTGTCATTTAAGTATTGATCTCTGAAAGTGAAATCTGTATCAAGATCCTTAAGTGAAGATAGAGAGTTGGTAGACAGATTTGGTTCATCCATCTGCAAGGTCTCATCAAATCTTGTCTCAAGATTCTCCTGCGAGCCTTTTTGCAACAGAGCGTCAACATTCTGACCAGACTAAGTCTCACTTAGTGTAAGAGATTCTTTAAACGTTTCAGGCACTTTGTCCAATCCAGATTGTTCTTTAGCAGGAGATGATTCAGTTCTTCTCTTTAGCTCATATTGATTGGTGGTGCTTGATGGAGATGATGAGATCGTTAAAAGCATGTGAGCGGCTTGTTCAGTTTCAACACTAGCAACCCCTTTTCCTTTGTCTTTCGTGTTTGATGTGGATTGCCGAGGCAATTGATCAGGTTCTCTTAACACAACTCCTCCAACTGGGGCTTTCATATTCCGACTCTCTAGGCTCAATTCCAAGTTGCAGAAGCAGAAGATCATCATCAACTACCTTGGTGCTATCCCTTACCCCTCAAGTATTTTCATCGATTTCCTTTTCCACCTTCTTCTTCTTTTCTTTATGCTTTTTGGATGAGGTGTCTGACTGTTGTGATCTTTCGCGTCTCTTTTTGGGAAGAGAGGCATAAGATGCTTTTGACCCAGAGATGGGCTTGGGAGCATTGGGTTGTGAGGGAGTGGGTGTGACATTAACAGATGATCTGGCAGCAATATTCATGAACTGTTTGAAGTAGTCCCTTTTCTTGATATCGTCCGTGAGTAGAAAATCAGGAATTGGCAATCCAAATATTTCTTTATCCATACCTCTAGGAACATATTTCAGGTTACCTAAAACAAATTCATCTTCTACTTTATGTAGAGTTGATTCAATCCTAGGATTGAAGTTGTGAGTTTGTTGCAAGTACTGGATAACAAGCTTTGAAAATCTGATGCTGGGAATCACAAGCTTGTTCTGCTTCTTTCGGCCTTGAGCTTTGTTCTGAAAATTTGTTCTATCAGATATGAATGTGTGCATTGATAAAGAAAATTCTTCCCAAATACGATCTGAGACATTCACATCAACCCTATTGACAATACCCCATAGGATTTGCAAGATGGGAATTCTCACTTTATCGAACCCTGATGTTTTGCCAGATAAGCACAAGTTGAGAATAGTTGTAATAGCTCTACAGGGTTGATACATGTGTCCAGTGATGATGTCGGAAGCCCTTAAGATGCCGCTGTTCGATAACCCAAACCAATTAGAAAGACAATTAGATCGTCAGCACCAGGTGGAGATTCGGAACGAAGGTTGGGGTTACATGGGGTGATTCCAAGAGCCTTGCTAAGAATGGCTGAATCAATCGTGAACTCCCTATCATCCAGTTTGCAAGAGTATTGAGCTTTGATTTTGTCCCATTGAATGGTGTTCCAGAATTGTTGAATGTAAATGGTGGGAATTGAGCATTGCTTGGTAATGGCACCGAAGAAGTTTGTGTTCTTGAGGATATCAATAGACACTTTGAGTATAGGATTTTGTTGTAGCTTTTGTAGGTCCACATAACAGTTACTTTTTCCAATATCAGCCCATTGACTCCTAGGAAGGATTTCTTCGTCTGAGAGAACTTTGGATGATGCCGAAGGGGTAACGATCTTTTCAGGGTTTGAACTTGCCATTGATGATATTAGTTATGGCATGCTATAGCTCCTGAATAAGCCATGTTCATTTCTGATGGAAACCAAGTCATGATGTTCCTGATTGAGTTTAGCATTGTACCTGAAAAAGACTGAGAGCACATTGTACTGGAAGCACATGTAGAATTGCACATAGAAGGGTTAGTGACATGTTTAATCTCACATTTGGATGCATCACAGTATAACACAAATGTATCATTAATGGGGATCCTATTAGGTTCGATATTCTTGAAGAGTTTTCCTGTGGGAATCCACTTGAGGCATGATCTAGGAATGTAAGTTCGTTTAAGTCCTGTAAACTTAAAAAATCTGCCAGTGGGAATCCATTTGAAACAACTGTTAGTTGAACTGAATGTGTGCACAGCCTTGTTTTGATTATTTGTCCTTTTGTGATTAGAGTATTTCTTAGGGGATTGATCAGTCAAATGATGTTTTGCATGAGAGCTAGTTGTACTTTTTGTATTTCTGATCTTAGAGCATTGAACATAAATCTGAGGTTTGAGATTCATCATATCGGAACTAGGCAATGAAGTGACAGGTTTTGACAAAACAGAAATATTATCAACTTGGGAGGTAAGCCTAGATTTCGATGGTTTAACTCTTTCAGACCTAAAGGCATTAGGTTGTTTAATAACTGTTCGTTTAGAGTGGTTCTGAACAGTTGACTTTCCCAAAGTTGAAGGTTTTGCAAACTTAATGTTCTTCCTATTTCCAATAGACTTCCTAAGCTCATTTTTAGGGCAACAATATTGAAGCTCTTATCCCTAATTTGGGCTTTGAGGTCATCAATGTCTTTCATCAAGAGGTTAGATTGATTGACTAACTTAGAATTTGTTTCCTTAAGGTTCTTCCTTAAATGCTCATTTTCTCTTAGTAGGTTGGACACACATAGAGCTAGTTCAGAATTTCTAGATTCTAGTGCATTACTCATCTCATGACAGTATGTTTCTGGACTCTCGAAAGAAGTAATTTCAGATTGCCTATGGTCGAATCTTTGTCCCGAATCTGATTTTAACTGATTAATTTCAAAAATTTCGAAATTCGGAAGTTCCTGATTAGTACAAGGTTTTTTTGCATAAAAGATTTCATCCTTTTGTTGTATTTCAATTTGCAATGAGATACAATGTTTTTCAAGAATTGAAAATTTGTTTGAAAGCTCATCATATACCCTTTTTCAATCATGTTATTAGCATTAGATTCAGGCACAACCAAGATCGATTTCATGATGTTATGTTCGTGAGTAAGAGTCGGTACCTTTACATGAGAATTTATGTGATCGTATAAGTGTACCTTATCGATTGATACCTTTCTCGACTCTGAGTATTTGAGATCGCTGTCGTTGTCTTCATCCTCTTTCATTGCGACTGACATTCTGCATTCGGTACATTCACTGGTTCAACTGGTCTATTGCATGACCTGTCACAATCGTTCCATAGTGTCTCTTGACACTCATTCAATTCATTCAAACTTATTATTCTCTTTTGTAGCTTCCTTGATGTATATTTCCATATTACTCATAATTTGAATAAATGAGTTTCTGAACTCATGAATTTCCATTCCAGTGTGTTTCTTGAATGAGATTCCACCATGTCATCATCAAAATCTGAGGAATATTCTTCCCGATAAGTGGGCTGAAATTGATTGAGGATAGTTTGAAGAGTCTGCATAGAATCATCAGTTGAGAACTTTTCTTTGGTAATTTGAATCCTTAGTCGTTCTAAGTTAAGTAACACAGTTCTTGTCAAAGTGGGAAAATCTTGACGAAGGATAGCACTGCTTGTTCGATCCATAGTTGTAGATAATAGTAGTTTGAGAAGCTGATGGAGATGTTGAAAGGGCTCACTGGTGCATTCCATTTTGTTTGCATCATTTGTCAACATTAAGAGTGTCTCATCTGAGTTGTTTTGATTAAATGATGTTGAATCATTAGATGTAGAGCATCCGTGGAGGCATCCCGCTTCAATATTTCGTGGTATCATAGAGAGCAAGTACTTTGGTGATTAAAGGATCAGTGATGTAAGACATTGTGTATAAGTATCTTGCTTCACTACACCAATGTATTAAACATCCAAGTCGCTAAATACCAAGTATCTAAGATATTAGTACCAAGTCGCTAACACCCAAGTCGCTAGGGATTTAGAACCAACTCGCTAACTACTAAGTCGCTATACCACCAAGTCGCTAAAGTCCCAATTCGCTAAACAAAAGACAAGTCGCTAGATAGCAACTCGCTAAGCCTCTAGTCGCTAGCCAAATTTTGGCAGCAATTCGCTAAGATACAAGTCGCTAAGGAATCAAGTCGCTAAATAGCAACTCGCTACTTACCAAGTCGCTAACACCAAGTCGCTACCCGTAGTGGAGCATCCACTACTTGTACTGTTAGTCGCTAGGCCTAAGTCGCTAGCAAGAAAAGAAATCCGTAGGTTAAGTCGCTAGCAAGAAAACATCACAAACATCACTTTTCAATCCAAAAACAACCCAACCAAGATGATTCAAGCTTACCAAATGAAAACCTAAACACTTGTGATGATTCTAAACATAAAAGTACTAACAAAATCCAAGCTTTAACACAAGAAATCAACCAAATGATGCACAAACCACTAAACTTTTTCAAACTCAAAACCACCTAAAAACCACTAGAAATCCAAAGATGTGCAAGATATGATCTAACCATGCCTCTTGATACCAATTGTAGGATATTGGATTTCACTTACATAACATAACGTTAACACACTAAGCACATAGATGATTTTAGAGAGAGAGAAAGTGGGATATTCTAGTAAGAGAAACTTGTGGAATATTAGATTACCAAAAGAACATCCAACCCTCTACCTTGCAAGGTAGAGGGTATTTATAGGGTATAAACTAAACGACCTCCCCGACGCCTCCTGTGGATCGTGGATACAATGGGTAAAGACCCGTCCTTCCTCCACGGTGTTGCACTATACTATTCTACGCTACTACTTATTTAATAACTAACATAAATAGAGACAAGTCTGTGAGCTAACTTTGGCTAGATAATAATTGGGGTGACCGACTCTTTTACTTATGGAATTTCTGATTCCTAACACTTATGTATATTATAAATGTGTTTAAATTATTTAATTAATGCTAAATAAATTAAATTTGTTATAAAAAATTTAAAACCTGATACCAACACTGAGAAAACCTGATACCAACACTGAGAAACCTGCTGCTAGTGGATGGGGTACCAAGAAACCTGATAACAAGATTTATCCTAAAAAGGATGTTGAGCCATCTGAACCGTGAGGGACAAAGAAGGATGATACAGTTGCTGCTGCTAGTGGATGGAGTACCAAGAAACCTGATACCAAAACTGAGAAGGGATATTCTTGGGGTCAGAAGGTTGCCAAAGCGGATGAAGCACGATGGGGCTCAAATAAAATCAGACGACCAAAACTGACAAGTTTGATGAATTTATGCCCAAATATGAAATGAGTTGAGAAGAAGATTTCTCCTACATGAAATGTGTTGAGAAGAAGATTTATCCTCAAAAGGATGTTGAGCCATCTGAACCATGGGGGACAAAGAAGGATGATACAGCTGCTGCTGCTATTGGATGGGGTACCAAGAAACCTGATACCAACACTGAGAAGGGATCTTCTTGGGGTCAGAAGGTTGCCAAAGCGGATGAAGCAGGATGGGGCTCAAAGAAAATCAGACGACCAAAACTAACAAGTTTGATGAATTCAAGCCCAAATATGAAATGAGTTGAGAAGAAGATTTCTCCTACATGAAATGTGTTGAGAAGAAGATTTATCCTCAAAAGGATGTTGAGCCATCTGAACCATGGGGGACAAAGAAGGATGATACAGCTGCTGCTGCTATTGGATGGGGTACCAAGAAACCTGATACCAACACTGAGAAGGGATCTTCTTGGGGTCAGAAAAACTTCCGGCCAAAACTTTCCCACCAAAATTTCCCACCAAAAATTTCCCGCCAAAACTTTCCCACCAAAATTTCCCACCATAACTTTCCCATTAAAACTTTCCTACAAAAAACTCTATTATTTTACCATATATAACAACTAACATATTTGATCTTATCCTCACAAACACATTATATACTCTCTTATCCTCAATTCGGTAAAACACACATAACCCAATCGTCAGTTCCCAAAAACACACATAACAATGACTCGTTACACGCCAGAAGAGGAGTGGTTAAAGGTTTTAGACAACATAACACTCTTTGATGAAGTTCTTAATACATATGGTGATGAAATTATCGAGGAATATGGTTCTTATAAGAATTGTGCGCCGTGTATGAGAGATAAGATTCTGAATTGACGTTGAAAGAAGCTAATAAGGGAAACAAGTTAGTCGATGAAACGGGAACGAAGATAACAACTGTTGATGCTTTGTTTGAACATTTCCTCAAGCAAAGGGAGAAGAATGGTGGTGCATGTTCTAGCAAAGGGGGAAGTAGCAGCAAAAAAATTGAATGAGCGATGTTTGTTGTGGTCTTTGTCGTGTTGTTTCGTTTGAGTTGTTTCGTTTGATTGTCGAGTTGTTTCGTTTACTTGTCAAGTTATTTCGTTTGAGTCTGTATGAAATATATGTGTTTGAGAACTCTTGCCTGTTTTGAATAAAAGGTTTGCCTTCGTGTTTGCTTGTCCGCGAGTTGTTTCATTTGAGTTGTTTAAGCACTCTTTCACATTCACTCTTTCACATAAAATATCCACATCATGATCTTTTACTCTTCCACATTAAATATTTTTTTTTAATTCTATAAATGTATTCAATTTTAAATTAAAGTATTTAATTATAAATATAAACTATTTAATTTTAATTCTATATTAAATAAAAGTATTTAAATTAAATAATTTTTTTAAAATTAAATAATTTAATTAAAAACTGGTTTATAAAGTTTTTTTTAAATATATGTATATATAAATATATATATATATACAGTTTGGGACGACAATGTCGTCCCAAAGTGTTTGGCGGGATAAAAGAAAGGGCGGGATGTATTTATTTTCGTGAGTAGTTATTTAAAAAGATTTTAAATTATAAAAAAATAAATAATTACAAAAAGGCATGACATTGTCGTGCCAATTTGAGTCGTGCCAAAATATTTATGTTAAGTGCCCTTTTTGTTGAAAAAGTGTGGGTCCTAGCTTCATTTTGGCACGACAATGTCGACCCAAAATTTATAGGAGTCCCCAAACTCACATTTTGGTGTCGTGTCAACACTCCAAAGAACTGTGAGTTCTAAATTCTAGAATGTAAGTTATATATAATATACTTGTGTTGAATGTTTATGTACGTGTGCGTGGTTTGTTTGAATAATCTGGTTGGTTATCTGTCTATTTGTTAGTTTCTTTTCAGTTCAAATCCTTTTGACAACATAATATAAGAACCATGTTCATAAAGTTTGACATGTATTGCTTTCATTATTTGACTCTGAATGGGTGATTGATTTTTTGACTTGTGTTTTGTAAAAGAGGTGATTATACGTAGTTATGCACGCACATCAATCTTTTGCGGCAACTATCGATCTTATATAATTTATGTTCACAACACTTGCAATATAATTTATCTTTTATATTTATATAATAAAAGAATTACATCATTTCGGAATGATTTTGTCAATTCATTCTTATTAAAAAACAATTGGGCCAATAGGATAGCTCAATTTCGCCACGTAAGGAAAATCATGTGATGTGATTGATGAGTGTCCAAATACTCATCATTTTTGTACAATATAAACTGTAAAATCATCTGAAAACACTCAAAAATGAATCAAAATGATCAAAATATCACAAATCAGTGTTTTATGTGTTTTAAATACAAAAATATCAAAATCAGATGAAAAATGATTCAAGTTTGCAAAATTGGCAGTTTTAGTCCCTCAAGTTTTAAAAGTTGTCAAATCTAGTCCCTGGAATTCAAAAATGTGGAATTTTATCATTCAAGGTCCCTGAAGTATTCTAAATTGTAAAAAATGGTCCTTGAATGATCCTTTGGTCAGTTGGCAAGAAAGGTCCCTAAACTTTGAAAAAATTGCAAAAATAGTCCTTGGACATTTTAAAATGAAATTTTATGCAAAAGTGGTCCTTGTACTATTCATTTATGGCAAGTTTAGTCCTTATGATAAGTTTGGAATAATGGCATTTTCAGTCCTTGAGGTTTGGATATATTGCACTTTTGGTCCTTGTATTCTAGTTAAACCAAACGGATCCCATTTCATATATCAAGCCCAAATCCATCTTGGCCCAAAACATTGACCCGACCCCCCTTTTTAATAATACACCGGTCAATCCTTTTGGTCAAACAAACAAAAAACCCGCCAAAGTCTCACCCCCTCCAACCTGCTCCCTGCTATATCTCCACACATCCATCCCCCCTCCTCACCTTATCACTTCCATGTTCCCTCCACCTCCACACAACTACAAAAATCATTAATTACATCTCACCTCATCACACTCAACCCTCACCCACTGCTATAACCATTTCCCGCCAAAAATGGATTCAACGGCCATGATCATTTTTATTCATCCAAAGGTTGAAATTATTGCTGGGAACTGTTATGAGAAGAGAGAGAAAGAAGTTTGAAGTATAAAAAGGAAGGAAGAGAGAAGAAAAAGAGTAGTAGTTAGTTTTATAAAAATTTCCTTATGTCGTTTTTTTTTAATCAATGTCTTAGTTAGTTAAAATGTTGTAATCTCAGTTTCTTTGTATCTCATTTGAGTTAAATCTTCATTGTAAGGTGTTTTTGAAGTTCCAATCCTAGTTTTTATATAAATTCCTAGTTTGTTGTTAACTGTGGAAATTTTCAGTCTCAAAGTATATGTCCAAACCTCTAGTAAGCTCATGTTAAAGTCAAATAAGCTCATTTAAGCTTATCATAGCCTTTGGTAAGCATGCTAACCAGTTTTAAGCAATTTTGTTCCAAAGTCAACATAAGTCAAACGGGTAAAATCTGAGAGTCAAATCAGTTGGGTTCAATTTCTGTTTTCAGATTGTTGTTTGAGTAAGTTTCATTTCAGCTCTAGACAAAATCTCATCAGGTTTAGTAGTTTTAATGCATTTTGGAATTTTAAAGTAGTGTTTGGTTTAATGCTTAAACTGAGTTAGAGGTTATAATATTGGGTTAGATCAGTTGCTTTGTGCCTGCTATAGCTTATCTGCATCATCTCTGTCTTTGTTTTACTCCCATTTGAGCTCTAAGTCAAAATCATATTACAACTGTTCTTGTTCTCACAACTGTTGAAACCAGTTAATGAAATCTGTGATATAGGTGTAGAAGTGGATAAGCTAGCTTGTTAAAGTTTCATTTCATCAGTATTCATCCATATCAGTCCTGCATTTGATCTTGAATCTCATTAAAGTCAACCTAGTCATTGTTTTAAAAAAAAGTCAAAACTGTTTGAAAACCCATTTTGTGCAGAACTTGTAGCAGCTGCACAGCCTTTATTTTAGCTAGTTAGGGTCTAATTCTTGGTCCATTTGCAGTTTGCTGGGTGGTCTTGAAGACCACATTTTTAGTTTTCTCATTAGCTTATTGAATAAGCAGTTGCAGTAGTAGAAAGTAGGGGTGTCAGCCACTGATTTGCATCAGTTCTAAATCTGTCCTGCTGCATCAGTTTTTGCTCATTTCCTTATGCTTCTAATCTTCTCATATTAAGTCCTTATGATCTGAAAATTTGGATAAGTACACTCTGCTAGGTGGGCTTGAGTCCCATACTTTTGGTTTTCATGTTAGCTTATTGGATAAGCAGTTTCATCTGCTTAAAGTAGGTGGTCATTAAGCTGTTTTGCTAAAATATCAGTTAGCTTAATCTTAGGTAGCATGCTGTTTAGGTGTTAGATTTAGCTTGCATAAGTTTCTTTAGAGTATATTTAGTGTTATCTAGCTTCTGTATTGAATTGGTGCATAATAGTGCTTATTAGCTTATTTCCATTTGCTTATTTCCTCAACAGTTACACTGCAGCCCTAAATTCCCTCACATAAGCCCATGTTTTTCTATTTTTCATAGCTTTAGAATATCATTTTAGAATTTTCCTGAAGTTTTCATAATTTTTAGTTACTGTTCACTATTTTTCTTAATTTAAAAATAGTTTTTAATCATTTTAATTAGCTTTAATTGCAATTAATTAAGAAAAGTCTCAAAAAAATAATTTTTCAATTTTATTAAGTTTAGATAAATATAAAAATCCAAAAAAGTATTTTTCCATAATTTTCTTAGTTTAAAAAGTATTTTCTAGCATTTTAATTAGTTTTAAATAGTAATTAATTAATAATAAATACATAAAAAGTCTAAAAAATATATTTTCAGTTTTAAAATAAGTTTTATCATATTTTAGATTTTTCTAAGTCTTAATTTATTTTTCTAGTCTTATTTCATATTTTCTTTTATTTTAGAGTATTATTAAATAGTTTAAATTAGTTTTTAATTAATAATAATTACATAAATAGTTTTAAAAATAATTTTTATTTTCTAATAATTTTCTAGTATAATTAGGATTGTAAAAATGTATTTTCTATATCCGTAGGTATTTTCCTTCTTTATTTTCACGTTTTATTTTGTACGTTAACGTAGTTTTTAATTTAAACGTAAGTTTTAAGTTTTAAACGTTCATCACTTTAAAAATAGTGATAGCGTTTATTTAATAGTTTTTATCTTTTTAATCATCTTAATTTGTATTTAAGTCGCTTTATTTTATAAACTTTTTCAGTAGTGTAATATTCAATCCAAATCCTTTACTGATCACTATCCTTAGTGATCACTCTATCGTCTGATTAAGTGTCTACACACCATTGAGTCTCCGTGGGACATAACGACCCGGGAATTCATTATATTCTCCAGGACTTCATTGCATTTGTGCTTAAGCTGTTTTAAGTCTGTTACGGTTGTTGGCCATTCACAAGTGGCCAGCTTGTGTGATTAGACTTGACGGTTTGGACCAGATCAAATTTTGGCGCCGCTGCCGGGGAGGCTTTAGCGTGTGTTTAGCCATTTTCAGACCCATTCTTGCACATAACCCATCTTTTGTAAAAAGTTTTTTGTAAATTTTTCAAAAATCCAAAAGTTCATTAACACTTTTCCTGAAGTGTTATCAACACCAAAAATATTTTCATTCTTTGTTTTTATAGCCTGTTTTTCAAAAATCCAAAAATATCCATCCTTTATCCTCCAATCTGTTTAATTCTACATTTCTTTATCCTCAAACCTGTTTAATTCTTCATTCCTTATCTTCTTTATCTGTTTAATTCTCCATTCCTTATCCTCTTATCCGTTTAATTCTTTATGTCATGGTATTTGACATGTTCCTGGTGTGGAGGTCCATTTAACGGTGGAAATTGTCGGCGATGTACCAATGTGGGTTTCGGAGACAAGTTTGTCGGTAATCCCGATCCCATTTCAAATGAAACACCCGATTTTTCCTACCTACCTCCACGCCCCAATACTAATCCTACTCATGCGAAGTTTTGTGGGAATGATTCTCATTACGGTTTTGATTGTCCACCACGGGTCCCGCTTGTCTATGAGCCAGAACCGTGTTACAATCAGAACTTTGGTGAAAGTTATTTTCCCAATTATCTCTGTTGTGAGAATTGCGGGGGTCCTCATACGACTTTTGAATGTCAACCGATGAATCAAAATTTTCAAAATTTCAATTCTCCCGGTTTTGACAATTTCCAACCCCCACAAGATTCCATCACCATCGACTTCCGAGCCTTCACAAAGATCTCAATGATTACGAGGAGTGTTATCTTCCTCAAAGTTCTGAAGAAATACGCATTCGAAAGAAACTACAAATGAAAAGAATGGTGTGTAAGCTTCAGCAGATGAACATAAGAATCCGATATGATGACGATGATGATGAGGATAGTATTCAAATGAGGGAATACTATGAGGACGACGAGGAGAGTGTTATTCCTTTGAAAGATATCATTTCTCAACTCCCTCAGTCTATTGCTATCACACCTATCTTACCTTTTATTGCTTCCAAAGACTCTCTCATAATGGGGGACGAGCCTTCTAGCACTATTCCAGAAATGGAATCGTCTAGTGTTGTGAGCCTTGTTCCAACCCCAAGTGAGTCCGAGGTTATCTCCGGTAATATGTGTGATGAGCCTCTTAATGATGATTATTCTCCTCCTCTTGACATTCCATATGATCATGTCGAGATGTTCTCCGATTCTGATAACGATTGTACTTCGTTTGACGATTCTTTATCCTATGGAGACATCGATTATGTCGAGGAGCTACCTTCTGAGCTAGTTAGCATAGAAGAAGTGAGAGATTCTCGTGATCCTGAAATTGAGGACGAGATACTTCATGAACAATTGTTCAATATAAATCTCCTCGTTTCTAAGATCGAATCATTTTGTGCTAAGTCAGCTTCATCTCCTATCCCCGTTGTGGATAGTGACTCTACATTGGACAAGCCCGAGCTTGAGGCTTTTTCCAATGATTCTCTTCATGAAGAGTTCTCCGGTGAACTCTCTCATGACATATCTCCTCCGGAATATGATCATTTCCATTTTGATCTTGAGGATGATATTGGCTCGGAGGAAGGTGTACTCTATCATAAGAGTTTGCTTATTGATGATACTACCTTCACCCTTCCTCCCGACATGTCTACATTTGAGGATGAAGAATGGATCTTGATTGTTATCAACATCTTTCTTCCATTCCTCACATATGATGTGACTTCTTCTCTTCTTCACTCCTTCGGGAGTGAGGACACTATCTTTGACCCCGGCATTTCCATTTATCATTTGTGAGTCGTCTTCTTCTCTATATCTCATCTGTGGAACTTTCACGTACTTCAATGTTTATCCAAACATCTTGAATGAAAGTCCGATGGAGATTGTTTCTTCCACTTTGCTTCCCCATGAACCAATTAATTCGGGATCGAGTCAAGCTAGCTAATTTAAAAATAAAAAACAAGTAGACGCACTATATGGGTTTTCACCCATATTTCTGTCTTCTTACCTCTTTCTACCACCTAAGTGTGGGGGTGATGCCCCACATGTTATATATATATATATATATATATATAAGTCTCAAAAAAAAAAAAAATCTTTTAAAATAATGGCCGTAGTATTTCCCTTTTACGCTTTTGTTTCCGCATAACCGCCGGTACTTTGAATATTGAGGGCAATATTCATTTCTAAGTGTGGGGGGGAATTCTCACGAATTTCATATATTATTTACTCAATCCCCGCTTTTGGCCTTTTTTTTGGAGTAAGTGTTCTACACTTACTCTCGCTTGGTTATCAACCGCCTTGTCTGTAAGACAAAAGGATTGGCTAATCCAGGAGCAAACGGCTCTTGGTAAAGATTTCTCAAATCCGCTTATATGGCTTGCAATTTGCCCAAAATTGTATGGTTCTCAACTCACCATATCCTTAAAAGTGAAGAGTTGGCTAGCCCGCAAGATTATGGCTTGTGGTAAAGGCAATGGAAAAACCATAATTGGTAATCAGCTCACCAAAGATAATTCTGATAATTTATCTTAGAGTTGGCTAGTCCGTATGGGTACGGCTTCCGTAAAGACAAAATCAAACCGTTGAAAGTCGGTGGTTTGCTCAAAATCACATGGTTATCGGTGTACCATGGTTCTTACTTGAATCAAAACATTTGGCTACTCCAGAAGTGATGGCTTTTGGTAAAGAGTTTTTAAAATCCATTAAAGTTTCAAAACATTGCTAGGGACTAGCAATATCTTAGTGTGGGGGATTGATGAGTGTCCAAATACTCATCATTTTTGTACAATATAAACTGCAAAATCATCTGAAAACACTCAAAAATGAATCAAAATGATCAAAATATCACAAATCAGTGTTTTATGTGTTTTAAATACAAAAATATTAAAATCAGATGAAAAATGATTCAAGTTTGCAAAATTGGCAGTTTTAGTCCTCCAAGTTTTAAAAGTTGTCAAATCTAGTCCCTGGAATTCAAAAATGTGGAATTTTATCATTCAAGGTCCCTGAAGTATTCTAAATTGTAAAAAATGGTCCTTGAATGATCCTTTGGTCAGTTGGCAAGAAAGGTCCCTAAACTTTGAAAATTGCAAAATAGTCCTTGGACATTTTAAAATGAAATTTTATGCAAAAGTGGTCCTTGTACTATTCATTTATGGCAAGTTTAGTCCTTATGATAAGTTTGGAATAATGGCATTTTCAGTCCTTGAGGTTTGGATATATTGCACTTTTGGTCCTTGTATTCTAGTTAAACCAAAATATATCAAGCCCAAATCCATCTTGGCCCAAAACATTGACCCGACCCCCCTTTTTAATAATACACCGGTCAATCCTTTTGGTCAAACAAACAAAAAACCCGCCAAAGTCTCACCCCCTCTAACCTGCTCCCTGCTATATCTCCACACATCCATCCCCCCTCCTCACCTTATCACTTCCATGTTCCCTCCACCTCCACACAACTACAAAAATCATTAATTACATCTCACCTCATCACACTCAACCCTCACCCACTGCTATAACCATTTCCCGCCAAAAATGGATTTAACGGCCATGATCATTTTTATTCATCCAAAGGTTGAAATTATTGCTGGGAAGTGTTAAGAGAAGAGAGAGAAAGAAGCTTGGAGTATAAAAAGGAAGGAAGAGAGAAGAAAAAGAGTAGTAGTTAGTTTTATAAAAATTTCCTTATGTCGTTTTTTTTTAATCAATGTCTTAGTTAGTTAAAATGTTGTAATCTCAGTTTCTTTGTATCTCATTTGAGTTAAATCTTCATTGTAAGGTGTTTTTGAAGTTCCAATCCTAGTTTTTATATAAATTCCTAGTTTGTTGTTAATGCGTGGAAATTTTCGCCTCAAAGTATATGTCCAAACCTCTAGTAAGCTCATGTTAAAGTCAAATAAGCTCATTTAAGCTTATCATAGCCTTTGGTAAGCATGCTAACCAGTTTTAAGCAATTTTGTTCCAAAGTCAACATAAGTCAAACGGGTAAAATCGAGTCAAATCATGGGTTCAATTGCTTTATTGTTGTTTGAGTAAGTTTCATTTCAGCTCTAGACAAAATCTCATCAGGTTTAGTAGTTTTAATGCATTTTGGAATTTTAAAGTAGTGTTTGGTTTAATGCTTAAACCGAAGTTAGAGGTTATAATATTGGGTTAGATCAGCTTGCTTTGTGCCGCTATAGCTTATCTGATCATCTCTCTGCTTTGTTTTACTCCCATTTGAGCTCTAAGTCAAAATCATATTACAACTGTTTTCGTTCTCACAATCGTTGAAACCAGCTAATGAAATCTGGATATAGGTGTAGAAGTGGATAAGCTAGCTTGTTAAAGTTTCATTTCATCAGTATTCATCCATATCACCCGCATTTGATCTTGAATCTCATTAAAGTCAACCTAGTCATTGTTTTAAAAAAGTCAAAACTGCTTGAAAACCCATTTTGTGCGTAACTTGTAGCAAATACTACGTACCATTTTTATTTTAGCTAGTTAGGGTCTAATTCTTGGTCCATTTGTAGTTATGGGTGGTCTTGAAGACCACATTTTTAGTTTTCTCATTAGCTTATTGAATAAGCAAGAGTAGTAGAAAGTAGGGTGTCGTTACCATCGATTTGCATCAGCTCTAAATCCGTCCTCGTGCATCAGCTTTGCTCATTTCCTTATGCTTCTAATCTTCTCATATTAAGTCCTTATGAACTGAAAATTTGGATAAGTACACTCTGCTAGGTGGGCTTGAGTCCCATACTTTTGGTTTTCATGTTAGCTTATTGGATAAGCAGCTTTCATCTCGCTTAAAGTAGTGGTCATTAAGTCGTTTTGCTAAAATTTCGCTTAGCTTAATCTTAGGTAGCATGCTGTTTAGGTGTTAGATTTAGCTTGCATAAGTTGCTTTAGAGTATATTTAGTGTTATCTAGCTTCTGTACTGAATTGGTTCATAATAGTGCTTATTAGCTTATTTCCACTTCGCTTATTTCCTCAACAGCTATTAATCGCAGCCCTAAATTCCCTCACATAAGCCCATGTTTTTCTATTTTTCATAGCTTTAGAATATCATTTTAGAATTTTCCTGAAGTTTTCATAATTTTTAGTTACTGTTCACTATTTTTCTTAATTTAAAAATAGTTTTTAATCATTTTAATTAGCTTTAATTGCAATTAATTAAGAAAAGTCTCAAAAAAATAATTTTTCAATTTTATTAAGTTTAGATAAATATAAAAATCCAAAAAAGTATTTTTCCATAATTTTCTTAGTTTAAAAAGTATTTTCTAGCATTTTAATTAGTTTTAAATAGTAATTAATTAATAATAAATACATAAAAAGTCTAAAAAATATATTTTCAGTTTTAAAATAAGTTTTATCATATTTTAGATTTTTCTAAGTCTTAATTTATTTTTCTAGTCTTATTTCATATTTTCTTTTATTTTAGAGTATTATTAAATAGTTTAAATTAGTTTTTAATTAATAATAATTACATAAATAGTTTTAAAAATAATTTTTATTTTCTAATAATTTTCTAGTATAATTAGGATTGTAAAAATGTATTTTCTATATCCGTAGGTATTTTCCTTCTTTATTTTCACGTTTTATTTTGTACGTTAACGTAGTTTTTAATTTAAACGTAAGTTTTAAGTTTTAAACGTTCATCACTTTAAAAATAGTGATAGCGTTTATTTAATAGTTTTTATCTTTTTAATCCTCTTAATTTGTATTTAAGTCGCTTTATTTTATAAACTTTTTCAGTAGTGTAATATTCAATCCAAATCCTTTACTGATCACTATCCTTAGTGATCACTCTATCGCCCGATTAAGTGTCTACACACCATTGAGTCTCCGTGGGACATAACGACCCGGGAATTCATTATATTCTCCTGATCTTCATTGCATTTGTGCTTAAGCTCGCTTTTAAGTCTCTGCATTTGGCCATTGTTGGCCATTCACAAGTGGCCAGCTTGTGTGATTAGACTTGACGGTTCGGCACAGATCAGTGATTGTTTAATAAATGTCAAAATTAAATTGATTTTGGTCAAACTTTAATAAATTTGGTGAAAAAATTTGGTTGATAAAAAAAACACATAAAAAATAGGTGTCAAATTTGTAAAAACAAAAACTTAAAAAAAAAAGAGGTAATTAATAAACTTTAGTGGTTGAATTTATAAAAATTATATAGAGTTAAGTGTAATATTATAAGTCTCCATGTTTTTTAATAACTTTAGATTATTAAAAAAAAACCCTTATACTTTATACCCTTTATAATTTATATCTTAAAAAACATAATGTATATGTTGTTTTAAAAGAACAACATATAAATTTGTATAAGATTATAAATATCAAATTTTTTACTAAATACGTTCAATAAAAACTCATTTATTTCATTTTTAAAAGTTTAACCCATGTGGACACGAGTTTACATTTTGAATACGGCTAAATTACTGAAAACGAGAATGTAATTATCAAACTGTAAGCACGGGTTACTTTAATATAAAAATAAATATACTGATCGCACTTATAACAATGACTCATGTATTTCTTATTTATTTATATAAGGATGTCTAGAAAAACATTTTTAAAAAACTTTAAGGAGTATACTTTAACTTTATCAACACTCATTATGTGCTATTAAACGTGCATCATGTGTACAACATAATATCAGTAGTGAAATTTAAATAACAACATCAACATCTTTGTCAGCTAAATAAAATTAAATCTTGAGTTACGTAACATAAACTTTTACAAATATTTTACCAAATTATATTGGATATAAATGCATAATGAAAAACTCGTGCATAAGTATTAGTTGTACTTATATCACAATTTTCATGCGCAAATTCTTATATGTGTATATATACTGAACTAAAATGTTAAAATAAATTTGATTTATGTGTAAACTTCGTACGTGCACGAAACTTATAAATATATAATTATATGCAATTACCTTTACAAACACAATATTCGGTATTAATACAGAATAATTTTTTTTGTCAAAACCCCGTTCATGCACGTGTATTATAACTAGTAACAGAAAATGGCAAGTTAAAAGTAAAGTTATGAAGTATCGCAATTCCCATGAATGATATAACAAAATAAATCATGCTCCTGAACGTCACAACACAGATCATGATACATACAGTTTAAGGTCATAACGGAACAAGGTACAAAAAATATTTCAAATGCATCAGTAGTATGATACTTTCTTACAATTGTGATATGCTAAAGTTAGTAAATATAAGAGCACAGGAATGGGTCATTTTGGGTTGTGTTCATGTCCAACGGGTCATATAAAAAAATCAACCAAAGAGCAACATGTCAAAATGAAACCGGTAGCAGAAAAGTACTATTAAACCATGTGAAAAACTAGAAGGGGGGTTGAATAGTTTACCGATTAAAAACTTTGTTTTGAAACTTTATTGAAAGATCAATTGATATTGATCTTAGATATGTTAGTGAATGATAATCAATATGCAAGCAATATATATAAAGAGTAAATAAGGAAAGTAACAATCAAACCACGACAAGTTGTTTATAGTGGTTCGGTCTACAAAGACTCTTTTTCCTTGCCCTACTCCACTCCCCGAGTCTCACACTCGAGATTTTAACTTCACTAGTAAACAAGCTCCTTTTACCGGCGGAGAAACCTTTACACTTCGCTTACACACTATTTCCGACACTAAGCTAGATGTTGAGTTCTTTTCCAAGGTTACAACCACTCCCACACACAATGTATTTTAAAGACTAAAATACTAACCACTCACACTCACAAGATTATGATGGTTTGATACAACAATGATGTATAAATCAACACTAGATCATACAACAATAAGCAAACAAGACTTCCAACTATTTGTTGAAGCTTGAATATGCCTTGATCTTCTTTGCTACAAAAGAGGATCACTATAATGATATGAAACTGAGTTAGAAATGTTAGAGAGAAGGAATGTATGTGAATATAATAGAAAGGGATGAAAGACAACTTGGTTTGGCTTTGCTATTTATAGCCAAAATGATCACAGGCAACCACTGATCCTCAAAGGTTCACCTGTTAAGTTTTGGCCCCCGGGTCGACAAAATAAGATCACCAAAACTTACCAAAGTCAACCATATCTATCCAAGATTGTGTAAGATATGTAGAGTCTAAATCTACACAAAATATCTTGTGAAATCTTCTAAGGATTTCAATGACGCACTACATGATGTCATGTGTTGTTTTCTATTTTTAGAAATATGTTAAAATGTAAATACATATGTAATGTTTTGTTTTAAGAAACTAAAATATTCTTGATCTAAAAATATTAACATACATTATGGTTTAGAGTCATATATAAAATATGTTTAATTAAAATGTAAATGCTTGAGTGATGAAGATATTATTTGAAAAGCTTGTTTTAATATCTATTAAACTTGACAAGCTTTAAGCTTTATAAAAATTAAATTTACCTTTGTCGTTAACAAAACTTAGGTAAAGATCATAAAATATAAATAACGTTTAATGACGATATTTGTATTAACAATCTCCCCCTTTTTATTGAGGACAAAACATAAATTTTATTTTTATAAAAGATGTAAAGTTTGTACAAGAGTTATAAAAATATTAGTTTTAGAACTTGAAAGATAAAGATGTTAATGCAAGTATGTCCAATTTAGACATGATGTTGACTTTTCAGAAAGTCAAAGTATGCAGTTGACTTTTTATTAGAAAGTCAAAGTCTTCATTAGTTAAAGTATGATGTTGACTTTTCTGAAAGTCAAAGTATGCACCAAGTTCTATAATATTTTTTCCCCTTTTTGTCTCAACAAAAAGAAGATGCGAGGCGGAATATGTAATGATTCGCGAGCCATTATCTCCCCCTTGGCCAATGCTCCCCCTAAATTGGGTGCCAAGAGAAAGATACATGGATTGTGAAAAGCTACAAAAAAGATGTTAGTAATAAGCATCATCACAAGCATTTCCAAACACCATGTAACAATCAACAACAATATAAGCAACACCATTTGTGGAAAACTAGAAGGGGGGTTGAATAGTTTTGCCAATTAAAACTTCCTTTTAAACTATTTAGATCGACTTACGTCAATCTATTTGGGTGTGTGTGTTGGATGTTGATATACAAGCATATAAAGGTAAGTAATGAAAAGATAAGAATAAGAAGCACAAAACCACAACGCAAGTATTTATAGTGGTTCGGATACAAGGACACCTTCCTTGCCCTACTCCACTCCCCGAGTCACCTACTCGAGAGTTCGTAATCACTACACCAATCTCCTTATGGCGGAGAAGCCTTCACAACGCCGCTTACCCTTTTTCCGTGCTAGGCTAACCACCGGGTTCTTTCACTCCAAGGTGAACCACACCTACACAACGCCGCCTACCCTTTATAAGGTACTAGGCTAAGTACCTAGTTCTTTCACCCAAGGTGAACTACACCTTCACAACGCCGCTTACCCTTTATTAGGTACTTGGCTAAGCACCTAGTTCCATTGCAATGGAGGAACTACTACCACACTACACCAACGACTAATCCCAAAGGAGATCTACTCCTTTACAACATCATCAAGGACATCAATATCCTTGGATCTAATACTAGTCTATCTTGTACATCGAAACACACCATATCGAATGTACATCTAAGGCACCTTTCACTAATGCCTTTGACTAGATCTACAAGACACCTTTAACTAATGTCTTGTGTCTTCACTTCTAAGCACCTTTCACTAATGCTTCTAGTCTTGACTTCTAAGCACATTTCACTAATGCTTCTTGTCTTGACTTCTAAGCACCTACCACAAGTGCTTATCCTATGTATCGATAGATACCCTTCACTAATATCTTCGCCTTGACACTTGAGACATCTTTCACTAATGTCTTCAACACTACACTTCTTTGAAGAAAGAAAGGAATCATCAACAAGAAGACTTCAATAGCCTTGATGATGAGGAAGCATGGCAACTCATGGACTTGAGCTTGCTCAACTTCAAAGGTGGTGATCTTGCCTTTAAGAGGAACCTAAAAGATCACACAAAAACAAAACTACAAACATAGATCTCTTGGATCTAAGGTTAGTGAGATTTAACTCAAGGAGAAAGTATGTTGGAAAGGGGTGAGAAATAATGAAGAAATGGCTCACTATTTATAGAGAAAAATCCTATCGCTCGGATCCCACCTACCACAAGGGATCCGGCTAGCACAAAGCTAGGGATCCGTGGAACGCTCCTCTTTGCCCATGGGTATTTTGGTTATGGGTCATGGGTCATGGGTTGAACCATGGATCTTTTGGCTAGATACAATGTATATTTAAGTGCAATGCACTTAGTCACTTGGGTATGGGTTGATCCATGGGTTATGGATATTATCCATGTGTGATATAAGCATGATGTCATGTAATGGGTTATGGGTCAAGATCCATGGGTTATGGGCTTTGTGTTGTACCCAACTACATTCAATGTATTTGCCCAATGGGTTGTGATACTTAAGTTTCTACCCATTTATATTACCCAATATACTACATACTAGTTATGTGTATATTTTATCCAAATATGTAAACACTAGTTGTTGTACATATGTATTACTAAATCATAAAATCACATATACTTGTTTTAGTGTTTTATGTGAAAATGTGAATATGTTAGAAACTATAAGTTCAAACCATTTACTGATTTTATTTGTTTCGTTAATATGATTTTACGCTTGTTATCGGACAAAACATTAGAAGATCAGAAATATAAATAAACGTTTTTAATTTATTTTATTAACAATCTCCCCTTTTCTTGATGACAAAACATAAAATTATTTTAGGAAAAGCTAAAATTGAAAAGTTTGAATTTAGTTTTACTTTTTCTCCCCTTTTGTCGAAACAAAAAGTGTTTGAAGGAAAGCAACACGCCGCTTAAGAAAAAAAATGAAAGAAGTAAAATAAAAAATAGAGAAAGTAACGGAAAGGATCTCGCTTTTACTCCCCGACGAGTCCATCCCTATGCAAGGGCGTCAAGAAAGTGATACTAATCAAGTTTGTTTGCAAAAGATTTCGTCTAAGAGACGAATGTGCTCCCCCTTGATGATTACAATTATGCGTGCGGGTCACGAAATGTAAACCTAGTATTGCAAGTAATTTGCAATGTATTTTTACATAAAGCCCCTAGCTTTAGGATGTCAAAGTCTTCATGTAAATTGAATAACTACAAAACAAAGGTTAGAAAGCAAGTATAATTCACAATTTCCTGCAAATGTGGTTTAAGTTAGAAAGAAAGCTTGTCTTCACGATCCCGCGGTTCCCTCCTAGTAGGGATCCGCCACTGAGGATCCGTGATAGTTGATTAATTTCAAAGAAAGGTGATATAACAAGTAATGTTATAACAAAAATGAGATATGAATACAAAGTAATCATATGCTCAAAAATAACAAGTAGCATGTAATTCCATTTAATAAAACTAGAGTTATGATATACATGACTCTAAAACTAAGAAAATAAGAAAATACATGACTAGGAATTTCTAAACCAACTATCGCTGATGCTAGGACACCACTAAAATCTTCTAGCTCAAGTTTTGTTTAGGTTTGATCTCGCCGAAACGCTCGAGAGATGATAGAACATGAAACGTTGGTCTTCGCATTTCATGTATCAAACTTTCAACATGATGACAATGATAGCAATCTTTGTCATGGCTAGGTAGTGGTGGTGGAAGAAATGAAATGGCTTGATGCGAAGGATCAAGTGAAGCGGCTTGTGGAGCTTCAAACGATGGAGGGATTGGTGGAGGCACATTTGAGAATGGCTCGACCAAGAATGATGGTGGTGGTAGAGAAGTGTCAACTTCCATATGGTCGGGTGGTTGACTTTGATGATTTCTCATAATCCAAATGGGATTATATGATGGAAACACCGAAAAGGAAGCCGGAGCAAGTGTCGACTTAACACCTTGATTTTGAACCATTATTCCTCCTAATGAGGAGAATGTTGTCGGCGGAAGCGGATGAGACGGCCTAGGAGGTAAGTCCTCTAAATTGTAGAGGTGTAGTGATGATAGTGGTGATGTAAATGAAATATCTCTAGGAACCAATGGTGATGGTTTAGTGGAGATGATATTGTTTGGCCTAGGAGGTATGGTGGTGTTTGGCATTGGTAGTTTTGTGGGTACTATCCTTTTAGGAATTGGTTTGATTGGATGATGAAGGATCCTATCATTTGTTGGCTTGACCGGAGATGATTCGGTTGAAGAGATTTCGTGTATAACAAGAGCCTTTTTCATGGGTGGTTCTTTGGTAGATAAGTTACTACTTGGGGTTTTCCTCATGATGAGATGATTGTAAGGGTTTCTAAAGTGCTGAAAATTAGGATGAGAGTGATGACTATGGAGATCCTAACAAGGTGGTTTATAAACCAAGAGATTTGGCAAGTGCATTTAAGCCTTAAGCCACTAGGATTCATTGGAATGTGATGATTAACATGCACAAGAGTCAACTTCAGAGTTTGTACTGATCTAGGAACTCATTTAAGATGAGATGGAGTGTTTGAGTTAGGAAGATGAGTTGAAATGATTGTGTTTGAAAGATTTGACATAGACCGCTCCACGGATCCCACCTTCCTCCTCGCAGGGATCCGCCTAGGCTAATTCTAGGATCCCGCTATCAGCCTATGAAAGAGTGGAAATGAAGTTTCTAAGATCTATGACCTATAACATCTTGAGTGTTTCAGTCTTCCTAAATGTCTTAAATGAAGGGGTGCTTAAATACTTGAAGGTAATGAGTGATGTAGCTAATGATTGTCTTTTATGGATGGATTTGGAACTTTCAAAGAGTACCAATGGATGAGCAAGGATGACACTAAAGATGAGAGTGTCAATTGAAACTAAATGATCCTAGAGATCAGGTTGTGACTTAGGATAGTGTTTTGAAAAATATCCTAGAAGCTTTGAGATGGGAAGACTAGAATTTGATCAACTTTGATCAATTTTGAGGTGAGGATGATTTATGATCAATTTTGTCATAATCGAAAGATTTCTAAGACTAAGTAGAAAATGAAGTGTGAGTTTGAGAGCGAAAGAGTAATGGATTAAAATGAAACGGTAGATCTACAAGCGTTTTGGAGTGTGATCTAGGTGAGTTATGTGTGAGTAGGAAGGATCAAGCTATCTTGATAAGGACTTAATTTGCCTTAAGACTCTATGTTTAGCTTAGTGTGAGGTGTTCTAAGGATATGTATGAAATATAATGCTTGCAATTGCATTTTCTGTTTGCCGGATCCCACGGTTCCTTAAGTGTAGGGATCCGTCTAGTACAACATTTGGGATCCGTACATCTGCTAGGCAGAACCTTTACTAAAGGTATGCAATGATCTTGACAATGCATTATATCTCAAGGATAGTCTAAAAAGAGTTCTAATACTAAGATATCAAATGTAAGATGTTTTATTTCATGAAAGAAATTGGATTACATTGATAAAGCACGAGTACAAGAGAATTGATCCTATGTTGGAATACTACTAGGTTCCTTGAGTGTTTTCGCTAGAAGGATCATTATGTGATTGATGAATGTTGGTGGAATCAAGAATGAAGAAAGTCTTCATGAGAGATATGTTTAGCGGTTCCATCCTCTTGTTCACAAGCACGCATAAACGAACTTTGAAATTGAGGATGGAAGTGCATAACATTATGATAGAGGCGAGTCAAGAACATTCCATAAGGGATGAGTTTATTCTGGAGCCTTGAAGATTTGCAATTCGCTTCTGCGAAGTAGGCGAGATTGTATGGTTGTTGTGTTAGCAAACAATACAACATGTGAGCACAACAAGCGGGAAGGATTTCTCGATTTTCCTAAGGCTCCAAATTTTTCACACGAGGATGAGTGCAAGAGGCTTGTACTCTTCGGATGTCCCTTGTAAAGATAATGTTCGATCGGAGTAATATGGTCGAGGTTTGCATAATATGCGATTTAAATCTTCCGGAGAGGGTCTGTGTGAACAATATGGACCATTTTCTTCACGAAAGTTGAAGAGAGAATCAAGAGACCAATCTTCGGCGAAGGGACATTGTTCATGATTTGGAACTGAGGATGTGAGCAAAATGCCCTGGGTTAGAGTGAACTTTTGGTTTTGATATAAAACCAAAGTGATAGAGAGCGATCCTCGCTAAGAACGAAGTTCGACTTGATGGAAGAATTCCATTATGAACCTTGGACATATCTTCTCATTGATTTCAAGAAGAAATTATAGTCCTATGGCTCGTAGGAGGATACCTTCTTCAATTGTAGAGAGGTGTCTACAATACGTCTTTCGTGGAAGTGACGGTTTTCGAGATTATTGAACCCACGGACATGATTGCCACGTGTGTTGGGTTCGAGAGAGATGTTCGGAGTGTAGACGCTAGTGAGTGAAAAATCAAACTCATATTCATGCGTCATAAATGAACCTATAGAAATGATAAGTTAATAGAAAAGAGATGTTTGTGGTCAACCTATGATAATCTAATGTTTTTACTAGATTTTTATTAACAAGGGTATTTAACACTTTAACTTACTCAAGGTTTTGACTTTCTAGTGGATTATTACATTTAGAAAGATAGTGGTTTTTAATTTGCATGAAAATCTGTTTTCCAGAGAGGACATCCCACCGCTTCTTTACAAAAGGGATCCGCTAGTATATCTTCCGGGATCCGTGGATCAGAGTAACGTAAAATGCTTTTGATAAAAACATAGGTTTTACGGTTTTTATACCGAAATATGTTTTATCCTACATTTTCTTTTAGCATGCATACATGACTTCTAATGTATCACGAAAGAATATAAAACATATAAATCAAAATAAGTGACAAAGACATTATGATAAGAATAACCTAGATAAACTAGATTATTAATAATATTGCATTTCAATACTAAGGATGATACAAAGGATTGGGTATATAACCCCAATATAGATTAACAACACAAAGCTTGGTGGGTATGAGCTTTGACTAATCAACATGACAAAGAAGATTAGTGCAATTAAATGAAAAAGTAAATAAGAAATAAAAATGTTGTTATCAAATCAACATCCAAACATATAGTTTTAAAAGACATGGTGTTTGTTTTTATGAAAAACCTTCTTTGTAGTTTTCAATTAACCATGGATCGTATCAAGTTTTTAAAGTACAATATACTTCAAGAAACTGGTAACGGCTCATGCCAATTGTGGAAAACTAGAATGAAGGGTTGAATAGTTTTGCCAATTAAAACTTCCTTTTAAACTATTTAGATCGACTTATGTCAATCTATTTGGATGTGTGTGTTTGATGTTGATAAACAAGCATATAAAGGTAAGTAATGAAAAGATAAGAGTAAGAAGCACAAAACCACAACGCAAGTATTTATAGTGGTTCGGCTACAAGGACACCTTCCTTGCCCTACTCCACTCCTTGAGTCACCTAATCGAGTTCAGAATCACTACACCAATCTCCTTATGGCGAGAAGCCTCACAACGCCGCCTACCCTTTTTCCTGCTAGGCTAACCAATTCTTTCACTCCAAGGTGAACCACACCTACACAACGTCGCCACCCTTTATAAGGTACTAGGCTAAGTACCTAGTTCTTTCACTCCAAGGTGAACTTCACCTTCACAACGCCACTCCTTTATTAGGTACTAGGCTAAGCACCTAGTTCCATTGCAATGGAGGAACTACTACCACACTACACCAACGACTAATCCCAAAGGAGATCTACTCCTTTACAACATCATCAAGGACATCAATATCCTTGGATCTAATACTAGTCTATCTTGTACATCGAACAACACCATATCGAATGTACATCTAAGGCACCTTTCACTAATGCCTTTGACTAGATCTACAAGACACCTTTAACTAATGTCTTGTGTCTTCACTTCTAAGCACCTTTCACTAGTGCTTCATTGTCTTGACTTCTAAGCACCTTTCACTAATGCTTCTTAGTCTTGACTTCTAAGCACCTACACAAGAGCTTATCCTATAGACTATAGATACCCTTCACTAATATCTTCGCCTTGACACTTGAGACATCTTTCACTAATGTCTTCAACACTACACTTCTTTGAAGAAAGAAAGGAATCATCAACAAGAAGACTTCAATAGCCTTGATGATGAGGAAGCATGGCAACTCATGGACTTGAGCTTGCTCAACTTCAAAGGTGGTGATCTTGCCTTTAAGAGGAACCTAAAAGATCACACAAAAACAAAACTACAAACATAGATCTCTTGGATCTAAGGTTAGTGAGATTTAACTCAGGGGAGAAAGTATGTTGGAAAGAGGTGAGAAATAATGAAGAAATGGCTCACTATTTATAGAGAAAACTTACTGCTCGGATCCCACGGATCCTCCCTACAAGGGATCCCGCTAGCACAAAGCTGGGATCCGTGGAACGCTCCCCTTTGCCCATGGGTATTTTGGTTATGGGTCATGGGTCATGGGTTGAACCATGGATCTTTTGCTAGATACAATGTATCTTTAAGTGCAATGCACTTAGTCACTTGGGTATAGGTTGATCCATGGGTTATGGATATTATCCATGTGTGATATAAGCATGATGTCATGTAATGGGTTATGGGTCAAGATCCATGGGTTATGGGCTTTGGGTTGTACCCAACTACATTCAATGTATTTGCCCAATGGGTTGTGATACTTAAGTTTCTACCCATCTATATTACCCAATATACTACATACTAGTTATGTGTATATTTTATCCAAATATGTAAACACTAGTTGTTGTACATATGTATTACTAAATCATAAAATCACATATACTTGTTTTAGTATTTTATGTGAAAATGTGAATATGTTAGAAACTATTAGTTCAAACCATTTACGTATTTTATTTGTTTCGTTAATATGATTTTACGTTTGTTATCGACAAAACATTAGAAGATCGTAAAATATAAATAAACGTTTTTACGGCTTATTTTTATTAACACCATTCATTTGTTGAAATTTTTCATGATATGAAAATCATGAAAAGGGAAAACAATGAAGTGTTAGTACATAAATAAAATCCTAGAAAAATTAAAAAAAAAGGAATTGTCCTAGAAAATTAAAAAAATACAAAGAAAATCCTAAAAAAATAAAAATGCTTAAAGGAAATAAACTAGGACCCTCATATTGAGGTAGTGGATGAGCAAGAGCATTGATGCGCTCTATGATGTGATTGAGGATGAACCTCATTTCATCTTGAAGCTCATGGACCAAGACCGGTCCTTTCTAGTAATGTGGGCGGTTCGCTCACAATTAGAGCAACCGTGTCTAGGAGGGTAGTATGCTTCATGATTTTGTGGTGATGGAATGGTGGAGTTGTTAGTGGTTGAAGTGGTGGTTATGGAGGCTAGCAAGGCACTTTGCATTTGCATGGTCTCACTAAGGTGAGAGTCCACCATATTGGAAAATTGGTGGAGGTGATTGAGCTCGGCTTCAATTTCTTCTTTAGTGGGGTGATCATCCCATATGGATTCCTCAATATCATCTATATGAGGAGGCATGGATGTTGTAGGTAGTGGTTGATCCCCATACAAAGGACCATGGATGTCCTTGTGGATAGGATGGAAAAGAAGAGGTCTAGGCCTTAACGGGGCGTTTGGGTCAAATGATGGACGTGGAGACTCATGAGTTATTCCTTCAATAGTACCAAAAGATGGTAGTGGTGGTGGATGATTGGGTCTAGGAGGTAAGTCCTCCAAGTCTTCCAAAAATGGATTTGGAGATGTAGGTGGTGTAGAGAATATCTCTAATGGGATGAGTGTTGGAGATTTAGGAGGTGATGGTGACTTTGATGTTTGGATAGGAGCCGGTGGTGGTAAGCTAGTGATAGGAGTCTTTGTTGGTGGTGGAGTATGATAGGTGATTTTGGAGGTGGTGTAGGAGTAGCAAAATTGAGGAAGTTCTCATCTCTTGTGGGAGATGAGATGGTTAAGGGAGAGGACTCGGAAGAAGAGCTTATATTGACAAAGCAACATGGTCTTACGCTCATTCTAGCCGTTCTCTTGCAAGGCTTGGTTGATGGAGAAGACTTAGTCATTTTAGCTTATGTTTTTCTAGTAAATGAGAAGATTTGAGAAAATGTGAGGATGATCATCTTAGAAGCTCTTAATTTATAGGATTGTGAAATTATTGAGAAATGTATTTGATTTGATGTTAAACCATAGAAGAGATGAGGTTCCTACTGATTTAGAAGTGGGTTTAATGCTAGTCATATCACCTAAGTCAATCCATACAAGGAAGATGGAGTGAAGTGACAAAGATATAGAATAAATGTGTTCTAATGATTGTGGGATCTTTAGAATCAGATCACCCACGGATTGCAAGGAACCAAATTTTTGGTTCATTCCTTTATGAAAAAGGGTTCCTTGGGTGAATTTTTGAAATTTTTGAATTTTGGTGGGAAATGGATATCCTATATGCCTAAGTGTTTTAAACTAGTTCTAATATGGGTAAAAACTAGTGAAAACTATCCTAGAAGCATTGTATGGTAATTTGGAATGTTGGAATAAGCGAAATTTAGAAAGTTACCTGGAGGAACCACGGCACCAATTATTTATACATGCGGAACCCTTAATTTGGTGCCGCCTGGTCCGCCTATACAGGTACGGCGGTATTAAAGTTATAAATGACGGAACCAAATATTATGTCATTCCCGTCCGTGTGGAGACCGAAATCTTCACGACCTATTTTTTAAGTATCGGGGACTTTTCCAAAACCTGAAATTTTGCTTAAAACATATGACATTAATTATTTCTAGTTAGAAAAAGTCAACATATATACAAACATAGCGGAGCATAGACTTTGACCAAGGGCTAACGATTTTCACATAAAAGTGAAAATGGGTAAAATTTGATAACACATTTGTGCTATCCCCCTGCATAAACCGGTTAGCATACAACATAGTTTTAAGTTGTTTTATCATCCTACAAAGTAAAAACAACCAAATAGTATCATACACCATAGTTTTTGTCTTGTTCCAAACACTCCTTTAAAGAAACCTCACTTATCCAACTTCTTGTAGATCTTTGTCATCATCCTTTGCATAGTACTCTTGCAAAGGGAAGACGAGAATTTGGGAGACCGTCTTCGGAGCTATTTGATGATGATGATGAAGGAGTTGGAGGTTTTGCCCTTTTACCTTTAGTCTTAGCCACTCGCTCGTCACTCAAGGGCACAAGTATGTGAGGGATGAGAGCATAGTCTAGCTTAAACCCTTTTGGGCTTGGTGGAATGGGTGCAAATGCTCTATAGAGACGGGTGAGTAGCATCCCATAAGGAAGAGCGACCGATCCTTGAGTTGGAATATCTACCATTCTCCTAGCAATGTAGTAGGCTAAATTGAATGGTTGACGAGTGGACAAGTTGTAGAGCATGTGACAAAGAAAAGCATTGATATGGTCTCTATTTCCTATAATGCTAATGACATTGGCTCTAAGGAGTTCCTCTCACTTCTTGAATTCGGGCTTAAGCTCATTGAGCTCCATACCATATGGATCTCGGTTTACTTCCTTTCCCTTTCGGGTGACACGGGTTGGAGTCTGCCCTTTCGTTAAAAGGTGCTCACGGATGACGTCCTTATCCGCCAAAGGAGTTTGGTAGGAAGAGAGCGGTCATTGATTGCATCGAGGATAGTGAGTGACCACTTATCCGAGTAAACACATGTACCACGGTTAGGAATTCCTAACACTTGAGCAAATTGGTTTAGGGAGATGGAGTAGTCATTTTGATTGATCCTAAACCTAAGTGCCATTTGATCGTTCTCATCAGTGAAAGAGACAACACTAGCATAGAATTCTAAAACAAACCTAGGAAAAATGGGTTCATCGATGTCGAGGAGACAATCGAAGTTAATGGTGGCAAGCTCTTGACGAAGATTAGTTCCATCGACAAAGGAGGAATGAATGGTCCTACCCTCATGAAAGTACCTTTGCTCTAGACTTTTAAAGATTTTGACTTGTTCTTTGGTGAGGCCCTTGGTTTTGTGGTGTTTAGGTATGTAGCTAAGAGTATCCTTGTGATCATAGAATTTTGCGGCTACCATGGTTGTTCCAATGAGCAAGAATTTACATGTTAAAAAAAATAAAACCAAATTTAGCGTTTTGGTTCTAGTGTGTGCCTATATGAAAATGATTTGGAGTTGCGGTTACCTCGACTCATTTTATGCATAAAATGATTTTTAGTGGGGGTGTTTAGCAAAAGGCATGAGATAACCCAAACGCTCCTAATTCAATGTGGCTTCATTTGAATATACCCGGGAATGCATATTAGTTACGCATTGCCTTAGTATTCAAGAGCATTATGCAAGTGATGAAAATTTACGTTTCTATTTGTATTAACAATGAAAATTGTTTTCCTACAAGTGAGAAGCTTTTCAAAAAAAGAAATTTGACATGGGGTGTTTGTTTAATTAAAATAAGGCCCTATAGTCATTATCTTTTAATTAGTGGGAAACATGATTAGTTTATGCAATGTGACAATGTAGTACCTAATTTCAGTGACTAGTTATGCAATTTGCCAATTGAATCCATGTTTTGTACAAGAATATACATAATCCCCATGTGATGATTTTGTGCACAAATTAGAATCCTAGACTCAGAATTAAGAGAAGTAATGTAGTTAGGATACTTACAATGATGTTATCTTCAGTGATTAATGGGTGAGAAAGTGTCAACAATGAGTTAGGTGTGTTGTTGAAACGTTTTGGTAAAGTGGGTTGTGAGGAAGAAGATGTTTTGTAAGTGGTATTTTTGCTACTGTTGTTACCACGGACCAGACGGAACCAAAAATTTGGTTCCGTCCTTGTTGTCGTTTGGTGCCGTGGGAACAGTAGCAGACTTAAACTAATTTGTTTTGTTTTGTTTGTTCTAAGGTTTAGACTATGTTTTAACTATATGTCTGGTTCCATTAGCCCTAAACCAAGTCTAAAAAGATTAAATGGTTCTCGTTTGAGAGGTTTAGTTAGGATGTCGGAAATGTTGTCTTCGGAGGATACTTTCTCAATTGAGATATTTCCTTTTTGAACATTGTCGCGAAAAAAGTGATGGCGGATTTCAATATGCTTCGTACAAGCATGTTGGATGGGATTTTTGCTGAGATCAATAGCTCTTTTGTTGTCACAAAGTATAAAGATATCGTTGAGATGAATTCCGTAATCCACGAGAGCTTGCTTCATCCAAAGAGCTTGTTGACATGCTTTTCCGGCTGAGACGTATTCGGCTTCAGTTGTTGAGATAGCTAGAGCCGTTTGCTTCTTTGCAAACCATAAGGTGAGACAATGTCCAACAAAAGTGCAAATACTACTTGTACTTTTTTTATCGACATAGTCACCGGCATGGTCCGAGTCGGCATACACTATAGTTTCTACACCCGTTCCTTTGGGATACCATAATCCTAAACATGTCGTTCCCTTAACGTATCTAAATATCCTTTTTAAGGCTTCTAAGTGTGATGCCTTGGGATTTTCTTGAAAGCGAGCACATAGACAAACACTAAACATAATGTTGGGTCTACTAGCCGTGAGATAGAGTAGGCTACCGATCATTCCTCTATATTTAGTGTTATCTACCGATTCACCTTCCTCATCCTTGGTGAGTTTAGTGTCCGAGGACATGGGTGTCTTAGTTGGTTTTGAGTCTTCAAGACCAAATTTCTTAAGCATATCTTTTATGTATTTAGATTGGTTAAAGAATATGCCATCTTGTAGTTGTTTAATTTGAAGTCCTGGAAAGAAGTTTAACTCACCCATCATACTCATCTCAAACTCATCGTGCATGATTTTAGAAAAATCATCACATAGCTCTTGACAAGTTGATCCGAATATGATGTCATCAACGTATATTTGAACTATGATAATGTGTGATTCCTTTTTCTTGGTAAAAAGAGTATTATCTACTAATCCCATGGTATATTTGTTTTCAACTAGAAAAGTCTTAAGTCTATCGTACCAAGCTTTTGGTGCTTGCTTAAGTCTGTATAATGCCTTCTTGAGTTTGAAGACATGATGTGGTTTCTCAAAGACGGTAAAACCGGGAGGTTGAGCAACATATACTTCTTCGTAAGATTCTAATAGAATCGAGCCTAGCTACCGGTGCATAAGTTTCATCATAATCAATCCCCTCTTGTTGATTATAACCTTGTGCAACAAGCCTAGCTTTGTTTCTAGACACTACACCATTTTCGTCCATTGTATTTCGAAAAACCCATTTCGTTCCAATTATAGTTTGATCTTTAGGTTTTGGAACTAACTTCCAAACATCATTTCTAACAAATTGGTTTAACTCTTCTTGCATAGCAATTACCCAAGATTCATCTTTTATTGATTCGTTTATGTTTTTCGGTTCAATGGTTGATACAAAGCAAAAGTGATTACTTTGATTTTGGGCTTGTGATCTTAACGTTCTTTGATTTAGTTGTCCTATGACCTTTTCTAAAGGATGACTTTTGGATTCTTTGATGTTTATAATTTCATTATTTAATGGTTCATCTTCCTTGTCATTTTCAATTATTTCTTGACTTTCTATAAGTTGACTTTCAACTAAGTCATCATCTACCAAAGGTGATGTCTTAGAGGGAGGTGGACTTTCGTCGAATTTTATGTTCAACGATTCCTCGACTCTCATTGTTTCTTTGTTTAAGACAATGTAAGCTTTACTAGTTTGTGAGTAACCAAGAAATACACCTTCATAAGACTTTGGGTCAAACTTGGTGAGATAGTCTTTAGTATTAAGAATGAAACATTTACATCCAAACACTCTAAAATATCGTAAAGTTGGCTTTTTGCCTTTATATAATTCATATGGTGTTTTTTTTAGGAAAGGACATATTAAAACTCTATTTAAAATATATGTAGAAGTGTCAACGGCGTTACACCAAAACTTTTGAGGTATGTTTTGTTCATTAAGCATTGTTCTACTCATTTCTTGAATGGTTCTATTTTTACGTTCTACAACTCCGTTGGATTGAGGTGTTCGAGGAGCTGAGAAGTTATGTGTTATACCATTTGTATCACAAAAGTTTTCAAATTGTGTTTCATTGTCAAATTCACGACCATGATCCGTTCGGATCGACACAATGTTAACACCTAGTTGATTTTGAATTTTCTTGCTAAGAATTTCAAATTTATCAAAAGCCTCATTTTTAGTTTTAAAAAATAATGTCCAAGTAAACCTTGAGTAATCATCTACTATGACCACAGTGTATAAGTTGCCTCTATAGCTTCTTATAGCGGATGGACCAAACAAGCCCATATGCAAAAGTTCTAGACACTTAGATGTGGACACCATGTTTTTAGCCTTATGGCTACTATGAGTTTGTTTACCAATTTTGCAAGCGTCGCAAAAATGTTGGTCATATTTAAGTTTTGGTAAATTTCTAACTAGCTTTTTTGAAGATAGGTTTTGGATAAGTCTCATATTAGCGTGAACTAAGCGTCTATGCCAAAGAGTTGAGTTGTCATCTAAGGTTGTTAGACAAAGTTTGTCATTAGATGTTTTATCTATTTTCATGACGTATATGTTATTTTTCCTAACTCCTTTAGCTATGGTGATACCATCTTTTAGTATTTTACTACCATTTTCTTCAAATAGTACTTTATACTTTTTATCACACAATTGGCTAATACTAAGTAGATTAAATCCTAATCTATCGACATGAGCAACACTTTCAATAGTTAGGGAGTTATGAGCGATCGTACCTTTGCCAATGATTTTGATTTTGAGATTGCTACCAAAAGTGACATTACCTTCGTCATACTCTTGGTATGTTGAGAAGAGACTTTTGTTGCCCGTCATGTGTCGTGAGCATCCACTATCTTTTATCCATTCATCAGGTTCTAATCCAACTTTCAAGCATACCTAAGACACAAATAGCTCAAGCGTTTGGTCCCCAATATCTCATGGGTCCGTTTGGGTTAAACATACCATTTACTTGGTTCATATATAGAAATGATGGGTAAGGGTTCCATGGCATGTAATTTGGAGTTTGATATGGTCTAGGGAAGTTTTAATTCCAACCGATATGTTGATAGTTGGGTTGTATGTTGTGGTTGCTTTTAGGAAAGGGGCATTTGGCAATAGTTGTTTTAGACCGTTGTTGAATAGTTTAAGATCTAAATTCATTTCTAGCAAGTCCTACTCCTAATGTAACAGCAGGTTTTAGTTTAACATTATCCTTGGTTTTCTTTGTTACTTTGACAAATTCACTACGGTCTGTATTGCAAGCATTTTGTCCTGCTGCAGTCCCCATGACACCAATCTTTACAACGGACGGAACCCTATTTTTGGGTCCGTATGGTCCGTGCTGTACCACAGCTGTTTTTACAGTTTGTTTGTCTTTTTTGGCCGTTTTGGTTTGACTATTTGGAATTTGTACTTCATTAAAACCTAAACCACTTGTGTTTCCTGGTACCTTTTGAATTCTAACTATTTCATCGGCACAAGAAATATTTTTGTTAAAACGTTTGAATTTAGAGTTATGTTCGATGAGAACTTCTTGTGTGAGCTTTAGTTTTTCTATTTCAAGATTAAGCTCTTGACATGATTTGCAACCATCGTCATTTGCTTTTCCCTTTTCTAATCGTTTTGCCTTTTCTTTTAACTCATAGACTTCATTTTCTAAAAATTCCTTTTCAGTCTTTAAAAACTTATTTTTAGTTATGATTTTTATACTAAGCTCACACAATTAATTATATTGTTTTTGCAAAGTGTCATCATCAATAGAAGAATAAGATGAGTCGGAATGTACCTCGTTTGATTCATGTGCCATTAGAGCGATCTCATCCTTGCTTGATTCTTCATCATCCTCACTATCACTCCAAGCACCACTTACAAAAGCTCGTTGAGTTTTGCTTTTAGGTGTCTTGGGACAATCTCCTATTAGATGATTTGCATCACCACATCTAAAACACTTTCTTTCACCTTTACCCTTTTTGTCATCTCGGTCTTTTTGGAATGGCTTTTTTTCTTCTCGGGGTTGCCTTACGAACTTTCCTCTTCTTCTAAAGAACTTTTTGAAATCTCTAACGGCCATGGCATACTCCTCATCTTCACTTCCGGAGCAAGATTCGTCATCATCACTTGATTCCGTTCTTGCCTTTAGAGCAACGGATTTGACTTTCTCTCTTTTTCCTTTGATGATTTCCGAATCTTTCTCCATCACCATTTCGTGTACTTTGAGGTTTCCGATTAGCTCGTCTAGTGACATTTTTGAGAGATTTTTTGATTCCTCAATAGCCGTCACTTTAGCTCTCCACTTCGGATGAAGTGCTCTAAGAAATTTCCTGACAAAGTTCTTACTACGAAAAGATTCATCAAGTGCTTTAAGAGATGTAATAATAGTATTAAAGCGAGCAAAACCACAATCAATGATTTCATCTTCATGGATAACAAATTATTCATATTGTTGAACAAGAAGATCAATTTTGTTATCCTTGACTTGTGAATTTCCTTGATGTGTAATAATCAAAGAATCCCAAATGTCTTTAGTGGTTTCACACATAAAAATTCTTTCATATTCTTTTCTAGGCAAAGCATTATAAAGCATCATTTTAGCTTCATTATTTTTAGCTATTAATTTCTTTTGATCACCAATAGAAATATCTTTTGTTGTAGAACTAAAGTCTCCTTTAATTATAACAAACCAAAGATCTATATCTTTTGATTTTACATATGTTTCAAAACGGTTTTTCCAATAGATAAATCCATTGATTTCAAAGAGTGGTGGTCTTTGCATATATTGCCCTTCTTTAAAGTTTTCGGAATCCATGGATCGTTTCAAGTTTATAAAATACAATATATTTTAGAAATTCTTGAGCAACGAGGCTGTCACAATTCTCAAATTCCGGTCATTTCTCAAATCAATTCACGTTTCACAATTTCATCATTTATCGTAAACTAGGTTTGCGTGTTCCAAATTCGCATAACCTTTATGGTTTAGCGGCGAATTCATGATCATATCATCACGAACATTTCATATGGACTAAGTTTAGTCTACATTTCATTAGCATCATTTGCACCATATTAGTTCATTCATGACTTTGCATTTCACCTAAAACGCGTAAATTTCATATTAAATAAACGTTATCGCGTGAGTTATTATTTTAAAAATTTAATCCGCTACTTCCAAAAATGATCCCGGTATATTTTTATACTTACATTTAGTTTATAAAACTATATTTTGAGTTTACCTAGTGTTTTAAATTTATTTGGTCTATAAATCGTTAAAGTTATATTATTACGACGTTTTTCTTAAAAACTACACGATAATTATTATATCACTCAAATTGTACAAGAAATGTATTTTTACAATTTTTATGACCTCATTATACTCTACTTTGATCTATTAAAAATTACTTTTACCTAAAAATACCTTAAATACTCAAATGTATATACAAACCTTACAAATTATATTTACCTACACATGATACTTACATTTTTTAACAATGTTACACATTATAAAAGAAAAAAAAAATATATTGATGAAACATATCCCCCTAAAACCGGCCCTATGGGGAGGTAACAATTAATGATTGGTGAAACTTTTTCTTTGATAGTATAAACTTATACTCAACTTCATTTACTTCATTTCATTCAATCAATAATTCAACAAGTAGTAAAAACTTTCCTTCTCTCTTGTTCTCTCTTCCAAAAACCGGCCATGGTGTAGTTCCAAGAAGAAATCATCAAAAATTCCAAGATCAAGCTTTAAACAATCTAGATTACACTCTTATTAAGGTTTTGAAATAAAAACCTAGGGTGTTTAAGTTAACCCTTGTTCTAATCACCTCATCATATCACTAGTAAGCATCTCATGTTTATTTTCATCTTACATATTCATTTCATACTCATCTCATCATTTTTGAGCAAAAACATGCAAGACATATTGTTGTTTATACCATTTTTCCATTGATTTTTAGAGTTATACATATAAAGTCATCCTATAATTATTCCCTTGGTATATATTGGTCTTGATGATGTTTAGGAACCCATGACACCCTAAGAAGGTGTATGGTAGGATTAGAATAGCTTTGGAGTTGTTTTGAAGGGATTGGAATAGGTTTAGTACGAGAAAAACTATTTTCGACAAGTATATAAAGTGGTCTGTCCTTATTTTGTTTTTCTGGAAAATCCGACAGTAGGCACGAATTTTTGGCCTTGATATTTAGAAAATATACTTTAAAACGAATCCGTGGCCGCTTGAACGGATTAAAACGGAGTTATAACGAAGAAGTTATGAATTTTTCAAGTTTGACGACGAAATATATATTTTCTGGAAATTTCAGCAACCTATTTTAGTTTTGTACGAGTCAAAAACGAGTCCTAAGCTTTACAAATTATTTCGACTTATCAAAAATATATTAGTATACTTTGATACGAAGCTAAGGACGTATAATACGTAGAAAACGGATTTGAAACGACTAAGATATACACGTTTTCATAAAATTGCCGTAACTATTATTTTCTGAAAAACTATATTATTTTTACGAGACAAGTGTTACGGTAACTAAAACGACCATGTTGAAGGCTGTTTTTAACTATGATGTAGAACTTTTTGGAACGAAATGTCTTCTAATAAAATCGAGATCACCAAGCATATTTTCCAAAACGACCAACCGTTTGTATAGCGGAGTTGTAATAAATTATTTACGGTTGCTTAAACTTTGCCGAAACTCACTTTTTACACAACATTTTAGACAAAATCACCATCTTTAACCTTTATTATCTTTATGTTCGAGACCTCGATGACGAAAACTCATGAACTGAAACTTCTAGATTTTGATACAAGCTTTTCAAAACCGTCGAGTTCGTTTTCTAACGTTCGACGTACACCATTTTACGACTAGTTTTTCAGAGCCATTTTTGTCACTTTCATGAATTTTCCGACGACATTATTTTACGACGAAAAGTTAAAATTTCACAATAAATCATTACGAAACCATTGTAGGATGACATTTTGACGTAAATACTTGTAAAGTAACTTAAGAATGGTCAAGACGTCAAAAGAGTATTTTTCGACGATAAGTATTATTTTTCAAAACTCGCAAATGGTATAAATAACATACGAAATGCATGCATAACATAACACCATAACTCATTACAAGTCATAACATTCATTCTAGGTCGCGGATAGTTTCCGAGTCTCACTTTCGTGCACATCATTCTGTTAGCATATCAATCACACCAGGTGAGTTCATACCCCGCTTCTACTCATTTAAATTCTTATAAACTATTTGGGGCGAGATATATGCTTATTTATCCAAACATTTAAACTCTTTTGCCAAACAACATTATCTATACTTTAGACTTGATTGCGTTTTATACTTGATTGGGTTATACTTGATTTCATATGCACACTTGGAACAAACATACAAGAATTAGTGGCTCCAAATTAAGTTGTTGGAAGGCTATTAATTTACAAACATACAAGAATTAGTGGCTCCAAATTAAGTTGTTGGAAGGCTATTAATTTACAAACATACAAGAATTAGTGGCTCCAAATTAAGTTGTTGGAAGGCTATTAATTTACAAACATCCCAACACGAGTTGTTGGAAGACTCTTGTGGTGACATTATACTTTTAACTACTATGATACGCGCATACATGATTGACATACTATATTTTGGCAATGGGTTGTGAACACACAGGTTGCAAGTTTTGTATAGGCGGAACTTGGAACCGAGTGGATTTACAATGCCTTTGCTGTGTGAACATATCTCAAAGTATTTCAAATCATTTTGTTACAAACTTATGAACTCACCAACCATTGTGTTGACACTTTTAGCATGTTTATCTCAGGTCTTAAGGTGATAGCATTTCATGGAGCTTTTGGGTCACATGGCATACATTGGAGTCTTGTGCTTTTAACAATTACCATTCGACATGTTTTGTAAACTCTTTATGTGTTATCAAACCTTGTGATATCTTGTTGTGTAAACTTTAACTTATTTATCGAATGGTAAACTTTTCAAAACGTCTCATTATAGAGGTCGTTTTCTGTATCCATACTTTGTGCTATGACGTCGTACCCCAATGACACTATCGTTCCGCTGCGATATTTTGGGGGTGTGACAGATTGGTATCAGAGACTTGGTTATAGAGAACTAGGTTGCATTTTAGTTCCTAGACTATAACCGCTCTCACGTCGATCCTTTCGTTTCCTATTGCCTTACTCACTTTTCGTGCGCATATGTTTTCTTAAGTATTCCTTCTAGAACCACCTCATTAGATAACGTAGTTTCCTTGTACCAATAGGGGAGTCCCAAAATCTAGTTGGGTCATCAAAGATATGGAGCTCAGTAATGAGCACTTATCTAACTTGATCTCGTGACAGTTCTTGTTTGATGAGATGCGAGATCGAGCTAAATAAGTGTTACTATAAAGCTGGATAGATTTGATGATTTTGCCCGAGGATGGGAGTTCTCTTGAGGATACTTTGGGAACTGCTGGCGACTAAACCTCATCGTGACTTTAGCACCTAACGGAATTTCCTATACACCAATTGCGACTCTTCCTAGATACTTACCCTAAATCCCTCCTTCACCGTTTAGAATCGGATGATAGACTTGCTACCTACTTAAGTAACACCAATCGCCGAGACATGTATGCTTGGTGGTATGTACACGTGTGAAATGAGGCAATTATAATTATGGTGGCCAACATAATTATAAATGCGTCACAACTCACGTGGACATATGCGACCACGCTTACGTAGATCGGTGTGGACACCTTAGGAACCAATTTGTGGCGTGATTTTATGTTTGAGGACGTTAAGTATAGACATTGGGAATTCAACGGTTCTTTCCTTGCAGAGATAATGGCACCAAAGAGAGTAACACGCAGTACTGGCCGAGGTGGTGCGGTACCAAGGGGTGGAATGACAGGTGGGCGTGGAGGTAGAGAAGGCGGTAGCGACATGGGTAACAATGACAACAACGCTGGCGGAAACCCTGATTTTGCCGCCATCATCGCTCAACAACTTCAAATCTTGCTTCCCACTATTGTTACACAAGTTGGAAATCATATGAATAACTCGGGAAACCACGGGAACGGGAATGGCGACACCAACAATGTAGCTGGCAGTAACAACAACAACAACACCAACAACAACAACAACGGAATTGGATGCACATATAAGGAATTTTCGGCATGCAAACCTGTGGAGTTTGATGGTATAGGAGGTGCTTTGGCGTATACTCGATGGGTAGAGAAGACAGAGGCAGTGATCGACATCAGCAATTGTGCCACACATCAGAGGGTGAAGTATGCTTCTTGCTTGCTATCAGGAAAGGCATTGACATGGTGGAACACACGCTACTAAGGCTAGGGCAGAGAGGCAGCTATAGGTATGACAAGGGACGAATTTAAGGCGTTATTGAAAGAGGAGTACTGCCCGGACAATGAAATGCAGAAATTGGAAGATGAATTTTATCACCACTCTATGATAAGGGCTGGTCACGCAGCCTACACTGACCGATTTCATGAGTTAGCCAGACTAGTTCCTCATCTAGTTACCCCTGAGTCCAAGAGAATCTCGAGGTACATATATGGTCTTGTCCCCGAGATCCGTGGAACGTGAAAACAACTGAGCCGTCTACAATACAAAGTGCGATACTGAGGGCAGGAACCCTGACCGACGAGATGGTTAGAAATGGTACGTTGAAGAGCAGTGATAAGAGGAAGGAAGCAAGTGGGTCGAATAAGCAGATAGGCGTGGTAGCAGACAACAAAAGGGCAAGAGTTTTTGTGGCAACTGGTACTGAACAAAGAGAGTATGCGGGTACACATCCCAAATGTGCTAAATGTGCTTATCATCACCCGAAGACCAAGCCCTGCCGCTTGTGTACAAATTGCAATCGATACGGCCATTTAAAGGAGCAGTGTAAAAGGAATAATCAAAGGACTTGCTTTGAATGTAACAGCCCGAATCACTTCCGGAATAATTGTCCTCAGTTGAATAAGCCACCGATGCAAGCTCCTCTAGCTGTGGCAATTGAAGGAAATAACCCAAACCCTGTACTCAATATCAGTCCACCTCGAGGTCGAGCATTCTATATAGGGACCGAGGAAGCCCGCAATGCGTAACTGGTACGTTTTTCCTAGACCATTAAGTGATCCACCGTATTATTCAGATTCAGTGAGTCTCATTAGATAAGAAACCTAGACGTGTAAGTTTTGACATAAGCACTTTGACCATACATTCTGATTTCTCTAAACCTAAGGGTAGAACTTTAAGTATCAGCAATTGAATCGCGAGGACGCGATTCTTCTATCAGGGGAAGAATGTCACAATTCTCAAATTCCGGTCATTTCTCAAATCAATTCACGTTTCACAATTTCATCATTTATCGTAAACTAGGTTTACGTGTTCCAAATTCGCATAACCTTTATGGTTTAGCGGCGAATTCATGATCATATCATCACGAACATTTCATATGGACTAAGTTTAGCCTACATTTCATTAGCATCATTTGCACCATATTAGTTCATTCATGACTTTGCATTTCACCTAAAACGCGTAAATTTCATATTAAATAAACGTTATCGCGTGAGTTATTATTTTGAACATTTAATCCGCTACTTCCAAAAATGATCCCGGTATATTTTTATACTTACATTTAGTTTATAAAACTATATTTTTAGTTTACCTAGTGTTTTAAATTTATTTGGTCTATAAATCGTTAAAGTTATATTATTACGACGTTTTTCTTAAAAACTACACGATAATTATTATATCACTCAAATTTTACAAGGAATGTATTTTTACAATTTTTATGACCTCATTATACTCTACTTTGATCTATTAAAAATTACTTTTACCTAAAAATACCTTAAATACTCAAATGTATATACAAACCTTACAAATTATATTTACCTACACATGATACTTACATTTTTTAACAATGTTACACATTATAAAAGAAAAAAAATATATATATTGATGAAACATATCCCCCCTAAAACCGGCCCTATGGGGAGGTAACAATTAATGATTGGTGAAACTTTTTCTTTGATAGTATAAACTTATACTCAACTTCATTTACTTCATTTCATTCAATCAATAATTCAACAAGTAGTAAAAACTTTCCTTCTCTCTTGTTCTCTCTTCCAAAAACCGGCCATGGTGTAGTTCCAAGAAGAAATCATCAAAAATTCCAAGATCAAGCTTTAAACAATCTAGATTACACTCTTATTAAGGTTTTGAAATAAAAACCTAGGGTGTTTAAGTTAACCCTTGTTCTAATCACCTCATCATATCACTAGTAAGCATCTCATGTTTATTTTCATCTTACATATTCATTTCATACTCATCTCATCATTTTTGAGCAAAAACATGCAAGACATATTGTTGTTTATACCATTTTTCCATTGATTTTTAGAGTTATACATATAAAGTCATCCTATAATTATTCCCTTGGTATATATTGGTCTTGATGATGTTTAGGAACCCATGACACCCTAAGAAGGTGTATGGTAGGATTAGAATAGCTTTGGAGTTGTTTTGAAGGGATTGGAATAGGTTTAGTACGAGAAAAACTATTTTCGACAAGTATATAAAGTGGTCTGTCCTTATTTTGTTTTTCTGGAAAATCCGACAGTAGGCACGAATTTTTGGCCTTGATATTTAGAAAATATACTTTAAAACGAATCCGTGGCCGCTTGAACGGATTAAAACGGAGTTATAACGAAGAAGTTATGAATTTTTCAAGTTTGACGACGAAATATATATTTTCTGGAAATTTCAGCAACCTATTTTAGTTTTGTACGAGTCAAAAACGAGTCCTAAGCTTTACAAATTATTTCGACTTATCAAAAATATATTAGTATACTTTGATACGAAGCTAAGGACGTATAATACGTAGAAAACGGATTTGAAACGACTAAGATATACACGTTTTCATAAAATTGCCGTAACTATTATTTTCAGAAAAACTATATTATTTTTACGAGACAAGTGTTACGGTAACTAAAACGACCATGTTGAAGGCTGTTTTTAACTATGATGTAGAACTTTTTGGAACGAAATGTCTTCTAATAAAATCGAGATCACCAAGCATATTTTCCAAAACGACCAACCGTTTGTATAGCGGAGTTGTAATAAATTATTTACGGTTGCTTAAACTTTGCCGAAACTCACTTTTTACACAACATTTTAGACAAAATCACCATCTTTAACCTTTATTATCTTTATGTTCGAGACCTCGATGACGAAAACTCATGAACTGAAACTTCTAGATTTTGATACAAGCTTTTCAAAACCGTCGAGTTCGTTTTCTAACGTTCGACGTACACCATTTTACGACTAGTTTTTCGGAGCCATTTTTGTCACTTTCATGAATTTTCCGACGACATTATTTTACGACGAAAAGTTAAAATTTCACAATAAATCATTACGAAACCATTGTAGGATGACATTTTGACGTAAATACTTGTAAAGTAACTTAAGAATGGTCAAGACGTCAAAAGAGTATTTTTCGACGATAAGTATTATTTTTCAAAACTCGCAAATGGTATAAATAACATACGAAATGCATGCATAACATAACACCATAACTCATTACAAGTCATAACATTCATTCTAGGTCGCGGATAGTTTCCGAGTCTCACTTTCGTGCACTTCATTTTGTTAGCATATCAATCACACCAGGTGAGTTCATACCCCGCTTTTACTCATTTAAATTCTTATAAACTATTTGGGGCGAGATATATGCTTATTTATCCAAACATTTAAACTATTTTGCCAAACAACATTATCTATACTTTAGACTTGATTGCGTTTTATACTTGATTGGGTTATACTTGATTTCATATGCATACTTGGAACAAACATACAAGAATTAGTGGCTCCAAATTAAGTTGTTGGAAGGCTATTAATTTACAAACATACAAGAATTAGTGGCTCCAAATTAAGTTGTTGGAAGGCTATTAATTTACAAACATACAAGAATTAGTGGCTCCAAATTAAGTTGTTGGAAGGCTATTAATTTACAAACATCCCAACACGAGTTGTTGGAAGACTCTTGTGGTGACATTATACTTTTAACTACTATGATACGCGCATACATGATTGACATACTATATTTTGGCAATGGGTTGTGAACACACAGGTTGCAAGTTTTGTATAGGCGGAACTTGGAACTGAGTGGATTTACAATGCCTTTGCTGTGTGAACATATCTCAAAGTATTTCAAATCATTTTGTTACAAACTTATGAACTCACCAACCTTGTGTTGACACTTTTTAGCATGTTTATCTCAGGTCTTAAGGTGATAGCATTTCATGGAGCTTTTGGGTCACATGGCATACATTGGAGTCTTGTGCTTTTAACAATTACCATTCGACATGTTTTGTAAACTCTTTATGTGTTATCAAACCTTGTGATATCTTGTTGTGTAAACTTTAACTTATTTATCGAATGGTAAACTTTTCAAAACGTCTCATTATAGAGGTCGTTTTCTGTATCCATACTTTGTGCTATGACGTCGTACCCCAATGACACTATCGTTCCGCTGCGATATTTTGGGGGTGTGACAGAGGCTCTGGTACCAATTGTGGAAAACTAGAAGGGGGTTGAATAGTTTACCGATTAAAAACTTTGTTTTGAAACTTTATTGAAAGATCAATTGATATTGATCTTAGATATGTTAGTGAATGATAATCAATATGCAAGCAATATATACAAAGAGTAAATAAGGAAAGAAACAATCAAACCACGACAAGTTGTTTATAGTGGTTCGGTCTACAAGGACTATTTTTCCTTGCCCTACTCCACTCCCCGAGTCTCACACTCGAGAGTTTAACTTCACTAGTCAACAAGCTCCTTTCACCTGCGGAGAAACCTTTACACTTCGCTTACACACTATTTCCGACACTAAGCTAGATGTCGAGTTCTTTTCCAAGGGTACAACCACTCCCACACACATTGTATTTTAAGGACTAAAATACTAACCACTCACACTCACAAAATTATGATGGTTTGATACAACAATGATGTATGAATCAACACTAGATGATACAACAATAAGCAAACAAGACTTCCAACTATTTGTTGAAGCTTGAATATGCCTTGATCTTCTTTGCTACAAAAGAGGATCACTATAATGATATGAAACTGAGTTAGAAATGTTAGAGAGAAAGAATGTATGTGAATATAATAAAAAGGGATAAAAACAACTTGGTTTGGCTTTGCTATTTTAGCCAAAATGATCAGCAGGCACCACGGACCACGGATCCCTCAAAAGGGTTCCGTCTGTGTTAAGTTTTGGTGCCGCCGGGGTCTGACAGCAAGATCACCAAAATCTTACCAAAGTCAACCATATCTATCCAAGATTGTGTAAGATACGTAGAGTCTAAATCTACACAAAATATCTAGTGAAATCTTCTAAGGATTTCAATGATGCACTACATGATGTCATGTGTTGTTTTCTATTTTTAGAAATATGTTAAAATGTAAATACATATGTAATGTTTTGTTTTAAGAAACTAAAACATTCTTGATCTAAAAATATTAACATATATTATGGTTTAGAGTCATATAAAAAATATGATTAATCAAAATTTAAATGCTTGAGTGATAAAGATATTATTTGAAAAGCTTGTTTTAATATCTATTAAACTTGACAAGCTTTAAGCTTTATAAAAATTAAATTTACTTTTGTCGTTAACAAAACTTAGGTAAAGATCATAAAATATAAATAACGTTTAATGACGATATTTGTATTAACAAACCACACTGTGAATACCACCAATTTGCATACCAAAATAAAACCCCTAATACATCGTGTTCATCATCTAAATAAATACGAGCCCATGACATTCCCAGACCAATAACTATGAATATAGAGGTAAACATAGGTGCCAAAGTACATTGTCTGAAGTATATCAAAATCACTGGATCCAAATATAAAAATACTGGACCTTTTCAGTGTCTAAACGAGTCTCGAATTCCTTTAGTCATAGCCAAATACGTTAATACGCTACAAAAAAACCTTACCTTTGGGACCATATTCTCGTCCCAAAATTACAAACCATGTCGTTCCAAAGAAAATAAGGCACGACATTTCGTTCCAAATTGGTAGTCCCTTTTTTGTTGTCCCAAAAAATTTTGGTACGACATCCCTTTGTTACTTTGGGACGACAACTAGCTGGGCCCCACGAGAAATTCAATGAGAAAAAAATGGGATGGCACATCTTTTGCAAAAAGGTTCGAGACAATCGTCCCTAGATTTTTTATTTTATTTTACTTTCTTTACTCTTTTTTTTTAACTAAATAACAAAATGTATTTTAAAAAAATGGGACGACATTTAAAAATATTTTGGGACGAGATTATCGTCCCAAAGTGTTTTGGCCAAGTTAATAATAATGCAGTTTGGGACGATACACGTGGCAGTAAAAAAAAAGGGACGACATTTTATTTTTACTTCAGGGACAACCTTGTCGTCCCTAATATTCCTGGGAGCAAAAAAAATGCAGCAAAACCTGCATATTTTCCAGATTTTATCCGGATTTTTTTTTCTGAAAAAAATCTACCAAAACAAATATAACCTGTAATCAATCACAATCCACAATACCAATTCGACAATACGATACAATACCAAATTACTAAACGGATCCAATACCATTCCACAAATCCACGATACCATTCGACAAATACGATACAAATTAAACTACTCTTAAACTAACAAGTCACAAATTTACTAATTAACATATCTCAAACTAACAAGTCACAAACTTATAAAGCTAACATGTCTCAAAGTTATAAAGTTATAAAGTCAAGATAAATCCACGATACCATTCGACAAATCCAATAACATTCCATAAAATTAACATGTCTAAAAGTCACAAACTTCCCGCCTACTCCTCATAGTACTCCTCGCCCTTCTCCTCCGCCTTCGCCGCATTATTATCATCATTATTATCCAAATAATTATTATCAATATTATCAACTTGGCTCAAATGAGGATTATTTGGTAAAATGTATTTGTTAAGGTTTGGTGGCGGCATTGCATAGTTAGAACTAGAACCCGGGCACGTAGTAGAGTTGGGAAAGGTGGGACGATAAAAATTTCCAAAGGTATTATTGGGGTCAAAAATGGGATAAATAGGGGCGGGAATGGGAGCTTGGAAACCAATAGAGCCGGGAAAGGGAAAAGGGCCAGAAAAGGGAGCCCGGGGAAAGGGAACAAGAAATGGATTACCTTTTCTATTGTAGTGGCTAAAAAAATGCTGAAGGTATGATCCGAACGCCCCAACTGTAGAATAAGCCGCGGTAGCCTGTTCCTTAGCAAATCTAGCCTCTTGCTCAGCCACGCGAGCCCGTTCTTGAGCCTCCTCAGTTTGCTTCCTTATCAATTCTTTCTCTTGCTCCGCTCAGCTCAATACGTCTGTCATATGTTGCCTAGTAATATAATCTTTACCAACAGGCCGATGTGTGGACCTGTGAGAAGTTGAGCCACCACCAGGTAACCTCCTGCCCCTACCTGCCATATTCTGGCGGTTGTCACTCGGAACTGTACGAGCCAATATTTCTTCGCTGCTCATGTACGGGGATGACACCGCCTTTAATTTGCTCTTAAAGGGCTTCTTCGCATTCTGTGTAATTTCAAGGACGAAAACGTGCAAACACGGACGAAAACGGGCAAATACGGATGAAAACGTGCAAAAACGGACGAAAACTTGCAAAAACGCTAACGATCGTTAGAAATGGACGGCACATGTGGGAGTTAACGGAGAAAGCTAACGATCGTTAGGGATAAGGACTTATGCTGTTATTTTGGGCAAACCATAAGGACTCATGACGCAAAAATAAAAACAAAAGGACTTGCGGTGTTATTTTGGGCAAACCATAGGGACGAATGGTGTAATTTACTCATATTTGTTAAACTCATCTTAAAGTGGTCGAGAGTGACAAATAACTCATTAAAATTTAAAGCTAGATGGTTACAATAAATCTTTATCGTCATGTTTAGACAATTAGACATCATGAAATTTTTTGCACAAGGCCTCCACTGACTTACCTACGGCACTGTCTAGATGTTTGATATTCTTACAGCATATGAATTTATAATGTTAGAACCATACATAGGGTGCATGTTTTTTGTTAGAGTAAATTACATGGATGGTCCTTGTGGTATGTAAAAAGTAACAACCTTCGTCCTTCGAAGTTTGAAGTTGCACTGGTAGTCCCTAGATGGGTAAACAAATAACACCACCGGTCCATCACTTAACTAGTGTTAAGTGATTCCGTTATATTTTACACTTTAGCCCTTTTGGGTTAAAGACCGTTGCATCGTCTATCCTCTATAATAACGGATGTTTATACTTTAAAGTTTTTCTACTTTAGGTACGTGTTTATACGTTTTCTAACGTTTTTATCCGATTTCGTTCGTTTTTTTTACGTTTTCATGCGTTTTTATCCGTTTTCGTCTGTTTTCATACGTTTTTATCTGTTTTCGTCCTATTTTCTTACGTTTTATCCATTTTAGTCCGTTTTTATACGTTTTCGTCCGATTTTTAACGTCTCGTCCCTTTTATACGTTTTTATCCGTTTTCATACGTTTTTATCCGTTTTTCTTACGTTTACATCCGTTTTTATACGTTTCGTCTGTTTTTCTTACGTTTTATACGTTTTTACCCATTTTCGTCCGTTTTGATATGTTTTCATCCGTTTTTCTTACATTTTCATATCTTTTTATACGTTTTTATCCGTTTTTATACGTTTTCGTCCGTTTTTTAAAGTTTTCATACGTTTTATACATTTTCGTCCGTTTTTCTTACGTTCTCACACGTTTTCTTATGGTTTTATCCCTTTTCTTACTTTTTATTCTGTTTTTCTTACGGATAAAACGTAATAAAAACGGACGGAAATGTGTAAAAACGTAAGAAACCGTAAGAAAGTGTATAAAGATGGATTAAAACGTTTCAAAACGTAAGAAGACGGATAAAAATGTATGAAAACATAAGAAAAACGTATAAAACGGATGAAAACGTAAAAAATGGACGAAAACGTATGGAAATGTAAGAAAACGGGTGAAAACATATAACAACCGATAAAAACGTATGAAAACGGACGAAAACGGAAAAAACGTAAGAAACCGTATAAAAACGGGCGAAAACGGATAAAAACGTATGAAAACAGATAAAAACGTATAAAACGGACGAAAACGTAAAAAACAGACGAAAACGTAAAAAACGGATAAAAACGTATAAAGTGGACGAAAACGTAAAAAAGCGGCCGAAAACGTAAGAAAACGGATAAAAATGTGTGAAAACGTGTAAAAACGTATGAAAGCGTAAAAAAACGGACGAAAACGTATAAAAACGGACGAAAATGGATAAAAATGTGTAAAACGGACGAAAACGTAAAAAAAGGGATAAAACATGTGAAAACGTATAAAAACATATGAAAACGTAAGAAAACAGACGAAAACGTATAAAAACGGACGAAAACGGATAAAACGTAAGAAAACGTATAAAAATGGTCGAAAACGGATGAAAACGTAAGAAAAACGTACGAAAACAGATAAAAACGTATGAAAACGGATAAAAACGTATAAAACGGACGAATACGTAAAAAACGAACCAAAATGGATAAAAACGTAAAAAAAAGGACAAAAACGGATAAAAACGTATGAAAACGTAAGAAAACGGATAAAAACGTATGAAACGGATAAAAACATTAAAAAAAACGGACGGAATCGGATAAAAACGTAAGAAAACGTACCTAAAGTAGAAAAACTTTAAATTATAAACATTCGTTATTATAGAGGATAGATGATGCAACGGGCTTTAACCCAAAAGAGCTAAACTGTAAATTATAACGGAACTCACTTAACACTAGTTAAGTGATGGACCGGTGATGTTATTTGTTTACCGATTTAGGGACTACCAGCGCAACTTCAAACTTCGAGGGACGAAGGTTGTTACTTTTAACATACCACAGGGACCATCAATGTAATTTACTCTTTTTTTATGCAACTGGCTAGCATATAAACAGTTCCTTGAATACTTCATATGTGAAAAAGGCGTATATAAGTCGTACAAATTAGGATTAAAAGATGACATGTTAAGAAAGGTAAGTATTTTGCACACAATACTAGTTCCTAAAAATGCGCAAGACAATGACAAAAACTGAACGAAAGTAATGAACGAATGTAGATTTTTTTGGGTATGGTCCATATGGAAGCTTGAGAATTGTATTTGATGGCAAATAGCCGCTTACGAGTTACCAGTTTAACTAGAAGAAATAAAATTTGTTTCACCACTACAAAAACTTGCTAATGCGACTAAAACAAATGTATAACGTACTGTAAGTAGGGTGTAAATGAGACGAGACAACTCACGAGCTATTCGAAATCGACTCGTAAACTACTCGAAATCGACTCGATATCAACGAGGCGAGCTCAAGCTATCCGAGTACACTTTAGAGTCGAGTTCGAGCTCTAAAATACTCGGCTCACGAGCCCTTATCGAGTTTCAATGATATTACACTTTTACCCTTTTATATACATGTGGTTACGTAATTGTCATAAAATCGAGATGAGTCAAGCTTGATATATGCCGATCAAGTTCGAGCTTTAAATGTGAAGATAATCGAGCTTGAGTTTGAGATGACGAGCCGAGTTCGAGCTTGAAATCCATAGCTCGACCGAGCTTGAGCTCGAGTTTTAGTAATTGAGTCGAGTTCAAGCTTGAGAGTACTCGGCTCGTTTACACAAACAGTAAATTTATGAAATCATGTAAAATCTACTGTAAAACTGTGAAAGGAAACAAGATCCGTGTTGGATACATATTAATAGAGATTCATTAAACAGAAAATAGCCATTTTATGCTAACTTATGTCAAGTGGGAACTTATTTAGCTATATATATAAAGAATGTCGGAGTTAATTAATTTCAAAGATTAACTATGATAATTTTAGAGATCAATAAATGTTCATTAGCTGCATTTTTTGATTTAAAAAGAAATTTTTTCTTTATTAACTGTGCTCAATCGTGTGCCCAGTGGACACACATTAGCATAACCCGGAATGCTAACACTATTGAAAACTTGGAAACATATATCAGATCTATACTATATATAATAGAAAAACAGTCAAATGTGAAAAGTTGAAAAATTGAATAGTTGAAATTGGTCAAATGAGAGAGAAATGCATAGTGTAATTAATACTCTTATTAAAACACCTCATTACTTAAAAGTACAATAATTTATTCACATTGTACAATCAATTAAAAACACATCTACCAAATTAAAAACAACCAATTAAAACACCACTTACTAAAAAGTATAATAAAAATTTCATAACGTACAATTTAAAGAAGCTACAACATAATCCAAAATATAAAATAATTAAACACACTAATCAATGTTATTTTTAAAACACCTTAAAATGAAAAATACATGTTATTATACACATTATACAAATTAATAAAACACACAAAACTTCATACAAGCTAAAAAGTTGATGTTACATATAGTTTTGAAAACCGGACCAGACCGGACCAACGTGTTCAACCGGGAACTGGTGTCGCCACCGGTTCGGCTAACCAATTAAAGCCATCCGAAAACGAACCAGAGAGGACCCGTTGAAACCGATACAAACTGGTGAATCAGGTCTCATCGAGATCTATTTCTCCGGTTATTCGTCACAGGGTACCCGCCGCCGAAACGCGCGGGTACCCTGCTATATACTATATCTATACTACATAAAATGTAAAAATGGTTAAGGGGGAATTCTTGAAACTTGAAATGTTAAAAAAAAAAAAGTCAAGGTGAAAGTTTAAAATTGAAATGTTAAAACGTTTAATGGAGGGAAAAGTCAAGGTGAAAAGTTTGAAAAATACTAATGGGGGAAAGTTATAAAACTTAATAAGGAATGTGTTTGATGGAGGAATGCGTTTAATGAATGCACACTTTAAAATAATTCCACAGCGCTACAAATGCATTTAATGAATTCACACTCTAAATTTTTGTAAGGTATGATTTTGAATCGTGGAATTGTCCGTGAAGATACTTAATTTCTTTTGCTTTATCTGAAGAAGATATGTTCCTTTTTAAACTGAAGAGAACACAATTCCCTGTGCGCCTTAGCTTTACAATGACTATCAATAAAGCTCAGGGTCAAATAATTCCAAATATAAGTGTGTATTTGCCCGATTATATTTTCTCGCATTTCCAGCTTTATGTTACGTTGTCTAGAGGGATATCACGTAGAACAACAAAGGTATTAGTGGAACCAGTTAAAGAATTCGGTCAAAGAGGAGTCCACACCTCAAATTTCATGTACCAAGAAGTTTTACGCGACCAGTAACGTGCATCGTTAGTTATTATCTCATAATTGATGTAATGTTTTATTTTAAGTTTCATTAAATATTTTTATATGTTGTTTGATACTACCACCGTCACAAAATTATAGTCATCGTTTGACTTTTTTGGTCTTTTCTTTTCAACTTTGACCTTAAATTTGTTTATTTCTGTTATACAATAATTGATATAAATTATATCAATGAAAATACATTTAAAAACTTAATCAATTCATATATATTGCATCAAGTATTATATAACACAAACAAAAATACTCAAGGTCAAAGTTGTAACGGAGAGACCGAAAAAGTCAAAACTTAATCAATTCATGTACCAAGATGTTGTAACGGAGTACATGTTAAGATTTTTGCTAGAGTTGAATTATCACATGTTACAACCGTTTGTAATTTCATTTTGATCTTTTAACTATCTATTTTAAACGTTATACGAAACACTTACCACAATATCGCATATCGTTAATTGTCTGCCGCTAGAAACCGATGCCGCTAGGCACGGATATTCGCCTAGTCATAGTAAAAGTATCAATGCAAAAGTTAAATTAACCCACCTCTGTATAAATCAATAAAATGTTGTCTTAACTCTTAAGCATATATTTAAGAACGTTTTTAGGCATCCTAAGAATTACTCTGATTAAAATAAACAAACAAGTGAACGTGCCGGAGTGGTTATCGGGCATGACTAGAAATCATGTAGGCTTTGCCCGCGCAGGTTCGAATCCTGCCGTCCACGTTTTTTGGGAATTAACATTTTGCGTTATGAATTTACAGAAGTGGTCCTCAAACTATCGGCTTGTTTGCAAAATTGGTCTGTACTAATATTTGTAATGTTTTTAAGCATTTCTAAACATAGTTATAACTCGTAAAAGATACGTAGATAATCATAACATAGACGATGTATCGTTCGCTTTACAGGTTATTTGTTGATAAGCTAATGTTTGTGATCATTTTGTTGTTTGTCAGATGGAGATCATAGGTCTTATTTTGCTACTGTTCAAGTTGGTATTGCCCTGATCTGAACTTATTGCGTATTACTTAATCATGTACCATCGTTGTGGCACACGTATAGTACTTCTTCTAGAACAAACTAAGATACGATAAGTACATCAAATCATTGTATCTTAGTTTAGCGACTTTGGCCACGTTGTTAATCACCTCAACATGATTTATATATCTTATTTTTCGACTCAGTTGTTTACTATACTATTAAGCGTACCACTTGATGTACCTCAAAATGTGCCAAACTTGTTGATAAATCTAATTTCACGACTGAGGCATAATAGTCCACCAAACATCAGCAATGAACACAGAATTGAGAAGATCAAACCATTTAGCTAAGGCATAATAGTCCCATCTTAATGACTCACTATCCTTAACTCAAGTGGAAGATCAACCAACATTGCATCAAAACTCCAGCAACTGCGACTTCTTAATTCTGGAATGTAAGTTATATATAATATACTTTTGTTGAATGTTTATGTACGTTTGCTTGGTTTATTTCAATGATCTGGTTGGTTATTTGATTATAAAGTGATCTCGATGAGTTATAATGTGGTTAAGCTGTTTAAGTTGAACTAATATTTGTTAGTTTCTTCGTTGTTCTAATCATTTTGACAACATAATATAAGAACAATGTTCATAAAGTTTGACTGTCTTGGTTTCATTATTTGACTCTGAATGGGTGATTGATTTTTTGACTTGTATTTTGTAAAAGAGGTGATTATAGGTAGCACATTAATCTTTTGCTACAACTATATAACTTAATGTTCACAACACTTGCAACATGATTTATAACAGAAAAAGGCAAGTTAAAGGCAGTAAAGATCTGAAGTATCGCAATTCCCACGAATGATATAACAAAATAAACCATGCTCCCGAACAACACAACACAGATCATGATACATACAGTTTAAGGTCATAAAAATATTTCAAATGCATCAGCAGTATGATACTTCTTACAATTGTGATATGCTAAAGTTAGTAAATATAAGAGCACGGGAATGGGTCATTTTGGGATATGTTCATGTCCAACGGGTCATATAAAAAATCAGCCAAAGAGCAACATGTCAAAATGAAACCGGTAGCAGAAAAGTACTATTAAACCACACTGTGAATACCACCAATTTGCATACCAAGATAAAACCCCTAATACATTGTATTCCTCATCTAAACAATACGAGCCCACGGCATTCCCAGACCAATAACTGTGAATATAGAGGTAAACATAGGTGCCAAAAGACATGGTCTCAAGTATATCAAAGTCACGGGATCCAAATATAAAAATAGTGGACCCTTTTCAGTGTCTAAACGAGTCTCGAGTTCCTTTCAGTCTTAGCCAAATACGTTATATGTATACATTTGATTGAAAGTACTAAAAAGCTAAAAAATTTAAGCGTTCAATGTTAATGCGTCCATCTTCCAACCTTTAGTGACAGTTTTTCCTTTGGTTCTCTTTATAATTGGCAGCAATTCTAAGCTTCGTTTTTGGCATTTGTCATTGTGTTAACGATAACCGCGCATTTGTTGCCTTAATTGCATCACCAATATGTCTTTTGCATGCTACCAAAAGACGCGTCTATGAGTTGAACGAGTTGTTTCAAATTCATTATGAACAAAATTAGTGTAACCCACAGATACCTCAGCGGATGTATATTGAACACAATATGCCCCAAGTAGACTTGTTTAGACGGACAACCCTTTATTTTCAGCTTACGCTATTTTGGGCACCCCTTCGATAGCTCTGCAAGTCCTAGATTAGATTCCCCTATATTACCAAGAGAGAGTTATCTTAAACTGTGACCATACTTCCCGATATACCCAGACCCACATCAGTCAAGCCTCCGGGACAGAGGTGGATACCTTGCCTTTGAAGTATTCTGCAACCAGTTATCGTAAGTCGGACGCCATTGTCTAGTGGTGTGGTTGTTTTACCAACTATCATATGGAAATCACGAAGGTTCTTCAAATGAGTTCCTATACACTCCATGGCTTCCTTGTGCCACAGCAATTAGTCCCATGTGCGAAACGAGCTCATAAACCAATAACTTGCAATCCCGTGGCTGCAATGCCATATGTGGCATCAATAACTTCCAAGTTGGGGCGTCTCTGATTCTGAATCAAGAAACACTGGCTATCAGCTACCAAAGATACAAATACAGTTTTCAGTTTGTTGGCCCAATTTCACGGATCTTTAATCAACGATATACCAAAATATGAAATAATCTCTATTTTCTATAAAAGTGTCATCATGTCTTTACAATCTATGCTCAAAGTATAAATACTAAATGAATGGGTACAATAAAGCATTGTAATGGTTCAAACATCCAACAGTTATGTCAGTTATGTTTGTAACCGTTTTATAACTGCCTAGAAAACTGCCTTGGTTGACTTTTTGTTGTCTGACTTTCTTGTTTGACTTTGGGTTGACCGGGTCATATGGGTATTTGACTTGGGTCGATTGGGATTAACCCAATACAGTTCCCTTAACTAATGCGCAAAGAGAAGTACAGACAGAAACAAACTTTTGGTTAGGTCAAACAATCTTATAACCTAACAACATAGCTACATAAATCTACTAGATCAATTACTTCAACTATAGTAAACTTCAAATATACAAGAGATTAACTACAGTTTTTGCAAGAAGAGTAAGATCTTTACCATGTATCTCTTCAAAATTTACGTAACTAAAATCCAACGATTCAATGTTGGTGTTATGAAACACCGATTCATAAAACCATTTCCCATATGTATCATCAAGCACATTTTTCCTAACGATAAAGTTCTCAAATGATTACAATACTTCCCGATGTTCATTAATCTATTCGCGAATAGATTGATGACCAATAACTTGCAATCCCGTGTCTTCAGTGTCATATGTGGCATCATAATTTTCAAAACCCTTAAATCTTTACCACGTGTTCTGGCCAAGAGCTCGAGATCCAAATCACGAATTGATCCAACTATATATATATACAATATAAAACAAATTAATAACGAACTATATATAAACAATATAAACATTTTTAAAATATTAATTTTTTTTAAAGAGTCTTACATATTCGTGTCGTCCTTGAGCGAAAGATTTGGATCCTTTCGATCGGTTTTCGGCATTCTTCTCCGATCTTTTCATCGGATCTGGATTGGCCTACTAGTTGACAAGGTTGTGTCATATTTATGAAGGTGGTCTAACCCACAGTTTGACATTATCATAGCAATCGACTGGTCAAAATTGGCAACATGACACTTTTGTAATCTTTGAACATGATTCTTCTTCTGCATATATCAAAACCCACAATTACCATAAGAAAATAAGGGTTTACCTTTGAAACCTAATAAACCTAACTACTTAGGTTAACTAGAACCAATATCAAATAATGAAAATAAACTTATTGACGTCCCAAAAAACACACTTGATCACAGATACCGTACTCACAGATGATGTAGCAACATTTATAAGAAGAAAATAAACCTCTCATATTCAAAACAACGTCAAAACTCATAGCCAAATACTACATTAAAAGTACATGTCTCAAACAACATCACATACCATTAGGGGTAGAAATGAGTCGAGCCGCTCGTGAAAAGCTCGGGATCGGATCGGTAAAATGCTCAAACGAGCCGAGCCTAAACGAGCTCGAGCCGGAGCTCGAGCCTAAGTACATGTCTCAAACAACATCACATACCATACAAGGTTATAACTAAAAAACAACATGAGAAGTGATAACTTAAACAAAAAACAACAAAACCCTTAATGTGAATGGACATTAGCATCTGCTAAAAAATAACTAGCTAGCCAATAAACAAAGTTCAAAACATGCAAAAAAAAAAAAGTTTAAATGTAGCAAAAAAAAGAAGGAAACCATTAAAACTTACAGTAGAAGGTGGCTGGTTTTTGTAGAGTACAAGTTGTTATGGGCAGAGAGGAAGAGGATGGATATATGGAGTGTGGCTGCTAGTGTGTAATGTGACACGTGACAACCCTAATATAAAGGAGCAAAGGTTTATTAACTAACAGGCCCAGCCTATATATTACTGTATTTGGTTAGTTTGTCACTAGCTTGTAGCCTTGTAACCTCTAAGGCCCAACACACACAAATAATTTTAGCAGCATATATTGGTATTCTAGTTTTATAATTCTAGCATATGAATTTATAATGTTAGAACCATACATATATAGGTCATAGGTGCATGTGTTTTGTTATGCAACTGGCTAGCATATAAACAGTTCCTTGAATACTTCATATGTGAAAAAGGCGTATATAAGTCTTACAAATTAGGATTAAAAGATGACATGTTAAGAAAGGTAAGTATTTTGCACACGATAGTAGTTCCTAAAATGCGCAAGACAATGACAAAAACTGAACGTAAGTAATGAACGAATGTAGATTTTTTAGGTATGGTCCATATGGGAGCTTGAGAATTGTATTCGATGGCAAATAGCCGCTTACGAGTTACCAGTTTAACTAGAAGAAAGAAAATTTGTTTTACCACGGCAAAAGCTTGCTACAATCGACTGAGAGAAATGTATAACGTACTATATGTAAGACAGTAAATTTATGAAACAGTGTAAAAGCTACTGTAAGACAACGAAAGGAAATAAGAAAGTAAATTTGTTGGATGCATATTTATAGAAACTCACTAAATAGAAAATAGTTTTTAGTCATCCTTAACTCAAATGGAAGATCAACCAACAATGCATCATAACTCCAGCAACTGCGACTTCTAAATTCTGGAATGTAAGTTATATATAATATACTTTTGTTGAATGTTATGTACGTTTGCTTGGTTTATTTGAATGATCTGGTTGGTTATTTGATTATAAAGTGATCTCGATGAGTTATAATGTGGTTAAGCTGTTTAGGTTGAACTAATATTTGTTAGTTTCTTTGCGGTTCTAATCATTTTGACAACATAATATAAGAACAGTGTTCATAGAGTTTTGGACTGTATTGGTTTCATTATTTGACTCTGAATGGGTGATTGATTTTTTGTCTTGTGTTTTGTAAAAGAGGTGATTATAGCCTTATAGGTAGCACATTAATCTTTTGCTACAACTATCGATCTTATATAACTTAATGTTCACAACACTTGCAACATGATTTATAACAGAAAAAGGCAAGTTAAAGGCAGTAAAGATCTGAAGTATCGCAATTCCCACGAATGATATAACAAAATAAATCATGCTCCTGAACATCACAGCACAGATCATGATACATACAGTTTAAGGTCATAATGGAACAAGGTTCAAAAAATATTTCAAATGCATCAGTAGCAGGAATGGGTCATTTTGGGCTATGTTCATGTGCAAAGGATCATATAAAAAAATCAGCCAAAGAGCAACATATCAAAATGAAACCGGTAGCAGAAAAGTACTATTAAACCACACTGTGAATACCACCAATTTGCATACCAAAATAAAACCCCTAATACATCGTATTCCTCATCTAAATAATACGAGCCCATGGCATTCCCAGACCAATAACTGTGAATATAGAGGTAAACATAGGTGCCAAAGTACATGGTCTGAAGTATATCAAAATCACTGGATCCAAATATAATAATAGTGGTCCTTTTCAGTGTCTAAACAAGTCTCGAAATTCCTTTCAGTCATAGCCAAATACGTTAATACTTTCAATGTATACATTTGATTGAAACTTGTACTAAAAAGCTAACAAACTTAAGAGTTCAATGTTAATGTGTCCATCTTCCAAACGTAAGTAACAACTTTTTTCTTTTTTTCTTTTTGTAGTTGGCAGCAATTCTAAGTTTCGTTTTTGGCATTTGTCATTTTGTTAACGATAACCCCAATTTATTGCCTTCATTGCATCACCAACATGTCTTCTGGATGCTACTAAAAGACGTGTCTATGAGTTGGAGTCATTTCAGATTCATTGTGAACAAAACTAGTGCTAACCCACATATACCTCAGCGAATGTATATTGAACACAATATGCCCCAAATAGACTTGCTTAGAAGGACAGCCATTTTTTTTCCAGTAAAAGGTGAATATATATTAATAGAACCAGACATTAAAGAGATAATGGAATGGACATACCCATCCGTGATACAACAACTAATACAAACCATACAACAATCAAACTAAAACTGCTAACAGACACTCTTTTGAGTTTTGACACATACCGGGTACTTCATAAAATAATCTCTGATTACACAACAGAAATCTCAGATGCAACAAACTTCTATACTGCAACAGCCCAAGTTTCAAGATACCAATGTTCACCTTTCAACCATAGTTCCATGACTACATTTCCTGGATAAAAGATCTCCATACATCATTCAACCATCACCCACAATGACATATAGATACCTTTACCAGGCTTCATCATGAGAACTATAGCACCCATACTCCCCAAAGAGGGCTATACCCAATTGGCTACATTTCCCAATAAGTTACTTTCAGTCTAAATTAGCAGCCACATCCTCACTAAATAAAGACCAAAAGCAAACCAAACTAGGCATCAACAATCAGGGAACACACCTTCAATGAAGAAACCAACCTAGCCTCCTAGTAGTGTGATGCAAGGACCAAGACGGACAACCCTTTATTTTCAGCTTATGCTATTCTGGGCACCCCTCTGCAAGTCGTAGATCAGATTCACCTACATTACCAAGAGAGAGATATCTTAATTTGAGACCATACTTCCCAATATACCCAAACCCACATCTGTCAATCCTCTGTGACAGAGGTGGATACCTAGCCTTTCAAGTTTGCTGCAACCAATTAGCATAAGTCAGACGACGCCACTGTCTAGTGGTGTGGTTGTTTTACCAACTATCATATGGAAAACACAAAGGTTCTTCAAATGAGTTCCTATACACTTCATGGCTTCCTTGTGCCACAACAATGAACAATCAGTCCCATGTGCGAAACGAGCTCACAAGTCTTCAGTATGCGCAATTTCTTGCAAAACTGACCAATAACTTGCAATCCCGTGGCTCCAATGCCATATGTGGCATCAATAACTTCGAAGTTTGGACACCTCTAAATCAAGAAACACGGGCTATCAACATCCAAAGATACAAAATACATTTCAGTTAAGGAGTTACCTTAACTGTTGCGCAAAGGGAAGTACAAACGGAAACAAACTTTTGGTTAGGTCAAACAATCTTATAGCCTAACAACATAGCTACATAAATCTACTAGATCAATTGCTTCAACTATAGTAAACTTCAACAAGATACAAGAGATTGACTACAGTTTTTTGCAAGAAGAATAAGATCTTTACCATCTATCTCTTCAAAATTTACGTAACTAAAATCCAACGATTCAATACTGGTGTTATGAAACACCGATTCATATAACCATTTCCCATATGTATATCCAACACACGTTTTTTCCTAAAGATACTGTTCTCAAATCATTACAATACTTCATGTGATTTCCATTAATCCATCCGAAGAAAACCCATTGTATTTCATACTACAACATTTACCAGTTTCCCCAACGACACTTGGGGTCTTTCCCAAGCGACCTGTCGCTGGGGATTCGTTTCCCCAATGACATGTCGCTGGGGAATCTTCGCTGGGGAAACCTCGTCAGGGATTGTATCCCCAGCGATAATCCTCGGCGACGATGTGGGTCCCACTCATTTTTCAGTCAAAGAAGTAGTGCCACGGTGGCATATGATCCCCAGCGACATGTCGCTGGAGAATCTTCGGGTTAAGCTAAAGTGATTAGCACGTCTAATTAAAGCTAAAGTTAATTTCCAATTATCCCCAGCGACCTGTCGCTGGGGAAAATATGTTTATATGTTGACAAGTCAACGAATAAGCATAGTATCCCCGGCGACATGTCGCTGGAGAAACTATGTTTTTTCGTTGACTTGTCAACGTTTAGTGGGTAGTATCCCCCGACGACAAGTCGCCGGGGAAAAGTCTGCAATTTTTTTTTTTAATACAGCCTGCTCGATTTCCAGATTTTTTCCGGAAAAAATCTACCAAATATCAAACCTGTACCAAAACCTGTATAGACTCACCACAACTTGTACCAAAACACAAATACAATATAACGGATCAACGCAATACAAATACATCACAACTTTTACCAAAACCGAAAGATAATAAAGCTAAATCGTCCAAAATCCGAATAAGTCTACAAAACGTTGCTTCCTAGTCATAAACAGGGCTTAAAAGTCAATATTCAACATGATAGATAGGGAAACAAGTGTTTAAATGTCGCCAAGATGAACCTAAAGTACCAATGTAGCATACTAATAATATATAACACAACTACCTCTCGTCGTCGTCATCCTCATCATCGCCACTCTCCTCGTCATCACCACACCCGCCACTCCCGTTAGCACCACCCGACTCAAACTCCTTAAACATATCCGAGTATTTTGCGTCGCTTCTGAAAAGACTCATCATAAAGTCTACCTTTCTATGCATGCTCTTGAGCGACTTGTCGGGGGCGGGCATACTTGGCCTGGATGTGGCCCGTGATGGCAATACCCGACCCACACCGGGAATATGCCCACGAAGCTTACCCCTCTTGCCAACGCATTGATCTCATCCTCCGTGTACTCACCTGTAGCCTCAAGCCTTTTCATCTCCTCCTATGTAGTGACAAAAACACAAGATAGTAAATATATTAGTCGGGTTGCTACATTATTTCTCGATAATTCATTAAAGTGTGTTTTGAAACAAAACTTACATATATGCGGCGGTCCTCATCCTTAGGGAATACCCCGTCAAGAGTATGTGTTTGCCAGAAGGTATCAATGAGTGAAGGGTACTCCTGAGTGTTCTGGTCAAGAATCAAGAATTGATCCAACTATATATATACAATATAAAACAAATTAATATAATGAACTATATATAAACAATATAAAGGGTTTTAAATTTTATAAAAATTATAAAGAGTCTTACATATTCATGGCGTCCTTGAGCGAAAGATTTGGATCATTTCGATCGGTTTTTGGCATTCTTTTCCGATTTTTCCATCAGAGTTGGATTGGCCTAGTAGTTGAGAACATTGTGTCATATTTATGAAGGTGGTCTAACCCACAGTTTGACATTATCTTTTTCTAGCAACCGATTGGTCTTGTTTGCATAACATGGCACTTTTGTAATCTTTGAACATGAATCTTCTTCTGCATATAACAAAACCGACAATTACGATAAGAAAAATAAGGGTTGAGCTTTGAAACCTAATAAACCTAACTACGTGAGGTTAACTAGAACCAATATCAAATACAGTAATGAAAATAAACTTATTGACATCCCAAAAAACACTCTTGATAACAGACACCGTACTCATAGATGATGTAGCAACATTTATAAGAAGAAACTAAACCTCTCATACTTTTATTTTCAAAACAACGTCAAAACTCATCGCCAAATACTACATTAAAAGTACATGTCTCAAACAACATCACAAACATCAACGTAACGCCTAAAATGACCGATCCTATGTAGCAAACAAACAAACAAAAATACCCTTAATGTGAATAGACATTAGCATCTGCCTAAAAAATAAGAGCTAGCCACTAAATAAAGTCGAAAACATGCACACACAAAAAAACGTTTAAATGTAGGAAAAAAAGAAGGAAACCATTCAAACTTACAGTAGAAGGTGGCTGGTTCTGTAGTGAGCAAGTTGTTGTTAGGGTTGATGCCTTGAAGCAAGCTGTTATAGGCAGAGAGGAAGAGGATGGATGTCTGGAGTGTGGCTGCTAGTGTGTTATGCAAATGTGAAACATATAAAAACCCTAATATAAAGGTGCAAAGGCTTATTAATTAACAGGCCCAACCTATATATTACTGTATTTGGTTAGTTTGTCACTTGCTTGTAGCCTTGTAACCTCTAAGGCCCAACACACACAAATAATTTTAGCAACATATATTGGTATTCTAGTTTTATAATTCTAGTTCATAAAATGAAGAGTCTAGATGCAGAGCTGTATTCGAGGGTGTGCGAGGTGTGCTTCTTCACAGGGCCTCAAAATTTTAGAGGTCTCAAAATATATATACATTTACATATTTTGTAGCCTCAAAATTTAGTTTCAACTTCAAAATGTTAACGATATATGTAATTATGTTATAAATATTTGTTAAACTCATGTTAAAGTGGTCGGTAGTGACAAATAACTCATTATAATTTAAAGCTAGATGGTTACAATAAATCTTTATCGTCATGTTTAGACAATTAGACATCATGAAATTTTTTGCACAAGGCCTCCACTGACTTACCTACCGCACTGTCTAGATGTTTGATATTCTTACAGCATATATGAATTTATAATGTTAGAACCATACATAGGTCATAGGTGCATGTTTTTTGTTATGCAACTGGCTAGCATATAAATTGTAACGCCCCGACCCGACAAGGGTAAAGGAATCACAAGTAATGGTGTCATATCAAAGCAAACATAAATATCTAAAAGAAATCTTAACATAAATATTGAAATAATTCAAGTCAAAATGACTTCAATACATAGGTCCCAGCGGAAAAATAAACTCTAAATGAAATATCTGAAATATAAAGTCTTAAATGGCATCATAAGATCAAGCTAAATATCTCTAAGGTAAGTCCACTCAGCACTCATCCCAAAGCAAAACCCAGCTCCAATGCTTAGATACCTGCCGCGGAAGAAAAGAAATGCGGCTGAGCTTCAAAAGCCCAGTGAACAGATATACAAGCAAAACGAATACGAAACGAAAACGAATACGAAATAAAGTGAAAGAAAGATAGCAAAATCATAATCATTTCAAAGTATAAATCAAAATAATAGAATAAGTTTTATAGCTAACTACCTCGAGCCCAGACACATATGCCATATCATAATCATATTCATATTCATATTCATAATCACACAAGGCAACATTTGTAGGGGAGACCTACCAGAGTTATGAAGGACGTGCATGCACGCAGCATCAATCATCAGATAACATACAACATATAACATATAATATATAACATATAACAGATCTAGGATGCACCCATACGCCCCACAAACATATATTGATAATATAATATAACTTGAGCTCATAGCAGATAACAGATAAGGAACGTGGCAGAACTTCACTCTACTGCCCTAGAGTCATGTCAGAAGTGCATCACTGACACGGACATGGAACCCCCATGACTAGTTATTATTTGGCTCGGGTGTAAAACTATCTTAGGTCAAATCAGAATGTCATAACTGACATAGATCATACTTTATCAAAGATTTAATCATGTTTTCAAAGTCAAAGTTTTCATATCATATAGTTCAAAATCAAATGTTTTATGATTCAAAAATCAAGTTCAGATAAGCAACAGCTCAAATAACAAAATAGGGTTCATAGCAAAGGCTTAGGAAATCCTAATATAAAAGCTAACGAAAAGAAAACGTTATAAGGAACCTTTACTGAAAAGGTCAGAATATCTGTACCTTATTCCAAAGCAAATGATCGAAAAGCAGAAACACGGAAAGCAAAGGATTACTCCTTCTTCACAGAACCTATACACATTAACGGTCGTACATGTTATTTATGATTCCATAATCGTCGAAATGATCTTTTAGTATTTGGTGTTCATACTTAATGTATTTAATGATCTTAATTCTTTAGGGTTTTATAATTAAATGAGACTTAAGTATTTTATAAACAATATCGTAGATTAAGGTTCATTATGTCATTTATTAAAGTTTAGGGTTAAATGTGAAAATAGTTTAAACATCATAATTCACACATGAAATAACGAATTAATATACTTAGCTTCAAACCCTAATCGACTCTCATTATGTTCTAGGGTTTTCTCATTCTTTTAATATCATATTAATGTGCATTTACTTACATGTTACGTCTTTTAATGACTCGTTACTTAACCTAACACGTAATGAAAACAATCTTTCCTTTTATATTTCACCATACACGTTTATGATTTTATGTGACATACAAGTTACTTATTACTCGGATTAATTACACGTTTACACATTTACAAGTTCACTTGACTTATAATAACGCACGCATATGAGACACGGTTCACAAACCATTAGGGTTTGGCATACCTTATTCGGTTCACATATTCAAACTAGGGTTTATGTTTACATGACCTTACTCGTTTAATACATGTTCAAAAAACTCTATATGTGGTTCGGTCCTTATATACTCGACATATTCATGATCCGATTCAATAATACTTATTACGTAACATACTCTTTAATACTTATAAGGTTTAAATCATATGGTTTGCCTTTGTTTGGTTTCATACGGCTCGACACAAAGAAAAAGAAAACACAAGTCGACAAAACGAAACAAGTTACAATACAATAACTTAAGGTGCATCAAAGGAAGACGAATAAACACGTTTATACCTTAGCTTGCTTGAAACAAAACTCTCGACACCAATTCTAGGGTTCGGCCGAGTAGGAAGAAAAGAAAAGAAGAGGCAACAAAACTAGGGTTTCAATTTCTTGTAAATGTAGTGTATATATAGGTGGTATCATTTTTAGTTTAGGGCTTGAGGAGGGGGTTTGGGTTCGGCCTAGTCCAACCGAACACAACAAAACCCACGGCCCAATGGTCTTCGGCCCTTGAGTCCACACGACACAAAACAAACACGGCCCAAGTTATTTACGCGAGACGTTAAATCTTCGTCGTACCAAAATCGATCACGTACACACATTCGTTAAGTTTTAATTACTCGCAAATTTAGTTTTAATTTCGTTAAATGATATAAATGTATTTTACGTATTTTATAATTTCCGATTCCAAGGGTATTTTAGTCTTTAATCAGGTTTTAGATTTTCAGGTTTTACATAAACAGTTACTGGAATACTTCAGATGTGAAAAAGGCGTATATAAGTTGTACAAATTAGGATTAAAAGATGACATGTTAAGAAAGGTTAGTATTTTGCACACAATACTAGTTCCTAAAAATGCGCAAGACAATGACAAAAACTGAACGAAAGTAATGAACGAATGTAGATTTTTTTGGGTATTGTCCATATGGAAGCTTGAGAATTGTATTTGATGGCAAATAGCCGCTTACGAGTTACCAGTTTAACTAGAAGAAAGAAAATTTGTTTCACCACTGCAAAAACTTGCTAAAGCGACTAAAACAAATGTATAACGTACTGTAAGTAGGGTGTAAATGAGACGAGACAACTCACGAGCTATTCGAAATCGACTCGTAAACTACTCGAAATCGACTCGATATCAACGAGTCGAGCTCAAGCTATCCGAGTACACTTTAGAGTCGAGTTCGAGCTCTAAAATACTCGGCTCGCGAGCCCTTATCGAGTTTCAATGATATTACACTTTTACCCTTTTATATACATGTGGTTACGTAATTGTCATAAAATCGAGATGAGTCAAGCTTGATATATGCCGATCGAGTTCGAGCTTTAAATGTGAAGATAATCAAGCTTGAGTTTGAGATGACGAGCCGAGTTCGAGCTTGAAATCCATAGCTCGACCGAGCTTGAGCTCGAGTTTTAGTAATTGAGTCGAGTTGAAGCTTGAGAGTACTCGGCTCGTTTACACAAACAGTAAATTTATGAAATCATGTAAAATCTACTCTAAAACTGTGAAAGGAAACAAGATCCGTGTTGGATACATATTGATAGAGATTCATTAAACAGAAAATAGCCATTTTTTGCTAACTTATGTCAAGTGGGAACTTGTTTAGCTATATATATAAAGAATGTTGGAGTTAATTAATTTCAAAGATTAATTATGGTAATTTTAGAGATCAATAAATGTTCATTAGCTGCATTTTTTGATTTAAAAATAATTTTTTTCTTTATTAACTGCACTCAATCGTGTGCCCAGTGGACACACATTAGCATAACCCGGAATGCTAACACTATTGAAAACTTGGAACAGAGATCAGATCTATACTACATATAATAGAAAAAACAGTCAAATGTGAAAAGTTGAAAAATTGAATAGTTGAAATTGGTCAAATGAGAGAGAAATGCATAGTGTAATTAATACTCTTATTAAAACACCTCATTACTTAAAAGTACAATAATTTATTCACATTGTACAACCAATTAAAAGCACATCTACCAAATTAAAAACAGCCAATTAAAACACCACTTACTAAAAAGTATAATAAAAATTTCATAACGTACAATTTAAAGAAGCTACAACATAATCCAAAATATAAAATAATTAAACACACTAATCAATGTTATTTTTAAAACACCTTAAAATGAAAAATACATGTTATTATACACATTATACAAATTAATAAAACACACAAAACTTCATACAAGCTAAAAAGTTGATGTTACATATAGTTTTGAAAACCGGACCAGACCGGACCAACGTGTTCAACCGGGAACTAGTGTCGCCACCGGTTCGGCTAACCAATTAAAGCCATCCGAAAACGAACCAGAGAGGACCCATTGAAATCGATACAAACTGGTGAATCATGTCTCATCGAGATCTATTTCTCCGGTTATTCGTCACATGGTACCCGCCGCCGAAACGCGCGGGCACCCTGCTATATACTATTTCTATGCTACATAAAATGTAAAAATGGTTAAGGGGGAATTGTTGAAACTTGAAATGTTGAAAAAAAAAAAGTCAAGGTGAATGTTTAAAATTGAAATGTTAAAACGTTTAATGGAGGGAAAAGTCAAGGTGAAAAGTTTGAAAAATACGAATGGGGGAAAGTTATAAAACTTAATAAGGAATGTGTTTGATGGAGGAATGCGTTTAATGAATGCACACTCTAAAATAATTCCACAGCGCTACAAATGCGTTTAATGAATGCACACTCTAAATTTTTGTAAGGTATGATTTTGAATCGTGGAATTGTCCGTGAAGATACTTAATTTCTTTTGCTCTATCTGAAGAAGATATGTTCCTTTTTAAACTGAAGAGAACACAATTCCCTGTGCGCCTTAGCTTTACAATGACTATCAATAAAGCTCAGGGTCAAATAATTCCAAATATAAGTGTGTATTTGCCCGATTATATTTTCTCGCATTTCCAGCTTTATGTTACGTTGTCTAGAGGGATATCACGTAGAACAACAAAGGTATTAATGGAACCAGTTAAAGAATTCGGTCAAGGAGGAGTCCACACCTCAAATTTCATGTACCAAGAAGTTTTACGCGACGAGTAACGTGCATTGTTAGTTATTATCTCATAATTGATGTAATGTTTTATTTTAAGTTTCATTAAATATTTTTATATGTTGTTTGATACTACCTCCGTCCCAAAATTATAGTCCTCGTTTGACTTTTTTGGTCTTTTCTTTTCAACTTTGACCTTAAATTTGTTTATTTCTGTTATACAATAACTGATATAAATTATATCAATGAAAATACATTTAAAAACGTAATCAATTCATATATATTGCATCAAGTATTATATAACACAAACAAAAATACTCAAGGTCAAAGTTGTAACGGAGAGACCGAAAAAGTCAAAACTTAATCAATTCATGTACCAAGAAGTTGTAACGGAGTACATGTTAAGATTTTTGCTAGTGTTGAATTATCACATGTTACAACCGTTTGTAATTTCATTTTGATCTTTTAACCATCTATTTTAAACGTTATACGAAACACTTACCACAATATCGCATATCGTTAATTGTCTGCCGCTAGAAACCGATGCCGCTAGGCACGGATATTCGCCTAGTCAGTAAAAGTATCAATGCAAAAGTTAAATTAACCCACCTCTGTATAAATCAATAAAATGTTGTCTTAACTCTTAAGCATATATTTAAGAATGTTTTTCGGCATCCTAAGAATTACTCTGATTAAAATAAACAAACAAGTGAACGTGCCGGATTGGTTATCGGGCATGACTAGAAATCATGTGGGCTTTGCCCGCGCAGGTTTGAATCCTGCCGTCCACGTTTTTTGGAATTAAACATTTTGCGTTATGAATTTACAGAAGTGGTCCTCAAACTATCGGTTTGTTTGCAAAATTGGTCGGTACTAATATTTGTAATAATTTTAAGCATAAAACTTGATGTACCTCAAAATGTGCCAAACTTGTTGATAAATCTAATTTCACGACTGAGGCATAATAGTCCACCAAACATCAGCAATGAACACATAATTGAGAAGATCAAACCGTTTAGCTAAGGCATAATAGTCCCATCTTAATGACTCACTATCCTTAACTCAAATGGAAGATCAACCAACATTGCATCAAAACTCCAGCAACTGCGACTTCTAAATTCTGGAATGTAAGTTATATATAATATACTTTTGTTGAATGTTTATGTACGTTTGCTTGGTTTATTTGAATTATCTGGTTGGTTATTTGATTATAAAGTGATCTCGATGAGTTATAATGTGGTTAAGCTGTTTAGGTTGAACTAATATTTGTTAGTTTCTTTGCGGTTCTAATCATTTTGACAACATAATATAAGAACAGTGTTCATAGAGTTTTGGACTGTATTGGTTTCATTATTTGACTCTGAATGGGTGATTGATTTTTTGTCTTGTGTTTTGTAAAAGAGGTGATTATAGGTAGCACATTAATCTTTTGCTACAACTATCGATCTTATATAACTTAATGTTCACAACACTTGCAACATAATTTATAACAGAAAAAGGCAAGTTAAAGGCAGTAAAGATCTGAAGTATCGCAATTCCCACGAATGATATAACAAAATAAACCATGCTCCTGAACAACACAACACAGATCATGATACATACAGTTTAAGGTCATAAAAATATTTCAAATGCATCAGTAGTATATGATACTTCTTACAATTGTGATATGCTAAAGTTAGTAAATATAAGAGCACGGGAATGGGTCATTTTGGGATATGTTCATGTCCAACGGGTCATATAAAAAATAGCCAAAGAGCAACATGTCAAAATGAAACCGGTAGCAGAAAAGTACCATTAAACCACACTGCAAATACCACCAATTTGCATACCAAAATAAAACCCTTAATACATCGTATTCCTCATCTAAATAATATAGAGGTAAACATAGGTGCTAAAGGACATGGTCTCAAGTATATCAAAGTCACTGGATCCAAATATAAAAATAGTGGACCCTTTTCAGTGTCTAAACGAGTCTCGAGTTCCTTTCAGTCATAACCAAATACGTTATATGTATACATTTTATTGAAAGTACTAAAAAGCTAAAAAAAATTTAAGCGTTCAATGTTAATGCGTCCATCTTCCAACCTTTAGTGACAGTTTTTCCTTTGGTTCTCTTTATAATTGGCAGCAATTGTAAGCTTCGTTTTTGGCATTTGTCATTGTGTTAACGATAACCGCACATTTGTTGCCTTAATTCCATCACCAATATGTCTTTTGCATGCTACCAAAAGACGTGTCTATGAGTTGAACGAGTCGTTTCAAATTCATTATGAACAAAATTAGTGTAACCCACAGATACCTCAGCGGATGTATATTGAACACAATATGCCCCAAGTAGACTTGCTTAGACGGACTGCCCTTTATTTTCAGCTTACGCTATTTTGGGCACTCCTTTGATAGCTCTGCAAGTCCTAGATTAGATTCCCCTATATTACCAAGAGAGAGTTATCTTAAACTATGACCATACTTCCCGATATACCCAGACCCACATCAGTCAAGCCTCCGGGACAGAGGTGGATTCCTAGCCTTTCAAGTATTCTGCAACCAGTTATCATAAGTCGGACGCCATTGTCTAGTGGTGTTGTTGTTTTACCAACTATCATACGGAAATCACGAAGGTTCTTCAAATGAGTTCCTATACACTTCATGGCTTCCTTGTGCCACATCAATTAGTCCCATGTGCGAAACGAGCTCATAAACCGATAACTTGCAATCCCGTGGCTGCAATGCCATATGTGGCATCAATAACTTCCAAGTTGAGGCATCTCTGATTCTGAATCAAGAAACACTGGCTATCAGCTTCCAAAGATACAAATACAGTTTTCAGTTTCCCTTAACTAATGCGCAAAGAGAAGTACAAACGGAAACAAACATAGCTACATCAGTCAAGCCTATATAAATCTACTAGATCAATTACTTCAACTATAGTAAACTTCAAATATACAAGAGATTAACTACAGTTTTTGCAAGAAGAGAGATCTTTACCATGTATCTCTTCAAAATTTACGTAACTAAAACCCAACGATTCAATGTTGGTGTTATGAAACACCGATTCATAAAACCGTTTCCCATATGTATCATCGAGCACATTTTTCCTAACGATAAGGTTCTCAAATGATTACAATAATTCCCGATGTTCATTAATCTATTCGCGAATAGATTGATGACCAATAACTTGCAATCCCGTGTCTTCAGTGTCATATATGGCATCATAATTTTCAAAACCCTTAAATCTTTACCACGTGTTCTGGCCAAGAGCTCGAGATCCAAATCACGAATTGATCCAACTATATATATACAATATAAAACAAATTAATAACGAACTATATATAAACAATATAAACATTTTTAAAATATTATAAAAATTTTAAAGAGTCTTACATGTTCGTGTCGTCCTTGAGCGAAAGATTTGGATCCTTTCGATCGGTTTTCGGCATTCTTCTCCGATCTTTTCATCGGATCTGGATTGGCCTACTAGTTGACAAGGTTGTGTCATATTTATGAAGGTGGTCTAACCCACAGTTTGACATTATCTTAGCAATCGATTGGTCAAAATTGGCAACATGACACTTTTGTAATCTTTAAACATGATTCTTCTTCTGCATATATCAAAACCCACAATTACCATAAGAAAATAAGGGTTTAGCTTTGAAACCTAATAAACCCAACTACTTTGGTTAACTAGAACCAATATCAAATAATGAAAATAAACTTATTGACGTCCCAAAAAACACACTTGATCACAGATACCGTACTCACATATGATGTAGCAACATTTATAAGAAGAAAATAAACCTCTCATACTTTTATTTTCAAAACAACGTCAAAACTCATAGCCAAATACTACATTAAAAGTACATGTCTCAAACAACATCACATACCATACAAGGTTCTAACTAAAAAGCAACATGAGAAGCGATAACTTTAAAAAAAAAAAAAAAAAAAAAAAAAAAAAAAAAAAACCCTCAATGTGAACAGTGAATAGATATTAGCATCTGCTAAAAAGTAAAAAATAACTAGCTAGCCAATTAACAAAGTTCAAAACATGCCAAAAAAAAAGGTTTAAATTTAGCAAAAAAAGAAGCAAACCTTTAAAACTTACAGTAGAAGGTGTCTGGTTTTTGTAGTGAGCAAGTTGTTATAGGCAGACAGGAAGAGGATGGATATCTGGAGTGTGGCTGCTGCCTGCTAGTGTGTTATGCAAATGTGAAACATAAAAACCCTAATATAAAAGAGCAAAGGTTTATTAATTAACAGGCCCAATATATTACTGTATTTGGTTTGTTGGTCACTTGCTTGTAGCCTTGTAACCTCTAAGGCCCAACACACACAAATAATTTCTTAGCAACATATTGGAATTCGAGTTTTATAATTCTAGTTCATAAAATGAAGAGTCTAGAAGTTTGATATTCTTTTTTTCTTTTTGGAAAGGCAGATATATATTAACAAAAGAGAAGTGGATCCGAGGAGGAAGCCACTAAAAAGAATACATGAGTTCAAATATACAACAACGGGCAACCACGCAAAAAAAAAACAAGCGCCAAACACATACAAGCACCAAATTACAACTACAAAAATATCTCAAAAGGTTTAGAAATCCCGCAGCCCCAATTGGAAGCGGATGAGTTGCAACGGGCCGAAATCCAATCTCCTTAAATCCTTTGAACGAAGGGGAAGATATCCTCCTTTTTAACACCATCAATAGCCTCTTGACGAGCGTTGACCACTTTGTTCCGCCACTTCCATATAGACCACAACGCACATTGAAACACCCCTTGCAGAACCTTACCCGTCTTGGCACAACTAATGGATTCGATCTTCCCGAGGGAAATATCTTTAATAGAGAAAGGCGAAAAATATGTGGGAGACGCCAAACCCCACCAACTCCAAATTTTCATCCAAACCGGGACAACCTTGGGACACATAATCAAACAGTGCTCGATGTCTTCAATTTCGATGTCACAAAATGGGCAATGGGAGGAGGCTAACGTCACCCCACGAGAGGTTAAATTCAACCGAGAAGGCAACCTATTCAAGGAAGCACGCCACACACAAACGTTCGCCTTTCGAGGAACCAACGTATTCCACACGTGGTGTTTGCCAAGCTCGCACCCAGAAAGGAGAGAATTTTGAACACTTGTAGCAAGGGACTTAACCTTAAATATCCCAGAAGCGTCCCCTGTCCACGACCAAGAAGTTTGATATTCTTACAGCATATGAACTTATAATGTTAGAATCATACATATATAGGTCATAGGTGCATGTGTTTTGTTATGCAACTGGCTAGCGTATAAACAGTTCCTTGAATACTTCATTTGTGAAAAAGGCGTATATAAATTGTACAAATTAGAGTCAAAAGATGGCATGTTAAGAAAGATAAGTATTTTGCACACAATACTAGTTCCTAAAATGCGCTAGACAATGACAAAAACTGAACGTAAGGAATGAACGAATGTAGATTTTTTTGGGTATGGTCCATATGGGAGCTTGAGAATTGTATTCGATGGCAAATAGCCGCTTACGAGTTACCAGTTTAACTAGAAGAAAGAAAATTTGCTTTACCACGGCAAAAGCTTGCTACAATTGACCGAGAGAAATGTATAACATACTGTATGTAAGACAGTAAATTTATGAAACAGTGTAAAAGCTACTGTAAGACAACGTAAGGAAATAAGAAAGTAAATTTGTTGGATGCATATTTATAGAAACTCACTAAATAGAAAATAGTTTGTATAGTAGTCATCCTTAACTCAAATGGAAGATCAACCAACAATGCATCATAACTCCAGCAACTGCGACTTCTAAATTCTGGAATGTAAGTTATATATAATATACTTTTGTTGAATGTACGTTTGCTTGGTTTATTTGAATGATCTGATTGGTTATTTGATTATAAAGTGATCTCGATGAGTTATAATGTGGTTAAGTTGTTTAGGTTGAACTAATATTTGTTAGTTTCTTTGCGGTTCTAATCATTTTGACAACATAATATAAGAACAGTGTTCATAGAGTTTTGGACTGTATTGGTTTCATTATTTGACTCTGAATGGGTGATTGATTTTTTGTCTTGTGTTTTGTAAAAGAGGTGATTATAGGTAGCACATTAATCTTTTGCTACAACTATCGATCTTATATAACTTAATGTTCACAACACTTGCAACATGATTTATAACAGAAAAAGGCAAGTTAAGGCAGTAAAGATCTGAAGTATCGCAATTCCCACGAATGATATAACAAAATAAATCATGCTCCTGAACATCACAGCACAGATCATGATTTTAAGGTCATAATGGAACAAGGTTCAAAAAATATTTCAAATGCATCAGTAGTATGATACTTCTTACAATTGTGATATGCTAAAGTTAGTAAATATAAGAGCACAGGAATGGGTCATTTTGGGTTATGTTCATGTCCAACGGATCATATAAAAAAATCAGCCAAAGAGCAACATATCAAAATGAAACCGGTAGTAGAAAAGTACTATTAAACCACACTGTGAATACCACCAATTCGCATACCAAAATAAAACCCCTAATACATCGTATTCCTCATCTAAATAATACGAGCCCATGGCATTCCCAGACCAATAACTGTGAATATAGAGGTAAACATAGGTGCCAAAGTACATGGTCTGAAGTATATCAAAATCACTGGATCCAAATATAATAATAGTGGACCTTTTCAGTGTCTAAACAAGTCTCGAAATTCCTTTCAGTCATAGCCAAATACGTTAATACTTTCAATGTATACATTTGATTGAAACTTCTACTAAAAAGCTAACAAACTTAAGCGTTAAATGTTAATGTGTCCATCTTCCAAACGTAAGTAACAACTTTTTTCTTTTTTTCTTTTTGTAGTTGGCAGCAATTCTAAGCTTCGTTTTTGGCATTTGTCATTTTGTTAACGATAACCCCAATTTATTGCCTTCATTGCATCACCAACATGTCTTCTGGATGCTACTAAAAGACGTGTCTATGAGTTGGAGTCATTTCAGATTCATTGTGAACAAAACTAGTGCTAACCCACATATACATCAGCGAATGTATATTGAACACAATATGCCCCAAATAGACTTGCTTAGACGGACAACCATTTTTTTTTCCAGTGAAAGGTGAATATATATTAATAGAACCAGACATTAAAGAGATAATGGAATGGACATACCCATCCATGATACAACAACTAATACAAACCATACAACAATCAAACTAAAACTGCTAACAGACATACTCTTTTGACACATACCGGGTACAAATCTCTGATTACACAACAGAAATCTCAGATGCAACAAACTTCTATACTGCAACAGCCCAAGTTTCAAGATACCAATGTTCACCTTTCAACCATAGTTCCATGACTACATTTCCTGGATAAAAGATCTCCATACATCATTCAACCATCACCCACAATGACATATAGATACCTTTACCAGGCTTCATCATGAGAACTATAGCACCCATACTCCCCAAAGAAGGGCTATACCCAATTGGCTACATTTCCTAATAAGTTACTTTCAGTCTAAATTAGCAGCCACATCCTCACTAAATAAAGACCAAAAGTAAACCAAACTAGGCATCAACAATCAGGGAACACACCTTCAATGAAGAAACCAACCTAGCCTCCTAGTAGTGTGATGCAAGGATCAAGACGGACAACCCTTTATTTTCAGCTTACGCTATTCTGGGCACCCCTCTGCAAGTCGTAGATCAGATTCCCCTACATTACCAAGAGAGAGATATCTTAATTTGAGACCATACTTCCCAATATACCCAAACCCACATCTGTCAATCCTCCGGGACAGAGGTGGGACAGAGGTGGATACCTAGCCTTTCAAGTTTGCTGCAACCAATTAGCATAAGTCAGACGACACCACTGTCTAGTGGTGTGGTTGTTTTACCAACTATCATATGGAAATCATGAAGGTTCTTCAAATGAGTTCCTATACACTTCATGGCTTCCTTGTGCCACAACAATGAACAATCAGTCCCATGTGCGAAACGAGCTCACAAGTCTTCAGTATGCGCAATTTCTTGCAAAACTGACCAATAACTTGCAATCCCGTGGCTCCAATGCCATATGTGGCATCAATAACTTCGAAGTTTGGACACCTCTAAATCAAGAAACACGGGCTATCAACATCCAAAGATACAAAATACATTTCAGTTAAGGAACTGCTGCGCAAAGGGAAGTACAAACGGAAACAAACTTTGGTTAGGTCAAACAATCTTATAACCTAACAACATAGCTACATAAATCTACTAGATCAATTGCTTCAACTATAGTAAACTTCAACAAGATACAAGAGATTGACTACAGTTTTTTGCAAGAAGAATAAGATCTTTACCATCTATCTCTTCAAAATTTACGTAACTAAAATCCAACGATTCAATACTGGTGTTATGAAACACCGATTCATATAACCATTTCCCATATGTATATCCAACACACGTTTTCCTAAAGATAAAGTTCTCAAATCATTACAATACTTCATGTGATTTCCATTAATCCATCCGAGGAAAACCCATTGTATTTCATAATTGTTCAAACCCTTGAATCTTTACCACGTGTTCTGGCCAAGAGCTCGAGATCCAAATCACGAATTGATCCAACTATATATATACAATATAAAACAAATTAATAATGAACTATATATAAACAATATAAAGGGTTTTAAATATTATTAAAATTATAAAGAGTTTTACATATTCATGGCGTCCTTTGAGCGAAAGATTTGGATCCTTTCGATCGGTTTTTGGCATTCTTCTCCGATTTTTCCATCAGAGTTGGATTGGCCTAGCACTACAACATTTACCAGTTTCCCCAGCGACACTTGGGGTCTTTCCCAAGCGACCTGTCGCTGGGGATTCGTTTCCCCAGTGACATGTCGCTGGGGAATCTTCGCTGGGGAAACCTCGTCAGGGATTGTATCCCCAGCGATAATCCCCGGCGACGATGTGGGTCCCACTCATTTTTCAGTCAAAGAAGTAGTGCCACGGTGGCATATGATCCCCAGCGACATGTCGCTGGGGAATCTTCGGGTTAAGCTAAAGTGATTAGCACGTCTAATTATAGCTAAAATTAATTTCCAATTATCTCCAGGTCGCTGGGGAAAATATGTTTATATGTTGACAAGTCAACGAATAAGCATAGTAGTATCCCCAGCGATAATCCCCGGCGACGATGTGGGTCCCACTCATTTTTCAGTCAAAGAAGTAGTGCCACAGTGGCATATGATCCCAGCGACATGGAAACTATGTTTTTTTGTTGACTTGTCAACGTTTAGTGGGTAGTATCCCCCGGCGACAAGTCGCCGGGGAAAAGTCTGCAATTTTTTTTAATACAGCCTGCACAGCAGGCGATTTCCAGATTTTTTCCGGAATTTTTTCGGAAAAAATCTACCAAATATCAAACCTGTACCAAAACCTGTATAGACTCACCACAACTTGTACCAAAACACAAATACAATATAACGGATCAACGCAATACAAATACATCACAACTTTTACCAAAACCGAAAGATAATAAAGCTAAATCGTCCAAAATCCGAATAAGTCTACAAAACGTTGCTTCCTAGTCATAAACAGGGCTTAAAAGTCAATATTCAACATGATAGATAGGGAAACAAGTGTTTAAATGTCGCCAAGATGAACCTAAAGTACCAATGTAGCATACTAATAATATATAACACAACTACCTCTCGTCGTCGTCATCCTCATCATCGCCACTCTCCTCGTCATCACCACACCCGCCACTCCCGCTAGCACCACCCGACTCAAACTCCTTAAACATATCCGAGTATTTGGCGTCGCTTCTGAAAAGACTCGTCATAAAGTCTACCTCTCTATGCATGAGCGACTTGTCGGGGGCGGGCATACTTGGCCTGGATGTGGCCCGTGATGGCAATACCCGATCCACACCGGGAATATGCCCACAAAGCTTACCCCCTCTTGCCAACGCATTGATCTCATCCTCCGTGTACTCACCCGTAGCCTCAAGCCTTTTCATCTCCTCCTATGTAGTGACAAAAACACAAGATAGTAAATATATTAGTCTGGTTGCTACATTATGTAACATATTGGATTTCACATACACATCAAACCAAACACAAAGTAGGCGTACAAAGAGTTCTAGAGAGAGAAAGTTAGAGGTTTAGGGAACTTTAGTGAGAGAAAGAAAAGTCTTATTATGAGCTCCAACTCTCTACCTTGGGAGGTAGAGAGTATTTATAGTCATTACATAAATCGTCACCTATCGGGCTGTGGATCAGGCATACAGTGGGTAAAGACCCGTCCGTCCTCCACGGTGTTACTTAAACTAAATACTACTTAACTTATAATAATCTACGACTACGGGCTTTCTAATGATTACATATACTTGAGGTGACCGACTCTTTAATAACTGGATTTACTAAATCCTAACAATCTCCCCCTAAGGGAGGTCACCTCAAACATATAATAAAATTACATTGAATACAAACAGATATTACATTAAAAAAATTGTTCTTGCATTCTTGATGTAGTACTTTGCTCTGAAGTTCGTAGTCATCGATTCTTCTCATTGCATGTTTGGTTAATCCAAGTGGATGTCCTTTTACTGATCCACGTGATAATAATTTTGAGCCAGCTTTTGAGATCATCAGCAAATATCAATCTCTGACTCATCCATTGTGGTGTTGGTATTATGTGATGTTGTGACATACGGACCGACATGCTCACATTCTGGATCATGAAATATTCTCATCAGAGTAGCGGAAGCTTTTGTTGATTCATGATATTAGCAGCAGCGTAACAGAAGCATGGAGTGAAAATATCAGAGTCATTGATGCACTAATCATGATTTCTTTTGAGATGAATGTGTTAAGTAAGCATGCGGCTATGGATTGACCGCTTCATTACGATCAGCGCAAGCGTAGGGCGTACCTGCATACAACAGTTAGCAATAAATCGCACGAAAGTGTCTTTGATCACTTTCGTTGAATTGAGGTACACGGCCCACGGTTCCCCGTTGAACAATACAAGTACTGCCTGTGATCAGGTATAATTCCGAAGAATTTCCTTGACAGGGTTTCGCAGCTGCTCTAGCTGTTCTCAAACCGGAACGTCTCAAAGAAGACAACACAGAGTGAGTGAACCAGCGAATAGAGATTCACTGATTGATGAAAAGAGATTTGAAAAACAATCGTGTATTGCTCAATAGAAATTGTTTTTGCAATACAACGAAGGTTTTAGTGAAAATCAATTATCAATCATAAACACCTTTTGATTTGAAATATTCGTACACGGTCGAAGTGCTAAAGAAAAGAGTTTTTGAGCACAACGACCGGTCTTTCAAAGGTAGGATTGATTCAAAAGATTGAATCGCCCCATTGTTTCTGTTCAGTTGTCACATGGTTGATCTATTGAATAGATCTCACATGCCACCCACCAGGAGCTTGTTTGATGTTGGCTCCAGAAGGCTTTCCATCTTCATTGTGAATATGTTTGCATATTACTCAGATGTTCTGGCAATACCACAAGGATAATGCGTAGGACTCAAGATATAATCTCTCTTTCCACATTGTGTGAAACAGAGAGTCTTCATTGAAAGTGTCCTAATGAGATTTATTGATGATCTCGTGGCTCTAGACTCAATTTGTGCATATTTGGATCCTGTATCGGAGACTAGGGAGAGGGTCTCCTTCTTCAATATCAACAATCTCTAAGAGAAAGTCGATAGATAATGTCGGTTCCCCGTGAGAATGAAACAAGTCCTTTTAAGAGGAACTTGAGTGGTTTGGAAAGTTGAAGTGCAGTGTGTCACTGGGTCCATGACGTCTTGTCTTCAATACCGATGTTACCTTGGTAACCACCAGTAGCATATGAATTGAACCCGGTATCTGCCCTAAGGTTGAATAAATGGAGGGCTATTTGTTTTCACCCTTTTCTTATTCAATTCTTTTTCATTCTTCAACCCCTTCAGTGCTTACCGAGACATCATAGCTAGAACCTTGTTGGGTTTATTCCAGTACTAGCTCAGTTTCAGTTCGCACTCTTCCCATATCTCAATTTTTCTCCTTTTATCATCATACCTAAGGACTTCTACACTAACTAGTGGATTGTCCCTGGGTAGATCCCTCCGGTTCTGGCGGATCATGGGAACAAATACCTAACCTTATCATCCTTATATCACCATACATAAAGTAAAGTTGGTCGGTCTATTTGGTATTGTTCATCTGCCATTGGAACCAATTGAAAACCATTTGAAAATCAATCCAGATACTTAAGATATATTATCAAAGCATTTTGTACCTGAATTATTTTTGATATTTTTAGAACAAGAGCTCCCCCTCAACATGTGCATCAAGTATTTGAAATCGTTTTGCACACGGAGGCAAGAGAAAGAATTAACTTCTTTGATTACCATTTTCTAAAAGATATCAACATCACTTCCCTAATCAAATCAAGTAGATAAAGCATTTTGAGGAAGGATGAGGTTTTCATAAGTTTGCTCCCCCTCAATATGTGCCTTGAGGTATGAAAGAGTTTTGCACATACTAGAGGAAACCTGCACATTGATCACGTTTCAAATCTTAGTGGTTTAAGATAGATGCTCCCCCTCAACATGTGCATGGAAAATTTGAAATCATTTGGCACATGTCGGAAGGAGAGCTTGTACATCCTTATAAAACCATTTACCGAATTATCAGATTAAATCCAATTTAAATCACAAATTCTCCCCCGATCACAATTATCAAATCATTTGAGATTTGTGATCTCTGTAGATTTAAATTGATTTTGAAAGCTTTTAAGGAGAATTGTGACTTGATTATGAAAACGTTTTAACTGATAAGGATCGGATTAAAAGACATTAAACTCCATTGATTAAACATACATGATTATCTTATGAAAACAATTGTATGACAAATAACATTTTGATTTAATTGAAATCATTCTCCCCCTCAATCAACGACATAAGTTGTTGATTGAGAGATAGATATTTTGACAAACTTTTTAAGTCCAGATGATTATCAAAAATAAAGTCCGAGTTATTTTTCAAAGCAACCAGTTTTCATTAGATAGTAAGGATTTGTTTAAAGAATCAGAGCATGAGATTTGAAAACCAAGATAAAGCATAGCTCTGTTCTTTCTTTGAAAAGCGGGTTACTGCTTGAAATGACAATAAACCATTGTTTCTCTTTCTCCCAAATATATATATATATATATATATATATATATATATATATATATATATATATATATATATATTTTAAAGAAAATTCGAACAACATCTAAAGTCCCGTGTCATTCTTTGAATGACAGCACAAAGACCGTAGATATAATCGAATCGAGAAAAACATGACAAAATGACAATATTTTTGGAATTTTTCAAGATTTTTCAAATTTTTATGGATTTTTGAAAGTTTTATAATTTTCTATTTGCTTTTTCGAAAAAATATTTACAAGAGATAGATGAAGGAACCTTTTACTCCTCTTCTTCCTCTTGAAGACGTTTGAGAGTTTCTGGTTGTAGGCTCTTAAGGCCCAGTCGTGGAAGAATAAACACAAAACGTTCTCTAGGAAGAGCTTTGGTGAAGATGTCTGCTAATTGGTATTCAGACCTCACAAAGTAAAGTTCCACGACACCGTTTTCAACTTGCTCCCTGATGAAATGATGTCGAATGTCGATGTGCTTTGCTCTTGAGTGTTGTACGTTGTTGCATGAGAGAGCAATAGCACTTTTATTATCACAGTACAGAGGGATTTTGTTGAACTCAAAGCCATAGTCAGATAATTGGGATCTCATCCATAGGATTTGAGCACAATAAGATGACATGGCTATGTATTCCGCCTCTGTAGAGGAAATAGAAGTACTCATTTGCTTCTTTGAAGACCAGCTCACAAGCTTATCACCCAAAAACTGAGCACCTCCAGAAGTACTTCGACGAGTATCTTGACATCCTGCATGATTAGCATCTGCATAGGCTGTTAGTGACATACCGGTGTCTTTCGGGTACCAAAGTCCCATATTGATGGTTCCTTGGAGATACCGAAAGACCCGTTTAACCGCTTCAAGGTGCTTTTTAGTAGGCTTAGCCTGGTATCTAGCACACATGCAAACAGCGAACAAGACGTCTGGTCTACTAGCTGTGAGGTACATCAGGGATCCAATCATACTACGATATTTCGTTTGGTCTATCATGATCCCTGAGTGGTCCTCATCTAGTTTTGTACGTTCAATCGTGGGAGTGTCAACAGGGTCACTAGAATCGAATCCAAATTTCTTTAAAATCTCATTTGCATATTTAGATTGATTTATGAAAATGCCTCTGGGACTTTGTGAAATTTGTAATCCCAAGAAAAATGACATTTGTCCCATCATCGACATTTGAAATTTTGAACCCATTTTATTTGAAAAACGGTCACACTCATTAGGGTCAGTCGAGGCAAAGATGATATCATCAACATAAATATGTATTTTCACAAACAAACAATAAATTTATTGAACAATGTAAAATCTACTATAAAATTGTGAAAGGAAACAAGATCCATGTTGGATACATATTTTTAGAAATCCATTAAATAGAACATAGCCATTTTATGATAGCACTATTGAAACTTGGAAACAGAGATCATGTATGTTGAAAAAAGAGATACCGGATTGAAGCAAACTCGCAACTAAAATAAAAAAATACTAATAAAAGATGACACACGGATTTTACATGGAAAACCCAATAGGGTAAAAAAAACGGGTAAGGAAAGATACGTTTCACTATGTACAAAAGATACGTTTAGAAATTTAGGAGTTACACATTCTTCTTAATTACAAGGATAAATACCGAAAGTTATATCTCATGTATTAGGAGATATTAGAAACAATCTAATACTTCTCAAAGAAAGAACACTATGCGTTATTGTTGGAATGGGCTGCAATGGAAGCTTGGATGCATTACCTTTTATAGGCAAAATTCTTGCCATATGACATCAAGGATGACAAATTGAGATCCAATTTGCAGCCTACTTGTATCAACTTGCAAGATTCTCTCATCTAGATACACTATATCTAGATCAATCTCTCACTTGAAGATTAGATCGAGGCCCACTAAATCTTCACACGACATCCCTCCTTGCCATTTTCATGTTGCTTACGTTTCCGCTAGGCCGCATGAGGATCAACACCATATAAACTTATCACAGTTGATTGCTTTCGTCAGATAATCTGCCACATTATCATCAGTATGAATTTTTCTGCATATCTACGGTTCCTTCCTCCACTTTCTCACGAATGAAGTGATACTGAACTCGTATATGCTTTATTTTTGAATGAAATGATGGATTCCTTGCAAGATACGAGGCACTCTGGTTGTCACAAAATAAGAGTAATCTTCTCTTGTTTATGCCCGAGCTCTTCCAACAACATCTTCAACTATACTGCTTCTTTCCTGGCTTGAGCAGATGCAACATATTATGCTTATGTTGTTGACATAGCCACAACTGACTGAAGTTTTGAAACCCAACTTAATGTTCCGCCAAAAAGTGTAAACACATACTCGGTGGTTGATTTACTTCCGTCAAGATCACCTGCGTAATCAGAATCAACATATCCCTTTACAGTTAAATCTAATTCCCCAAAACATAATGTAACATATGAGGTTCCTTTAATGTATCTGAGGATCCTCTTCACAGCTTTCCAATGCTCTCTACCAGGTTCCATCATATACCGACTCATTACTCCCACTGCATGTGCAATGTCTGGTCTTGTACAAATCATCACGAACATTAAACTTCCCACTGCTGATGGATACAGTACTTGACAGCTCCATCCTCTCTTCTTCACTACTAGGACTCATCTTGGAGGATTAACTTGACATTAGTAGGAAACAGGGTTGATATTGACTTACAATCTTGCATATTAAACCTTTGCAAGATTTTCTTCACATAATTTTTCTGTGAAAGCCAAATTTTTCTACTAACTCTATATCGGTGAATTTGCATCCCTAGAATCTTGTTTACAGGTCCAAGGTCTTTCATCTCAAATTCCCTAGCGAGATGTGGCTTCAGTTTACTGATACGATCTTTGTTGGGGCCTGCTACTAACATGTCGTCAACATATAACATCAAGATGACAAAATCATTGTCTCCAAACTTCTTGTAATATGCACAAGGGTTTGCATGTAGTCTTTTATATCCAAGGCCAATGATGAAAGAATCAAATCTCTTGTACCAACACTGCGGTGTCTGCTTTAAATCGTACAAAGATTTTTTAACCTGCAAACCAAGTTCTATTTTCCTTTTTGTTTAAAACCTTTTGGTTGGAGCATGTAAATTTCTTCCTCAAGATTTCCATGAAGAAATGCAGTTTTCACATCTAGCTGCTCTAGATGTAAATTATACGTAGCACACATTGCCAGAACCACTCGAACGGTTGTCATTTGAACCACAAAGGAAAATATTTCATTGAAGTCGACTCCCTCTTTCTTAGCAATTTGGTATCGTCCATATGGAAGCTTGAGAATTGTATTCGATGGCATATAGCCGCTTACGAGTTACCAGTATTTTCTTACAAACCTTTTTTTATAACGCCAAGAACTTATCTAGGGTAATAATTTTTATGATTAAAATATGTAACCGCCATTTCTCGAAACGCCTCCAGTATCCATATCTGAAAAAAAAAAAAAAAAAACTTTTTTAACTTCATTAAACATTACGCGTAAACAAAAAGATTACAAATTAACATATGACATACCTTAAAGGCCCACATGAAGCCCATCAATGAATAGCTTGGACGTTTACCGTCAGGATTCCGTTTATTAGCAAACTGCGCTTCCTAACGTTTTCTTATTGCATCCCTTAACTCATTGTACAAGAAAGTCCATATGTACGAACTCCATGGAAACATGTCCTAAGCATGTAAATTGTCTACTAGCTTAAGGTGCCATCCTGACACATTATACTTAAGCTCATGTCGTATAAGAACCCGTCTCCAAAAAGCATAACAAACTAACACGAACAACATCGAGGTCATTTAACTTCTCAAAACTCATTGATATAAAACTTGTCTAACAATATTCTAACTGTTATTGCCTTACCATCACTACACGATTCAAACACTCGTCTCCTAAACGGATTAGGACCACTTTCATAATCTTTCCTAAAATCTGGCCCGACCTAAACCCCATTGCTAGGCAAAATTCCTCCCTTCCAAATTGTACCTCAAAATACCTCCCTTCATTATCATTTATCAAGTAAGTAAAAGGAACAATCTCTGTGTCTCCCTCATCAGGCAGCACTTGGTGACAACTAAAATGGTGTATTAAGCAATAAGATGTGCGAGTCAGATTCAGATTCAGAGCCTCTTAATAAACAAACAACACCTAATTCCACATGTAAGTTTTGCAGCATAATCCTAAAATAACAAAAAACATAAAACTAGACATTACTACACATATATATAAAAAATAAATATGAAAATAATTATAGAGCAAAAAAAAGTATCATACCGCATCATTCGCCATATTCAGCACAAATATAATAGGTAAACAACGGTAGTCAACAACGCTCACTACAACAAAAGTGGCTTTTTAGGACCCTTTGTGTGGGACGGTATGATAATGGAGTCCTAAAAAACTGTTTAATAGGACATATGAGCGTTTAGGGTCCTTTTTAAATATTTGCTACTTAGGCGATGTCCTAAAAAGGTATATAATAGGATGGTCGATGATTTGGGGTCCTATTATCATATAACTTAATATGACACTTAAAATATGGGTCCTAATAAATTACCTTTATAAGACGTTTATTCATTATGGTTGTATTATAATAAACCATAATAGGACACGTGAGTTTTGAGTCATAAGACATCAGTTAGTTAAAACGCTTATTCACAAAAAGTTTTATTTAGCAAAATTTAATAGGACCTTTGACACGTCGGTATTATAACGTTAACCTTTATAGGACGCTTATGTACAATGGTTTTATAACATCATTTTTTTAAAACGATTTTTTGCAAAAGTTTTATTATAACAAAACTTAATAGGACCCTTAAAGGATGCATATTAATTATGGTTTTATTACAATACACCATAATAGGACACTTGATATATAAGTCATAAAACATTAATTATTTAAAACGCTTATTCGCAAACGTATTATTAAAACATAACTTAATATGACAGTTGACACTTGGGTCCCATAGATTGATACACCATCATAAGACACTTGATATTTGAGTCATAAAACATCTGTTTTATGGAACACTTATTCGCAAACGTTTTTATATAAGAAAAGTGAATATGACCCTTGACAATAGCGTCTTATAACGTTAACCTTTATATAGCGCTTATTCATAATGGTTTGTTTATGATACACCACAATATGGCACATCTTTTAGAGTCGTAAAACATCCGCTTTTATAACGCTTATTCAGTTTTATAGAACGCTTAATTGCAAAAGTTTTATTTGAACACAAATTAACAGGACCCTTGACAACTGTGTCTTTTAACATTAACCTTTATAGTACGCTTATTTGTTGTGGTTTTATTATCCTACGCCATAATAGAACACTCCTTTATTTGAGTCATAAAACATCAGTTTTTTAGAACGCTTATTTACAAAAGTTTTATTTAAACATTAGTTAGTATCACACTTGATACTTGGGTATCAAAACTTGATACACCATAATAGGACACTTGATATTTGAGTCGTAAAAGATCAGTTTTATGAAACGCTTATTCACAAAAGTTTTATTTAAACATTAGTTTTATGCCGTGTAGGATTTCCACTAAATCCTTATTATAATAATACTTCCCCTATTATTTTTCCCCAATTATAAACCCTAAATAAATAAAAACATAAAATGTCTTCCTCCTCAAATAGAAGTAATCGGCCACCACCACCAACACATTGTGAACACCAGTAATTAGGCAGACTTCGAGGACAATTGATTTCCCTTTAAGGCGTTTTCTTGGATGTGGTTGCAGAAGTGATAACCATTTGAAGCTCAAAATCATCACCTATGTCAAGCTGTGAAGATGAGTTAAGCTCAAAATCATCTTGGGCTGATTACTTTCCACCTAATTGGAAATTCAAAGGATTAACAAAGTCAGAAGCCAAAAAGTCAAAAGGCAAGAAGTCAAAAGGCAAAAATGTTGAACAAGTTGAAGAAGTTCCTGGTAAAAGGATACAAGTGTTAGGTCTTGCTAACAATGTTACTTGGGATGCAATAAAAAAGAAGACATTTGGAGTCAAAAAACCATCAGGATAATGTGTTATCTGTCTTTGTATTGTTATATGTCTCAATATTTTGGAAGTTATGTATGGGTTATCTGTCTTTGTATTGTCCTTATCTATCAATGATAATGGTTAATTTGGTGCATTATTGCTGTACTATACTAAGCCAGAATTGCACTCACAAAATAAACTAGGCTTGATTAAAAAACAAAAATGACTGAGTGCAGGGCATCTCAGTCCTAATGGGGTGATTAGCAGACCAAATTAAAGCAACAAGATAAGATCTAGAATCCCAATTAAGCTCAGAATTCTCTAGTCAGTAGTACAAGCTACTAAAGGAAACAAAAAACAGAAGAGAAACAACAGTGAATAAGCAGAAATTAAGCTCTTAATATGGGCATTTGAGCCAAACAGTGATAAGCCATATTGACCCGTTTGACCCATTTGAGCCAAACACCCCTTAAGCAGGGTTGTATAAGAAAGAGTTATACAAACAGTAATGAGGATTGTCATTGATTCTTAACAACTAATTTTACATAAAAACAGGGACTATTATTATTTAGCTAATTGAAATCATTAAGCTTCTTCAACTGGATCTTCTTCATCGGCAATAACTAAGTCATTGTTGTCCACAACGGTTCCATCGAAACCACCTCTAACCAATTCAATATCCATTGTTTCGTCATGTTGAGGACACATAAATGAGTCACCCTGCAAATGTGTTTCCACGTCATCAAGACTTGTTTGTTCATCCATGTCATAAACATGTCTGGGCGCTGTCTTGATCACAACTTGCCATCCTTTGTCAACACTATCTGCAACGTAAAATACTTGATGTGCTTGAGAAGCTAGTATAAAAGGCTCGTTATGAGCCTTCAATCCTTCAAAATTCAATAGAGTAAACCCGTTGTCATCTTCTTTTTTCCTTGAACCATTCGAAATCCAATCACAATCGAACAAAACTACTTTCTTGTCAATACCATACTCCAACTCAATTATATCATTCAAAACCCCGTAGTAAGCTACATCTCCCGCGATAGGATTGTTATCTGTAGCACTCGAGTAACTGTTTGTCATGGCCTGAAGATTAACCCACTATTCTGTGTTTTCCTATTATGTTCTACATCTTTTGTGTGAAATCGGAAACCATTTATGATAAATCCCTTATATTTTTCACATACTCAGATGGACCACTTGCCAAGCACCTTAGACTTTCTGTGATTCTGTGATCCCCTATAGCATGTAGCTCCTCAACCTGAAATAAGGCAAGATGTGTTAATTGTTTTGTTATTAGTAGGTCGAAAATGCTATGTCATTATAATTATTTTTCAAAAGTAATAAACCTGTGTATATGCCTTACATGATCTTGAAACCACGACTCAAAAGTGTCACTATGTAAACGTTGAATGTCACGCTTACGTTTTCTCCGATTTTGATGATGAACCAATGCCGGATGTTCACTGCAGTGTTAACAGATGATAATGATGATAACAACGACAACTATTAATCGTATAATATAATTTATGAAACTCACAACTAATATAATTACTTACGTTCGAAATTCATCAACTTCACTACAATTGAACAACACATATGAATGTGCTTTAGCCAAAATGTCAAGTTCCATCATTTCTACCTTTGTAGCACCAATCGGTCGACCCGCCATAGAAAAGATAGGTAAAACATCCTCATAACCATCGTCATCATTATTTCGACTTGTCTTATTATGTACGGTCTCAACATCACTGGATAAGTACAATGAACAAAACGACACACACTCTTCAGCTAGATATCCTTCTGCAATGGAACCCTCCGGGTTATTCCTGTTTCGCACGTAAGATTTTAATGTAGCTAAATACCTGAGATATCAAAACCAATAATTTTAGATTCAATAATATTTGTTAATAAAGGTATTTACTATAATAGTAATGTGCACCTCTCGATTGGATACATCCAACGGTAATGAACTGTCCCTCCTAATCTGGCCTCTGAAGCAAGATGAACCGAAAGATGAACCATGACATCAAAGAATGATGGCGGAAAAATCCTTTCTAAATCACAAAGTATTTTTCCAATCTCGGTTTCCATTTGAACCAAATCATTTGGATTAAGAACCTTTGCGCATAATTGTTTATAGTAACGACATAGCTTCATCACAGTATACCGCACGTGCTTAGGCAACACATTTCGCAAGGCAATGGGAAGCAACTGCTGCATCAAAATATGGCAATCATGACTTTTAAGTCCAAACAGTTTTGGAGGTTTTAACTCTACGCATCTTGATATATTAGCTGCATAACCATCTGGAACTTTCACCTTCTTAAGCACACGACAAAAAATATCTTTCTCTTTTTTATCCATTGAGAAACAAGCAGGTGGCAAATAAACTTTGTTGTTATCTTGAACTATAGGATGAAGTTCACGTCTAATGCCCATTTCTTGTAAATCTAGGCGTGCTTTAATATGATCCTTGGTCTTCCCATCTAGATTCATTAGCGTTCCAAAGACACTGTCACAAACATTCTTCTCAATATGCATTACATCTAGATTATGGCGTAGCAAGTTATCTTTCCAGTACGGTAACTCAAAAAAATACTTTTCTTCTTCCAATTAAAAGGTAAATCTGGGTTGCTCTTCACAAGTTTTCCAAATTTAACTTCAAAACCATCTAACTCATCAAGTATTTCTTGTCCTGTTAAGCCACGGGGTTGCCTGTCTCGTTCTTCTGTGCCATCAAAAGAGTTTGTATCTCTTCTAAAAGCATGATCAGTAGGCAAATATCGACGATGTCCCATAAAACATTGTTTTTTGCCATGACTCAAGCGTGTTGATTTTGTATGTTTATGGCAGTTAGGACATGCAAGTTTACCTTTGGTGCTCCATCCGGATAAATTTGCATAAGCAGGAAAGTCACTGATCGTCCATAACAAACAAGCACGCATCCGAAAGTTACTTTTTGTTGATGCATCATAAGTGTCTACTCCTTTACGATCCCACAACTCCTTTAGCTCAGCAACTAACGGTTCCATATAGACATCTATATTATTCCCAGGAGTAGATGGGCCAGGTATAAGTAACGTTAGAAAGAAATAAGGTTTCTGCATGCACATCCAAGGAGGTAGATTATATGGCGTCAAAACAACAGGCCATGTACTATGAGAAACACTCATTGTTCCAAAAGGGTTAAACCCATCACTCGCTAAACCAAGCCTGACATTACGAGATTCTTTGGCAAACTTATCATACCTAAAATCAAATGCTTTCCATGCCGGGGAATCTGCAGGATGTCTCAAGTAACCATCTTTCGTGCGACTCTCTTCATGCCATCTCATGGAGGCGGCTTTTTTAGATGACATAAATAACATTTGCAATCGTGGTAAGAGCGGAAAATGACGCAACACCTTTGCTCCAATCTTCTTACTTGTATCAGCTGTGGTTGACTCATCTGCACAATCATCTTCACTTGCTTTATACCTTGACGTATGGCATATATCACATTCTGTTTTATTAATGTTTTCTTTCCAGTACATCATACAATCATTAGGACATGCATCAATTTTATCATAACTAAGTCCCAACTCTCGAATTATCTTCCTTAGTTCATACAATGACTTTGTTATAGAAGCATCGGGGAAGGCTTCCCTCATTGTATCTAGCATCTTGTTGAAACCATTATCACTACATTTCCCAACACACTTACCATGAAATAGTCTAATGATAAAAGAAAGAACTGATAACTTACACCCAGGATATAGTGGTTTCTTTGCCTCTCCCAACACTTTATAAAATTTTTTCGCCTTTAGGTTTGGCATACTCATACTTTCAGTTTGTGTTCCCATGTCATCGGTTAGTGTGTCATCACCAAACCGATGGAAGGCATCATTCACCAACCCTTGCATGTCATCTTCAGCATCCAACATTGGAGCATCACTTGATTTGGAACTGAAAGGTGGAATTGTATAACCTTTCATAAACCCGACACATAACAGATGTGTTGTAGCCTCCGTCCGATCTACCCATATCTGATTACCACAATCAATACATGGACATGAAATCTGTCCATTTTTACCCTCATTATAGAAAATATGATCAAGAAAGTCGTCAAGACCTTTTTTATATTCAATGGTAAATCTAGGTAAAGACATCCAACTCGTATCCATCTTAAACCTAATTCAATTAACCACAGAAAACCACATATAATTGCAACAAAAAGAAAGGGAGCCTAATTCAATTAACCACATATGTTGTTTCATAAAAAATTAGCAAAAACGATTAGGGTTTCATTTATGAGGTATTACCTGGTCTTGATGATGGTGGTGATTCCTGTTGGCAATTTTGGATGGTGAAAATGATGTGGATTTGGATCTTAAAATTAGAAATACTTTTACAATTTATTTTTAAGCTATTTCTTAATTAATTGCCTAATTATTACTTCAAAGCTAGACAAACTAATTTATATCTAAAAATTAGAAATTAAAAGTCAAAATTGCATAAGTAATTAGGCAGACTTCGCGGACAATTGATTTCCCTTTAAGGCATTTTTTTGGATGCGTTGACTATTATAATGTAAGTTTTCTTGGATGCGTTGAGTATTATAATGCGTTTTCTTGGATGCGTTGATATTAGTGATGTTTGTTGTTTGTACCATATAGGGTTCAAAATGTAAGACATTTTACTGGCTAGATCCTGAGTTGCCTAATGACTATTACAAACAAGAGGTTTTTAGTTTGATTCAAAAGGAAAAACGTTTGAAAGAAGACAAGTATGGAAAAATAAGAGATTTGGAAAGGGAGATTGAGTTTCAAAAATAAACTATGGAGAAGCAAATGTTTTTGCTGCAATTGGAGTTGAAAGAAAGCAAGTCTAGTGTGGTTCTTTTTAAGAAAATTGTTATTGTTTTGTGTTTCGTTATTGCTGTTATGTTGTCAAAAATTGTGTAATGAAATGCTTGTTATGTAGGTTTGATGTAATGACCTTTTGTTTAATGAAATGCTTGTTATGGGATATATGTGTGGATGCATTTACAGTTGTTGATGTTTGCTGAGATAGTAATGGATGCATTTACAGTTGTTATCAAAGAAGTTGAAGCTAAATGGGAATTGAAGTTGCAGAGAATGAGTAGTTAATAAGCTCTTAATATGGGCATTTGAGCCAAACAGTGATAAGCCATATTGACCCGTTTGACCCATTTGAGCCAAACACCCCTTAAGCAGATAAGCTAAAGGAATAATAAGTTACAAATAAGCTACAATAAGCTAAATAAGCTGTAACTACATGAGTAGTAACTAGATTAAGCTAAACACTACCAGATAAGCTAAAGGAATAAGGTATAGACCAGAATAATCACTTGATCAAATATCACAGGCCAAACAGGCCAAAACCAACAACCTTGCAGCCCTTGTGGGTCCCACTAGGGTTGATAGGGATCCAAAGTGAGACTTGATATGAAAAGGTGACTTATTGAGGTTTCTAAAAAGCTAGGACTAAAGGTTTGGGTCCCACAGATAAGCACTTGATGAGGGCTTGAACTTGGGTGGTCAACACTGATCACTCAGTGTATGGGTGGAATTGGACAAACAAAAAGCTATATGCAGACCTATCTAATAAGCTCAAAAGTTGGAAATAAGCCCTGAACATTATAGATGAGCTTATTGGATTTCAAAAAAACCAATAAGCTCACTGTGTGGCCCACTAATGAAGAAGCTAAGGCACATGGAAAGTTGGGGTTTTGAGCTGATGCCCTGGTGCAGGGCAATGGTTAGCCCTGCATGCCACTTTCAACTATCACATAAGCCAGAGAAAAAATCATAAAAATAAGCTAACTGTGGGATTCAAAAGCTTAGATGGGGAATTTCAACATGTAAAAATCTCAAGACTTGAATCTCAACACAAAATTCACAAAAATTCTCCCAAGATCTAAGTTTCTGACTAACATACCATCTTGACTTTTTGATTTTGAACTTAAACTTTGACTTTAATGAAACTTGTTTGATCCGTATGCACTAATTATGATTATTTAACCTATGATAACACTAATTTAAGATACATGAACAAGATTTAGACCAAGTGGGTGAGATTTGATCCTCACATGTCCCAACAGTGGACTGTGAGAGTGAAGGTACTTTGATTTTGACTTTCTCTAGTTCAAACATTGGTTTTATTGTTTTACTAGTTCTAATATCACCTAAAGGTCATAGTGTGCAGATAAACAAGTGAAAAGGCAACTACCACAGTTGAAACAACACAGAACCAAACACCCCTTAATAACTGAGTTAACAAATTTAAAAGGCAAATGATCAATCTAAATCATAATACTGATACATAAGCTTGTACTAGGCTAAATTAAACACATATAAACAAAAGCAACCAACATTTAACAATAACAACTAACAATCACAGATTATCAACATAAGCAACATAAGCACATATGGATTATCATCAAAACACATAACAAAACAAACGGCCATTAAACATAAATATGCACATACCATTGAAATATTAACCATAATAAGTTATCCTAAACCATTGTTCAGAAACCATTGTTCACAAACCATCCCCTTCACCCTAAATACATAACAAGTTTTCATCAAAATAATTACATAACCCAACAACATGAGACCATCAGACACAAAAACCACAAAAGACCCAACAACTACCTTCATTCTTCATCATACTTCTCCAGAATCTTAATGGTCTCCTTCTTCAATGTTATCAACCTCTGAAAATCAGCGACAACACTTGCAAGAGATTCAACCAATCGCCTCTCAATGAGCTGGACTTCATGCATTGAATCATAAACATCTTCAGCTGCCATTTCTTCATCAGTATTCAAAGAAAACACCTCCAGAATTCGGTCTGTTCTCGTATCCACTTGCATTCTCATGTCGTCTCTGACGGCCGCAACATTCTCATGTTGACCTCATTCGTAGGTATCTCATTAATATTGAGAAAAATGAAACAATCATGAAGCTTTTCAGACCCACAAAGATCTTTCAGTTCCTTCAAGTATGGAGTGGCAGACATTTTCAATTAGGGTTGTATATAGTGAAAAAGTTATGAACTGAAAATAGGATATGGATGAACTGAAAAAATAAAAATAAAACCAACATATATATAAAGGGTAGATGCATGAACTGAAAAAATTAAGAGTATTATTGAGAAATTAAATAATTAAAACAAGTAATGATGACAAATGAAGATAATGCAGAAAATCAAAGGTCTAGAAATACTTACGAGTTCCCATAATATTGATGATTATTATTTTAATTGGGATGACTCAAAGTGTAACCAATTCAGTTTGAGTTTGAAGCAGTTGTAACAAGGAAGGAACTAGTTACTCGGTGTTGAGTATAAATATATTTCGGGTCGGGTTCAGGTCGACCCATCTAACCGTTTATTATTCAGGGTAGGTTCGGGTTGTGAATAAATTAATTGGTTCGGGTTTGGGTCGACCCATCTAACCCGTTTAAGCTTTTTTTCTAAATGTGGCAACTTTTGTATCAAAAATAGGTTGACTGTGTCAACCAAAAACCCGTTTAACCTTTTCAACCCGTGAATTTCAAAAAGATCACGCCCATCTTTATAAATGGTTATAATTTGAATATTATTTTTAAAATATTCATGATTATTATTTTCAAATTGAATGAAACCAAACTAACCGAACAACCCGACAGTACACTTGGGTCATATGAACCGGTGATATTGCCTTGTTGTCGACCTTGATGAACCTTAATGATGAATCTTCATTTGAGCTAAAGTATATGTTTGGCCACTATGTTATCTGCAGGGGAGTATGGATGCATCCTATATCTGTTATCTACAGTTACTGGATTATCTGTTCTATGATATGATATGTTATGTTTCTGGGCTCGTGTTGGATTACTGTCCTATCTATGACTTCATGCGAAGCAATACATTCAATCATAATAGTCGGCACTTTATGATCACCTCGCGTATATTGGCCTCGCAAATGCCTAGGACAATTCCTCCGTTCAATATGTGTAGAATATAGGCTACAAAGCATCCCCGGAATGTGACGTCATGGGAAGTCGACTTAAGTAAAAACTCTTGACGATATAAATGAACGACCGCATCCGTTGAGAGTTAATATTTCATAAACTTTACGTTTTTTCCAAATCAATCCCGAATCCAAAGCAACACCCACCTACCAAAGGGGCCCTTAGTTGATAACCCGAGCAACGACCGGGTAATACTCTAGTTCTTTTTTAGTTTCAAATACAATAAAATACCTATATATACCTATATATTATATATATACAATAATACAATACTTTTCATATACTGTATACTAGGTAGTATTAATTAATTTACTTATACATCAAATTATACCCTATCACCGATTCATCCCGCCCAGACCGATTACAACCTACAAGGTGGTCGACCGCCCGACTACTGATTCGCGATTTTAATTTGCAACATTGGATATGAACCTTTTGATATGACACTCTGATTATGATATGATATCTGACTCCCAGTTTCAAACCCGAGCCATTTCATTATTATTCATAGGGTTCCATGCATGTCCGTCTCATTGATGCACCAATGGCATATATGACTCTAGTGTGGTTTACTGTCCTACATCTCACTTTATCTTTCGGGTCAACTAGATGCGGATACGCTTTAACAAACGTAGACCACGTAGGATAAATCCCGTCTGTAAGAAAATAGCAACATTTTAAATAACGCCCGCGTAAAAGAAATGAACTATCTGGAGCCGCTCCATTTCGGGTAGTAAGATACAACAGAGAATGATTACTTCAACACATTGATAATGTTGTTTGACCCGGGAAGTCGGAAAAACGAATGCCAAATATACTTCATTTTTAGTTTCACATACAATAAAATACTTATATATTACATATATACAATAATATAATACATTTCATATACTATATACTACTATTAGTTAATTTAATTATAAATCTAATTATAATCTAAAAATTAGGGGAAAACTTACACACCCACCACGTTCACATAAACCCGCTTAAAATTTTTGGGGAAAATTTCAGATTCATAAATAACTTTTGGCGCTGCGAAAATCAAGCATATCTTTTCGGAATTCAAGTATTTGATTCGATTTTATTAATGGAAATCGTTTTTCACACACGGTTAAAATCTCAATTTTGGTTTAGGGTTGTATGTGGGAAGCAAAACAAGAATTGTGGGTTTTCACTTTGAATGAAGATCCGACTCAAAGGTAATGCAAACCTCTCTTGTTGTTATTATTGTTGTTATTATTATTATTATTATTATTATTATTATTATTATTATTATTATTTATTATTATTATTATTATTATTATTATTATTATTATTATTATTATTATTATTATTATTATTATTATTATTATTATTATTATTATTATTATTATTATTATTATTATTATTGTTATTGTTATTATTATTGGTATTATCAATGTTATACATTGTTAGTGTGGGAAATGGTTGGTTCAGGTATGTGTTTGGTTGACCTCTTGTGATGAGTATCATATGTGATCATAAGTGCTGCTTATTTGTGATGGGGTACAAGTTGTATTTAAGTTGCTCTGTTTAATTTAAATGAATGTTGGTATACCTGTGTAAAGTTGGGTCAAAGGATTTGGGTAGTGATAGTGATTTGATATCAGTTTTTAGCTAATGTATTTCATTCGTAACATGTAACATGATACTGATTTGATTTCAGTTTTGTTGTTCTCAAACGACTATTGTTCTTTGCAATCTCATAATAATTTTATTTGTTTTGTGCACCAGTTATGGAAAATAACAGGATGCAACGCCAAATCACCACGAGAAATACGAATGATTATGAAATGTCCAGAAGGACAAGGATTCAAGAAAACCAACAGAGATTACAAGCTTTGGGAGTGAAAAATATTGCTAAGTCTTTGACAAGTCTAGTAGAGAGTGACAAAAGAAAGAAAAAGAAAAAGAAACCAACGGATACCGGTGAGAAAGATGCATATTATATGTCTGGTTCAGACTTCCATCTTAATGCTGAGGAAGATAACCCAGAAGAAGCGGCTACACAAACAAATAAAAAGGTACGAATAATAAATTTGGCTACTATATTTTCTTTATGTTTGTTTTCTAACAATTCTAATTGCATGAAACAGAATCGAAAATACATTGCTCCACAGTCCATGACTAGATATAAAAATTTAGCAAAAAAACGAATGAGTGCTCCGAATGTCTCCAGTTGGCTAACATCTTCAGAATCTCAATCGCAAAAGGGACAACAGATTGATACAGGGAGGGCAATAGGTAGTAGGGTATAGGAGTCCACCAAGTCCAAAGAGAAATGATAAACCAAATTCTGTCAACAGAGGGAGATTAACTGCAACTGAGAGAAACTTAGTTGCAATTGACAACGATTAAGACCACGGGAAGCGTGACTTGAGATCTGATGGTAACTATACATAAATTTCAAATACTATATATATGATATTAAATTACTATTAACTGTATATTCAGCTAAGCTTTTTGGTGCTTACTTGTTTTTTTTTTTTTTTTTAAATTTTAATATAGATAACAATGAAGACCTTTATGATGTTGAAAATGATGATATCGAAGACATACCTATGAATGAAGATATTGAACAACAAGCTACTTCAGAAGATGATGTAGATAAACACATGGATGATTTGGAGAATGAGGATGATTTGGAGAATGAGCATGATTTGGAGTTTGTGAATGATTTAACAAATGACGGCGATGATCTACTCGGAGAAGAGATTCAAGCTGAGCATTCTGAAAATGAAGAAAACCATGTAGTTACACAAGCTCGAAATGAAACAGGTTAACATGGTCTACTTGATTGCATCGTTTTAAAAATCATATATCATATATTGTGTCATATAAGAAGAGTATATAATAAAGTTAAATTAAAACAAGACAAAATACAACGCTAAGATATTGCCTCCATTTCGAATTATTTAGTATTTTAAATGTATACGTATCTATTGTAAATCATGTTCACTTTTTGTAGTTTGGATTGTAAGCAAAAGAGGACCAACATTATGGCAAAAAGTTTGGGCCCAAGAAAAAGGGGATAGAATTCCTATTTTAGTTAATGAACACGGACAACCTATTAACGACAAAAGTAGTCATCCGACTCATTTCATGGGAACACTTTCAAGGAGTGGAAAGTATTGTCCGATTTAGAAACCATGGAATAAAGGATTGAAAAAAAAGCTTTGCTTGAACTCTTAAAGGTACACAATGTTAAATTTGTATGTTAATGAATAAAGTATTTGTTTTCTAATGTGAGCTATTACATTTTTTAGACAAAATTTGATATTCCGGAAGCTGGAGAAAAATGGATATTGCAATCATTTGGGCAGAAGGTGAAGAACTGGAGGGCAAGAGTTAAGGAACACTACCATGATCCGTCTTTGTCAGTTAAGCAACAAATAAGATCTAGGCCAAAGCAAGTGCAAAATAAACAATGGAAGAAGCTTGTGAAGTATTGGAATACAGAAAACACTAAGGTGTGAAATACTATTTCACTTTAAATAACATTAATTAATTTCCCATTATGATATTTTACTTTCATGCTGCAGAGTTTAAGTGAAAAAAACAAGGCGAATCGGGCAAAAAAGAAGATGATCCAAAGAACCGATAAAAAAAGTTATGCTCGCAAAAGGGAAGAGTTAAAGGTAAGTGTATGGAGAAAGTGTGATTGTTAATGTATCCGTGGATATCCATGTTAATATTCATTTTCTTTTTATTCATACAGACATATTTGGGACGAGATCCAACTCGATTGGATCTTTTAGTGCATGCTTCTCCAAAGATGGAAATACCCAAAATGATGACACTGCAAAAGCGATTGTAAGTAATATGCTTTTGTGTTTGCAAAAGTGTATTAATAGCATAAGTTAAACACAATATGCTCTTTTTTGTAATACATGCTTTTACTATATGTTGTTCATGTTTATATAAAATGCAGGATGATATGAAACAACTTAGTGATAATCTGCCCGAGGGTTCGATTGATAATCCCGACCGAGATGATATTTTTTCTATAGTTATGGGTAAAGATCGAAATGGTGATGCGTGCATGTATGGTCTAGGTGTTCGTGCTGTTTGGGGTGTAACACCAAGTCGTTTAGCATGTCATAGAGAAAACAACGAATTGAAGTCTAGAAATGGAGAACTTACTAGTGAAAATGAAAAGTTACGAGCCCAGTTATCAGAGAAGAATGGGTTGACGGATAGTTCCATTGTTCCACCTCTTACATCACAAGATTCTCCTGTTGTAACCAATGAACCTCCACGCTTACGGGTATGTTTCTATTATAAATCGTTCCTTTCTAGTTGTTATAGCTTATTTTATCTTTGATAGCTAATGAACCTAGGCTACAAGCTTATGTATCAGTATTATGATTTAGATTGCTCATTTGCCTTTTAAATTTGTTAACTCGGTTATTAAGGGTGTTTGTTCGTGTTGTTTCAACTGTGGTAGTTGCCTTTTCACTTGTTTATCTGCACACTATGACCTCTAGGTGATATTAGAACTAGTAAAACTATAAAACCAATGTTTCAACTAGAGAAAGTCAAAATCAAATTACCTTCACTCTCACACTCCACTGTTGGGACATGTGAGGATCAAATCTCACCCACTTGGTCTAAATCTTGTTCATGTATCTTAAATTAGTGTTATCATAGCTTAAATAATCATAATTAGTGCATACGGATCAAACAAGTTTCATTAAAGTCAAAGTTTAAGTTCAAAATCAAAAAGACAAAATGGTATGTTAGTGAAACTCGATATTGGGAGAATTTTTGTGAATTTTGTGTTGAGATACAAGTCTTGAGATTTTTACATGTTGAAATTCCCCATCTAAGCTTTTGAAATTTCCACGGTTAGCATTGATTTTATGATTTTTCTCGGCTTAGGTGATAGTTCAAAGTGGCCTGCTGAGGGCTTTAGCCCTGCCCAGGGGGCATACACTCCACCTGCAGATTACACTGATCAATTTTTGACCTCCTTTGTATACCCCAGCCTCCATACATGCAGTATTACATCTGTTTAACCTAATACATGTGTCTTGACTATAAATTGATAAATGTTTGTTGAAAACTGAAATCTAGGTCGGGGATGAAGTTTTCCTTAAAAGCATTCTAAACTCAACCGAGCAAGCAAAAGGATGGGTGAGGAGCTTGAACCCAAATGATATAGTTGGTGGTACGGAGATTGGACGAGGATGGTGTGAGGTAAACGTTCAAGTACCAACAAAAGAGATGAAGTGTTGGTGAGACCCTATGGGTTATTTGCCACAATTGAAGACTGTGTTGGTGCAACCATAGCATGGCCTTGTCCCTTTATCTCGGTATGTCTTTGTTAATCTTTTGATACCAATAATTTTACTAACATGGAGCTTAATGCTTATACATGGGTGTTTATTTGTAGGTGGTCCGTGAGGATTGAGAGAGATGATGCATGATGACCACGGACTAAGCTTCTTGTTGCGTTAATTTATTGTTTAATGTTAACAGACTTTATGTTAGATTCTGTCTACCTTATTTATGTTTAGTGATTTTGTTATGACAATTGCTAATTTGAAATACAATTTCGTTTTATTCATTTAATATTTAGTTGATGTTTTATTCATATCGTAATAATAGAGTGTGCATGGTGAAAATAGCGTCCTATCATATGACTTGTCCGGACTTTGAAAATAGCGTCCTATCCTATTAAACTTATTAACCGTCCTAACAATTAACTTAACATTGTAAAAGTGTCCTAATATGTTATTATTAGGATGTTATTTAGGTTGTTAATAGACATTTTATACGACCAAAAAATTGGTTTCATAATCTTCTTTGAGATATTAGAACCCTTTTCTTGGTGCTAAAATAGCTATAATGGTATATGATAAGCGTCCTAACAATTATCTTTTAAGTACGCTTGTATGTGTATCAAAAGATTAAAATTAGGTAACAACGTTTTACAACATTGTAAAAGTGTCCTAATATGTTGTTATTAGGGCGTTATTTGGTTGTTCATAGACATATTATGCGACCATAAATTTGGTTTCATAATCGTATTTGGGATATTAGGACCCTTTTCTTGGTGTTAAAGTAACTATAATGGTATATGATAACCGTCCTAAGAATTAACATTAAAGGACGCTTGTATGTGTATCAAAAGATTAAAAGTAGGTTACCACATGTTAGAACATTGGAAAAGTGTCCTAATATGTTTTTATTAGGACGTTATTTGTGTTGTTTATAGACCTAAAATGCGAGCATAAAATTGGTATCATAATCTTATTTGAGTTATTAGTACCCTTTTCTTGGTTGCTAAAATAGCTATGATGTTACATCATAAGCGTCCTAACAATACTTTTAAGGACGTTTTATGTGTCTCAAAAGATTAAAAGTATGTAATCACATGTTAAAACATTGTAAAAGTGTCCTAATATGGTTTTATTAGGACGCTATTTGTGTTGTTCATAGACATATAATACGACCATAAAATTGGTTTCATAAGGGTTAGGACGCTTTGGACCTATTACAACCGCCTTACATGAAACGCTTTCATCTTTGGTCCTTTTAAATGAAAGGTCCTAAAAAGTACCATTTTATGACGCTTATGGGGGTCCTAAAAAGTCACTTTTCTTGTAGTGGCTATTACCACCAAAAACTAACAACCACTGTCACCCTACAACTACCAAACCGTCAACAACAACGGATTAAAATTATCCTTCACAACAACAACTTCACCACGACCATCATTATGTTTATATGATAAACTGCTTTCGTATGTTTGTATTTGTGATTTGTGATATGAGATAAACTGATCGAAATATCATCTTATATAATCAAATTGCTATGCTCTATCAATCAATAAATTTTCGGTGGAATTTGCTTATTTCCGATGCGTTGTTTTTTCTATTTGGTAGCGGATAATTTTGTTTTTTTCCCCTTTGTCCACCCCCAAAAACTCACGACCTGCTACCGTTTTTGTTTTCTTGTTGTTGGCCACGAAAATATTCCTTGTCCACCCCCAAAAACTCGCGATCAAGTTTTAGGGTTTCTATTTTTTTTCTTTCGTTGTAGTTGTGACACGTGTTGAGTATTTTGTACACCCCACTTATTTGCGGCCAACGAGCCCCCTTATGTAAATTGTAAAAAGTTTGTCCTCTGCAAGATGTATGGGGAGTACATTGTCCCCTTACGTAATTTTCGCTAAAGAAAAAAGAAAAAAAATCATCTTGAAAAATGGAATAGCAAACAAAATTTGGAAGAAAAGCTACAAAAGTCTTTTATAAGCCTACACCTATAATTTTATTATATTGCTTTTCTCTTTCTTCCTAGTTTTTTCTAGTAGTATTTCTTTTCTGCCGGTCCTCTTCTACAATAAGAATTTACAGTCATGGCACCATGCTTACGGTGTCGCTGTAATTACCGACCACATGAGCAACGAGTCCACGTTGCCACCTCACACAAGGTGGTTCCTGACGTGAAACCCAGGTAGGTCCCAAAAAAACTTAGCACATAAGCTCTAATGACTTTTCGTTTCTAAGGTGGTTCCTGGGCACCACCTTGCTATAAGGTAGGTCCGCCTCTGTAGCTAAGGCATGATAGCTGCTGACCCATCTTAATGACTCACTAATCACTATCCTTAACTCAAATGGAAGATCAACCAACAATGCATCAACACTCCAGCAACTGCGACTTCTAAATTCTAGAATGTAAGTTATATACAGACATACTTGTGTTGAATGTTTATGTACGCGTGCTTGGTTTGTTTGAATGATCTAGTTGGTTATTTGCCTATTTGATTATAAAGTGATCTCAATGTGTTAAAATGTGGTTAAGCTGTTTTTGTTGAACTAGTCGATGTAGCTGCAAGCAAAGGCGGAACTTAATGTTGACAACACTTGCAACATGACAGCAAATGGTAAGTAACAAAACAGTAAAGCTATAAATTATCGCAATTGCTATGAATGTATTATATAACAAAATAAATCCTGCTCCTTAACTTTACAGCACAGATCATGCATGATACGTACAGTTTAATGGAACAACTTGCAATTGTGATATGCTAAAGTCAAGAGCATATGAATGGGTCAGTTTGGGTTGTGTCCATCTCAATCGGTCAAACCAAAAAATCAGCTAGACAACAATATATAAATGAAGGGCTGTTATGAAAAAAGTAACTATAAATAATGGATAATATTATATTTTGTTTTAATGTTTGTCTTTCCCACTAGGATTGAGATTCTATCAAGTTAAAATAAACATGATAGATCATGTTCTCTCACAAATAAAAGAAAGACCGGGTCCCGCAGTAGACCCCACAGTTTTGTATGTGAGAAAACATGACCTATCATGTTGATTTTAACTTGAGAGAATCTTAATCCTTCCCACTAACTTATACTTAGATAGCAGAACTTTGTTTCTCACATCGACAAAACCAGAGGAAATAACAAAACATAAAGAGATGCGAAGAAAATAGCGGCAAGAGACGTTTTTATAGAATTAAGATTGGTGGTCTCTTCTCAACATGGCTATCATTTGAAATTTTGAACCCATTTCATTTGAAAAACTGTCACACTCATTAGGGTCAGTCGAGGCAAAGATGATATCATCAACATAAATATGTATTTTCACAAACAAACAATAAATTTATTGAACAATGTAAAATCTACTATAAAATTGTGAAAGGAAACAAGATCCATGTTGGATACATATTTTTAGAAATCCATTAAATAGAACATAGCCATTTTATGATAGCACTATTGAAACTTGGAAGCTTGAGATCATGTATGTTTGAAAAAAGTCCAGGATTGAAGCAAACTCTTAACTAAAATAAAATACTAATAAAAGATGACACACGGATTTACATGGAAACCCAATAGGGTAAAAAAAACGGGTAAGGAAAGATACGTTTCACTATGTACAAAAGATACGTTTAGAAATTTAGGAGTTACACATTCTTCTTAATTACAAGGATAAATACCAAAAGTTATATCTCATGTATTAGGAGATATTAGAAACAATCTAATACTTCTCAAAGAAAGAACATTATGCGTTATTGTTGGAATGGGCTGCAATGGAAGCTTGGATGCATTACCTTTTATAGGCAAAATTCTTGCCATATGACATCAAGGATGACAAATTGAGATCCAATTTGCAGCCTACTTGTATCAACTTGCAAGATTCTCTCATCTAGATACACTATATCTAGATCAATCTCTCACTTGAAGATTAGATCGAGGCCCACTCAATCTTCACACGACATCCCTCCTTGCCATTTTCATGTTGCTTACGTTTCCGCTAGGCCGCATGAGGATCGACACCATATAAACTTATCACAGTTGATTGCTTTCGTCTTATCTGCCACATTATCATCAATATGAATTTTTCTGCATATCTACGGTTCCTTCCTCCACTTTCTCACGAATGAAGTGATACTGAACTCGTATATGCTTTATTTTTGAATGAAATGATGGATTCCTTGCAAGATACAAGGCACTCTGGTTGTCACAAAATAGAGTAATCTTCTCTTGTTTATGCCCGAGCTCTTCCAACAACATCTTCAACTATACTGCTTCTTTCCTGGCTTGAGCAGCTGCAACATATTATGCTTCTGTTGTTGACATAGCCACAACTGACTGAAGTTTTGAAACCCAACTTAATGTTCTGCCAAAAAGTGTAAACACATACTTGGTGGTTGATTTACTTCCGTCAAGATCACCTGCGTAATCAGAATCAACATATCCCTTTACAGTTAAATCTAATTCCCCAAAACATAATGTAACATATGAGGTTCCTTTAATGTATTTAAGGATCCTCTTCACAGCTTTCCAATGCTCTCTACCAGGTTCCACCATATACCGACTCATTACTCCCACTGCATGTGCAATGTCTGGTCTTGTACAAATCATCACGAACATTAAACTTCCCACTGCTGATGGATACGGTACTTGACAGCTCCATCCTCTCTTCTTCACTGATAGGACTCATCTTGGAGGATTAACTTGACATTAGTAGGAAACAGGGTTGATATTGACTTACAATCTTGCATATTAAACCTTTGCAAGATTTTCTTCACATAATTTTTCTGTGAAAGCCAAATTTTTCTACTAACTCTATCTCGGTAAATTTGCATCCCTAGAATATTGTTTACAGGTCCAAGGTCTTTCATCTCAAATTCCCTAGCGAGATGTCTTTTCAGTTTACTGATACGATCTTTGTTAGGGCCTACAACTAACATGTCGTCAACATATAACATCAAGATGACAAAATCATTGTCTCCAAACTTCTTGTAATATGCACAAGGGTTTGCATGTAGTCTTTTATATCGAAGGCCAATGATGAAAGAATCAAATCTCTTGTACCAACACTGCGGTGCCTGCTTTAAATCGTACAAAGATTTTTTAACCTGCAAACCAAGTTCTATTTTCCTTTTTGTTTAAAACCTTTTGGTTGGAGCATGTAAATTTCTTCCTCAAGATTTCCATGAAGAAATGCAGTTTTCACATCTAGCTGCTCTAGATGTAAATTATACGTAGCACAAATTGCCAGAACCACTCGACCGGTTGTCATTTGAACCACAAAGGATAATATTTCATTGAAGTCGACTCCCTCTTTCTTAGCATATCCTTTGACTACCAATCTTGCACAATACCTCTCCACCTGGTCATCACCGTTCCTCTTAATCTTGTACACCCATTTGTTTCCAATGGGTTTTCTACCTGCTGGTAGTGGCATCAGTCCCCACATTTTATCCTATGAAGAGCTTTAATTTCTTCTTACATTGTTGCCATCCAGAATGATGCATCTGAATTATTCAGTGCTTCTTGAAGAGTTGATGGCTCTCCTTCCTTTGTGAGAAGACAGTATGCAACGTTGCTCTCCATAACATAATCTGAGTGGCACATCGGGAGTTTTATTTCACGATTAAGAGTACGAGTCGTTGGAGCTTGAGACTCGGTTGTCTCATTCACCTCGTGTTGTGGTACGGCTTCAAAAGAATCATTCGACTGAAATTGCATTTCCGTGTGTATTGATGTAGTTTCTCTTGTAGTGCTATCACCTTCTCCAATCTCTTGACATTTGTCTTCCAGAAAGACAACAACTGTGCTGATGACTACTTTGTGGGCAAGGGGGTCCCATAAGCAATACCCTTTTACTCCGTCAGCATACCCCAAGAACAAACATTTTCTGGATCTTGGATCTAGCTTTGTAGTTTCTTGAGAATTGTACATCACGTACACATGGCTTCCAAATATATGGAGGTATGAATAGTTGACTCACTTTTTCAAACACACCTCCATCGGTGTCTTCAACTCAACTGCAATTGAAGGTGACCGATTTATCACATAACAAGCGGTATTAACTGCTTCTGCCCAGAACGATTTTTCCAAGCTTGTAGTTTCCAACATTGCTCTTGCTCTTTCCAACAAGGTTATGTTCATCCGTTCTGCCACTCTATTCTGTTGAGGAGTGTATGTCATTGTGAACTGTCTTTTGATTTCTTCTTGCCTGCAAAAGGTATCAAATTCATCACCAGTGTATTCGCCTCCATTATCTGTCCTCAAACACTTGATCTTCTTTCTAGAATCAAGTACAACCCGCGCTTTGTAAACTTTGAAAACTTCAAACACATCAGACTTCTTCTTGATTGGCTACACCCAACATCTCTTGGAATAGTCATCAATGAAGGATATGAAATACTTTGCTCCTCACAGGGACATAACGAGTGCCTGCCATACATAAGAGTGAACCAATTCTAGAACAGAGACACTTCTAGAATTTGATGTCTTGAATTTTAGGCAATGTTGCTTGCTTATAACACAATACTTATAGAAAGGTAAAGAAACCTTTTGCAAGGCCAAGAATTAACTTCCTTTCAACAAGAATCTTCATTCCTTGTTTTGACATATGTCTAAGCTTGTGATACCATGTTATTGCAACTCTATGACTTGGACTATGTGAAGCAACAGATACTTCCGCCTCCTCCATTATCTCTCCCTTTAGTTGGTATAAGTTCATAGCCACCTTTTCACTATTCATAAGTACAAGCACGCCTTTTATAACTTTCATGATCTTGTTTTGTATTTCAACCTTACAACCAAGATCATCCTATTGTCCTAGAGACAATAGATTCTTTTTTAGGCCCTTCACGTGTCGTACATCCTGAATAGTACGAATTGTACCGTCATGGACATTCACCATGATATTGTTGGTTTAATGGACAATAAATTAATAGACGTGTGTTAGGATCGAACTCGAGACCACGTGATTGCACACTTTGCGTATGAGAATTAAAGTTAATAATTAAATGTAATAGTTATATTTATTTATTAATTAAACGAAATAACATAACGGACGTTAAGTAATTAGTTGTAATGGACTAACGGTCGTTAAATGTAATTGGAAAAGGACTAAGTTGTAAATATTGGGAAGGTTCTGGAATCCCCTTGTGAGATTACTAACCGATCGGCCAAGGGAGACCAAACCCAACCCAACTACAACTCAAACTTGTTCACCAAGTTAGTTTGGGTATAAATACAAAACCAAGGGTGTTTGTAATTGATCTCTTGTACTCATAAGCTAAAACTAAAATAGTTGTGTGTGTGTTTTGTTTTTGTGTCGGTCGACAATCACACCAAGGGTGTCGATCCATAAACTTTTCCAAACCAAATTGTTTTGTTTGATTAAAACTATCATTCCTTTAATTCGTTAGTACGTGTGTACAAGAAATTGGTACTAACACATTATTGTTAGTATTCTTGGATTGAATTACAAAACGGTAAGGGGTAATTCACATAATCCTATAAACCCTAATTAGGGTTCATCCAATTGCTAGTTTTTGTGGAATTGATTCTTGTTCGGCTAGAATCAAGAAAGGTACGCATATTCTTGTTTATGTTAATTAATTATTCGTTAATCTTTCCTATACGCTTCCGCATGTGTACTTGATGTTTATTGTTTATATTTATGATTAGTCATGTTATATAATTCCAACAGATATTTCCAATTCCAATGATCTTTAGTTCATGATCATTGCAATTGTACACAAATCTGCCTCCAAAGATAGGTTTATATTGATGAAACCATTTTCTTCTTGCGGTCATATGAAATGTATCTCCTGTATCGAACAACCATACATCTGCAAATCTCATTCTGCCTTCATTTGCAACCGTTGCTTCACAACACAAAGCATTACCATCTTATGAAGTGCTAGCCGAATTTCCCTTAGGATTAGAAGAATTTGAACCCCGACAATCTTAAAGTGACTCGGCTAGCCACATTTGTAGCATTTAAAATTCTTCTTCCTTCCTGTTTTAGATTTACCATGATTGTGACTCTCATTGGAGCCAGGTTCCATTGACCTCCCTCTTATCACCACCAAAGCCTTCACCTGTCTTGAACTGGTTTGCCTGTCCTCCTTGTTGTTGCGCCTATTTTCTTCTTCCAGAATGGCGGCTGCAACATCGTCGAAGACTAGATAGTCCGAAAGAACATTGGTCATATGAGTCATGTAAACTTTGAAGTGTAATTTCAGCACGTTCTTGTGGCTCTATTTTACAACTCAAAGACGCGAGCTGAGAAAATAGAGTATTCAGGTTATTAACGTGCTCAGTCACTGAAGTAGATTCCGTCATTCGAAGAGCATAAAGTTTCGTCTTAAGAAATTTTTTATTGTGGAGGGATCTTGCCTCGTACAATCAAGCAAGATGATCCCAAATATCCTTTGCACTTTTCTTCTCCTCTATGCTTGACAAAACTCTATCTGGTAATCTCAGATGAAGATTTGCAATAGCATTTCCGTCCATCTCTTCCCATTTACTATCATCCGTGACCTCAGTTGGCCTTTCATCAATGGCCGCTAAACATTTATCTTTTCTAAGGATAACATTCATCTTTAATTTCCACAATGAGAAATTATTCCCAATAAATCTTTCGATTTCAAATCTCGCCGTCATTGCTACAATCACAATCTAGTTTTTGATAAAACTATTATTTGTTAATAATAGTAACGTACATTTTTTGAGTGAATATAATCTTACTTATCTTTTGATGTGGAGGGTCTACTAATTAGTGGCAACCACAAAACATACGATAATAATTATACACACACCCAACCTTAGCTCTTGATACCACTTGTTGAGAAAAGAGATACCGAATTTAAGCAAACCCGCAACTAAAATAAGAAAATACTAATAAAAGATGACACACGGATTTTACGTGAAAAACCCAAATAGGGTAAAAAAAACCACGGGTAAAAAAAGATACGTTTCACTACATAGAAATTTAAGAGTTACACCTTCTTTCTAATTACAAGGATAAACACCAATAGTTATATCTCTTGTATTAGGAGATATTACAAACTCTCTAATACTTCTCAAAGACTACTATGAGAGAAAGAAAGAAAAAACACTATATGTTATTGTTGGAATGCGATGCAATAAAAACTTGGATGCATTTGGATTCTCTCATCTAGATACATTGTGAATCTTTAACAAGATCATAGTAAAAGTATCAACGCAAAAGTTAAATTAACCCATCTTTGTATAAATCAATAAAATGTTGTCTTAAGCATATATTTATGAATGTATTTAGGCGTCCTAATAATTACTCTGATTCAAATAAATAAACAAGTGAACGTGCCGGAGTGGTTTAGGCATGACTAGAAATCATGTGGGCTTTGCTCGCGCAGGTTCGAATCCTGCCGTCCACGTTTTTTGGAATTAAACATTTTACGTTATGAATTTAGGGAAGTGATCCTCAAACTATCGGCTTGTTTGCAAAATTGGTCGGTACTAATATTTGTAATGTTTTTAAGCATTTCTAAACATAGTTATAACTCGTAAAAGATACGTAGATAATCATAACATAGACGATGTATCATTCGCTTTACAGGTTATTTGTTGTTTTGTTTTGGAGGTTGATTAGCTAATGTTCGTGATCATTTTGTTGTTAGCCAGATGGAGGTCATAGGTCTTATTTTGCTAATGTTCAAGTTGTTTTCATGCTTGCATCCAAACTTCTGGTTGGTGTTGCCCTGATTTGAACTTACTGCGTATTACTTAATCATGTACCATCGTTGTGGCGCGCGTATACTGGTTTTTCTAGGACAAATTAAGATACGATAAGTACATTCTTGGAGGATGTATATTCACATGGTTATTTCTCAGATAATAAGAACATCAAATCATTGTATATATATCTTAGTTTAGCCACTTTAGCTACGTGGTTAACCACCTCAACACAATTTATATATCTTATTCATGACTCAGTTCTTTACTAGACTATTAGGCGTACCACTTGATGTACCTGAAAATGTGTCAAACTTGTTGACAAATTGAATTTCACGATTAAGGCATAATAGTCCACCGAACACATAATTGAGAAGATCAAGCCGTTTAGCTAAGGCATAATAGTCCCATCTTAATGAGTGACTATCCTTAACTCAAAATGGAAGATCAACCAACAATGCATCAACACTCCCGCAACTGCGACTTCTAAATTCTAGAATGTACGTTATATATAATATACTTGTGTTGAACGTTTATGTACGTGTGCTTGGTTTGTTTGAATGGTCTGGTTGGTTATTTAATTATAAAGTGATCTTGATGTGTTATAATGTGGTTAAGCTGTTTAAGTTGAACTAGTCGATGTAGCTCCAAGTGAACATTTGTTAGTTTTTTTGGTTCTAATCATTTTGACAACATAATATAAGAACCATGTATCATAAACTTTTTGACTTGTATTGGTTTCATTATTTGACTCTGAATGGGTTGATTGATTCTTTGACTTGGGTTTTGTAAAAGAGGTGATTATACGTAGTTATGTACGCACATCAATCTTTTGCGACAACTATCAATCTTATATAACTTAATGTTCACAACACTTGCAACATGATTTATAACAGTAAATGGAAAGTAAAAAACAGTAACAGGCGAAAGAATAATTCCGTTGTTCAAAAAAAAAAAAAAAAAAGTAAAGCTCTAAAGTATTGCAATTCCTTTCAATGATAACATGTCAAAATGAAACCAGTAGCAGAAAACATCATATTCCTCATCAAAATAATACGAGCCCATGGCATTCTCAGACCAATAACTGTGAATATATATGTAAACATAGGTGCCAAAGGACATGGTCTCAAGTATATCAAAGTCGCTGGATCCAAATATAAAAATAGTGGACCCTTTTATGGTTTTATGTGTCTAAATGAGTCTCGAGTTCCTTTCAGTCATAGCCAAATACGTTATATGTATACATTTGATTGAAAGTTGTACTAAAATGCTTACAAATTTAAGCGTTAAATGTTAATGCGTCCATCTTCCAAACTTCAGTGACAAAGTTTTTCCTTTTGTTCTCTTTATAATTGGCAGCAATTGTAAGCTTCGTTTTTGGAATTTGTCATTGTGTTAACGATAACCACACATTTGTTGCCTTAATCGCATCACCAACATGTCTTTTGCATACTACCAAAAGACGTGTCTATGAGTTGGACGAGCCATTTCAAATTCATTACGAACAAAATTAGTGCTAACCCGCATATATCTCAGCGAATGTATATCGAACACAATATGCCCCAAATAGACTTGCTTAGACGGACAATCCTTTATTTTCAGCTTATGCAATTTTGGGCACCACTTTGATAGCTCTGCAAGTCCGAGATCAGATTCCCCAATATTATTTTTTGGGTAAAGGGTTCTTACCCGGTGAAATATATTAATGAAATATAATGTTTAGTACAAGAGTAGAGGGGAAATGAGACCCTCTAAAACACGCCAAAAGGCAAACAACGACTTGAACAAACTCTAGTCAGACGAACCAAAACTAACAAACTAAGAGCTATTTTTTCCCGAGGCCATTCAATAAATTCTAAGATTGAATCTTCTAAATGACGAACTTTCTCATACGCACAACTAGAACCAAGACAAGTCGGGCTCTCTGTCCTTTGTATATGTGCCACGATAGCCTTTAACGCTTCAGCCTCCTTTTCTTGAAGATCAAGTTTATCTTGTAACGCGGACGTAACTGTTTTTGTTACCTTCTCTTGAATGGCCTCTGTAACACCCCCAAAATGGCTCAGCGGAAGCGCACAAGTGTTGGGGTGCTACTAAATTGATATCACAACATAAGCATAGAACAAATGGATTTTTCATAAATAAACTTTTATTCATTTCTTAAAAACAATGTTTACATTATTGATTAGTGCGGAAAATGGCCCATTATAAAAGGTGGTCCCAATATATAAATCGAGTCGTCTATGACATGCCATGCCTTTGCCTTGCGCCTCCAAAGATAAGCTATCACCTCAAAACCTGAAAATACATGCTAAAAGGGGTCAGCTTACGCTGGTGAGTTCATAGGTATGAGTAAAAATAATAATGTAATGTAAGTGAAATATTTATCAAAAGAATTTAGTAATCGTTGCATCTTTTGTAATATCATAAAAATAATACCATTGTCTAATCCACAATGTTTTGAAAGAAATCAGATCATTGTGTAACCCACAATGTTTTGAAAGTGAAAATTTGTCATTTAATAAAGGGCAAATGACAAAAAAATGCATTGAACTTGACACTTTTTATGATTGTGTGTAGCCAACTATTTTTTTTCTTATTGTGTGTACTGAACTTTCAAAATTCGATTATTGTGTGTATTTTGTGACCATTTTACCCTTAATTTTTTCAAATTTTGAAGGGTAAAATGGTCATTTTACATGGCAAAATAGTCACAAAATACACATAATGATCGAAATTTGAAAGTTCAGTACATACAATAAGAAAAAAAATATTTGGCTACATACAATCACATAAAATGTCAAGTTCGATGCATTTTTTTGTCATTTGGCCTTTAATAAATGTAATAGTAAACCACAAGATTTTGTAAGGTGTGACCAATGTAACCCAATGGCACAAAATAAAGTATTATACGGTCTAAGCTCATGACAAAACCTTAAGTGTTTTAGTTATGTGTTGGTGTCTACGCAGCCAAATCACAATAGGTATCAACGTACTTGGAGGTAACCCCGTACCCAAGTAAAGCAGGTATGAACGTACTTGGAGGTAACCCCGTACCCAAGTAAAGTAAGTATGAACGTACTTGGAGGTAACCCCGTACCCAAGTAAAGCATGTATGAATGTACCCAAATAAAGCAGGTGGTCACGCACCCAGGCAAAGCAGTTATCTCTACGTGAGTAAATTAGCTACCGATTTCTAACTTAGGCAATAATAAAATCGGAAAACATTCATCTGTAAGCAATTGTGATCATAGAAAAGTATGTAGCATGTATCTTCCCCATGGAGTTTATAAAACAGTTAAAGTAAAGATGGGGCTATGAAACTCACCTTGGCAATTAGAAGTCTAAAGGGAATTAAATCAAAGGATGATAGTGCACGGCTCCGACACGCAACCTAATTAATATGGCAATTTAGTCTTTAATTCATGTTTAAGACTCGATAAAGTTTTAGAGAAAAGTTTTCAAATGTTTGTTGTTATTGTTGTTGTTGCTTGTGTGGCAGCATTTAAGTTTAAATAGTTTTCTAAATGTTTGTAAGTATTGACTCTTAGAAATGTGTATAAGTATATGACGAATGAGTCTCCGGTTCGAAAGTAACCAAAAGATTATGTACGAAAAATAATAACAAGTTAAATATTTGACGTCTTCAGAATATACAAGTAGGTTGTTACTAAAAAAAAAGGTATACGTATAATTGTTAGTGGAAAATAGCTTATATTAGCTAGCTTATAAGGATAATGTTTCATTTTTGTATTTTAGTCGATTTTGTGAAAATTAACTAAGTATATAATTTTAATAAAAATTGGGCATGACCTGTTTATATATATTCGTTTCCCAAAATCTCAATTGTTGCAAATTTTCCTACTTAAACCATTTTAAATAGTCCAAAACTAAGCTAAACGAATGTGTCAAATATTAAGTTAATATAATAAGTTCAATATTAAGACAAAACTCACAAGATATAAATAAGTTATATTGATAAGTTTCAAAATAAGCCAAAGAGGCCGCATATTTTACTTTTTACATAATTTATATCAAAATAGGCCAAAGAGGTCGCGGATTTGACTTTTTGTATAATTTATATCAAAGTAGGCCAAAGACCACGGATTAGACTTTTTTTGTATAGTTTATATAAAAAAAAAATGCCAAATTACTCAATTAAGTTTGTAGTTTAACAAATGAATACTTGAGGCTTGAAATTAATATTTGTTGAGCCAAAAAGAACATGACCACGACCCATACCCAGTCTCAACATACAACACACATCACTCAAAAATATTTTTCAACTAAGTATATTAATATGTAAACATGTAATAGCCAAGCTAAAAATATATGATAAGCACTTTTTCCTTGTAGAACCATAACTTTATGTTTTTATTAGATTTACAAGTCCTTATGCTTGTTTTAGTCCAAGAATTGTGAAATAGTTCATAAATTTAATCGTATGTCGAAATGTTTGAGGAAATAAGCATTAGCTTATTTATAATGATTATAAATATCTTAATTAGCAAAATCTACCACACAAGTGTAACAACAAAATCTTTAAACCATATTTATATGTGGGTAGATTCAAAGAAATTTAAGAGACCAAATATGACTTTTACTCCTTAAAATATTACATACAAATTAACGTATCTTCAAAACTTTCCAGTTTAACACCATACTAACACAAGAAACACAAAGATTCAAAATTTTAAGAGACCTTACAATGGATTTAAGTGGGGTTCGACTAAGATGAACCAAGAGCACAAGATAATGACCCAAGAACACCCATTTAGAACCAGATGAACACAGGGATAAACCAAGCTAGATTCCAACTCCAAAGCTTACTTGTGTTTGTGATAGTTTTGTAAAATAATTGTGTGTGTGCCTGTGAACCTCTCGGCGGAATAAAAGGAACAAATAGAGGGTGTTTTGACCAAAGCTTTTAAAGGGAGACACAATGGTGTGTCTATTTCAAGTAAGCTACATCTTTTGTCACTATCTCTAAATGTAATTATCAAGGTTAGAATGTGTATTTTAGTCCTTATAGTTCGACAGTTAAGAAGAAGAGAGAAAAAAAAAAAGGAAAGCTTGGACTACCTTTTCTAATGTAGAAAGGTGCATGCTTATTTGTAGTAAAAACCAACTTTAGTATAACAAGTCACTATCAAGGATCTTTTACAAGGCATGCTTAGGATTTTTGATAAGATTTATGTTGAGCTGGACGGCATACTTAAGAAAAAGAATGAGGGAATTAGTTTTTGGGTTTAATTAGTGTATTTCGTGTTTGTTTGAGCTTAAAGTGTAGGCGCGGTACCTTGGTTTGGAAAAAATGTAATCAATATATTTTTGGAAACGTTTTTATAAAAATAATATAAACATAAGATTATGGACTCCGAGAAATAATTATCAATTTAAGCCATTACTACTGCGGTGTTGGTACGCGTGCGGTGCCGTGATCTTCTAAATAAACGAGATTACCTCTCGTTTTTAAATTTAATTATCGATAGTTGTCAGAAAATAACCAATTTAAATTTTCTGACGTAATAAATATTATTATAATAATCCGAAATTTTACGGGTTGTTATAGCCTCAATGTCAACAACATGATGTCTCTCCTTATCTCCCTTCAACCACCCTAAGGCTACCCTTACTCCAAGAACGGTGGATACCCCCTTAGTTCGTCCGACGTGCTTTTTTCTAAACACTTCTGTTATCGGATCTCTTCCTAACATATGGTATGTATCATTTTCCAGCATGTTTTGCTCTTTTTGTGCCTGTCCACGTAAACTATATAATCGTTAGAAATTATATACACCGTTATATTAGTGATATTTATATCATTATATTAATATATCTAATTTAACCAATTGCCGAAGTGTTCCTTCCATACTGTGTTAACCGTCTTGTGCCAAATGTTTTGTTTTTTGGTAAGTGTGCCAAATCATATATCTTAGAACGATCATTTTGTATAACACTTAACCATGAGTGTTATAATACTAGTTGGTCCCACTCAACCCTCCAAGTGTCGGTACGTCCTAGTCGGGAAGGATTTTTGTTTTGAACGGTACGTCCTAGTCGGGAAGGATCTATAAATACTATTAAAACAGAGTTTTGAGTGTGTCATGTTCTCAATTTTTGTTGTTATATAATATTCAATTTTGTGATGTCATGTTTATTTTTATTTAATATTTTTCTAAAATGTAATTACAAAAAGAACATTTTTATACATTAGCTTTTTGTTTTTTGAAGTCCCAATACCTGATGCCTTGTGAAAAAAAAATGTTGAGCTTTCTGATCAAGAATTTGAAATTTGAGTACTAATCTCTGCTGCATCCAACACCACCATCGTTCGTAGATTCTCTCAAAAGTTTAAATTCAAATCCTTTTCTCATCTTCTTTCTTCCTTTATTTTAAATCTTATTTTTTTCGTTTCAGTATTGAGCGAATTGAACAAGTATGTTGGCGTTGTTAAGATTGTTGAGGTATTCTTTATCATTCATATGGTGTTTTCAATTTTGATCTTTATCTATATGTGTTTGTACATCAAGATTATTTGATTATGGTGCTTATGGAAAGAAAGTTTGACTATTTCAGTTTAAAGGTTATACCGATAGCGTTTGAAAGAATGACTCAGCTAAAAAAACATTTTGGATATAGTTTTTGACATGCCTTGATTAAAGTAAAAGGTGTTGGGTGTTCTTGAAACTAAAAATTGTTGGAATAAGTTCTTTAAAGAACAAGCATGCCAAATGTTTGATAAAATGCTTAACCAAAACTTGACTTTTTCTATTTGCCAAAAGGAATTTAGTGGAACTTTATTGTTATCGCTTATGTTTCTTTGACATTGGATACATGGTTGCTTAAACTAGAAAAGTATATATTTAAAAGGTTATCGGATTAACATGGTGTTTCGGTAGTTAGGAATGAGATTCTTGGTTGCCTCAAGGTTGCAAAAGTCTGCATAAGATCAATCTCATTTGGTGTTTACGTGTCTCTTATTTTGGATGTTTATACAAATAATGACTATATCGAAAAAGTTATTATGATTTCTGAGGATGGTTTTAAGAATGAATACAATGCAAGTTTGTAAATGGGGATGAATATTAAGGACGAAGGGAAAGTAATGAAAAAAATATATGATCAATAAGGCTCGAGTACTTCTTGAACGCTAACCTTATGCTTTTAATTGTGTTGAATTATTATTATTGATAAGAATTGTTTAAAGGGGTGTTTGAGATCACTTAATTAGGTGTTTGTTTATTGTGTTGCTGCAAAACTGATGCAAGTTATTAACAAATCACAAATATTTGTAGGCCATATTTAAAGGTGAAAGTGATGAATTTATCGCTTCTTCTCTTGAAACTTCGTGATGGTCGTTGAAACAACTTCCACTTCAGAGTATGTTCTTGGTAAATGATGATCAACATTGGTGCGAAAGAATTTCATGTGACTATCTGTTGTTTGTCCATTAGCATAGTAATATAAGTGACATAGTTTTTTTTATGTACCTCTTTTAGAATAGTTACTACACTCTGGTTAAATCCATGGATCAAACCCCTTTATTTTATATATAACAAAACTTATTCTTACAAGCTTAAAGATCAAATTGACTTTTTTTGGTGGTCCAGTGGTAAAGTCTTACTTTTTGGCTTTACTTTTCAGCTCACATCTGCTATAGGATAAGTTAGTGATTTTTGTTTGAGACAACAAATTCATGTTGGAAATCAACCATTAGCTATCTTTCTTTGTGCCAAATATATATTTTTAATGCGAGAAGTAGAGTTTGTTATCTTAAGTGAATGTCTCCTGCACAATCAAAGACCATATCTTGGTTTAAATGATAATACTTTTGATTGTTTTAGATCCAACTTAAAGTGGTTCTTGGTCATTAGAAATTTACGGGCCCGTAATCATAGACCATGTTTGAAGCAAACAATGCAATTAAAAGAATCCAGGTCAGTGAGGTCACGAGTCATTACCCTCTCAATTGCTAAAAGCATTTGGCATCATTCTCAATCTCAAGGTGAATTTGTAACAGTTGATGCGTAAATGCCCAAGTCAAAATGCAATTTTATTATTTTAGAGGTTTGGTTTTAGGATAAACCCGCATTTTTTTTGTTTTTTTGTTTTTGTACAACTATACATTATTTTAGACCACCTAATTATGCATTTTTACTTCGACTATCTTTATAAAGAGCGTGTTAAATTATTTGATTATTTATCATTTTTAATTTTGGCTCATGTTAAGAAGAAGTGGTGATCAACTTAATACCTATGTTTTACAAGACTAAATCATGACCATCACAATTTTTCCTCATTTCATGTTAAAAAGAAATAGCGATCAACTTGATTATGATGTTGCATTTATTGTTTTGTATATTTCGTATAGAAACACGTTATGATCAGTTTTGTTGTTGGTGCATATTTAAGTGTTGATAAAAACAAATAAAATTATACGGCCCGTGTATTACACGGGTTCTTAGCTAGTTTTTGTTTTGAATTGCACTTGCTTTCGCTTTAGCACTTTTGAGCTTCACACATTAGCAAAAAAAAATATAATCAGCCACTACAACATTTACCAGTTTCCCTAGCGACACTTGGGGTCTTTCTCAAGGGACCTGTCGCTGGGGATTCGTTTCCCCAAGGACATGTCGCTAGGGAATCTTCACTGGGGAAACCTCGTCAGGGATTGTATCCCAGCGATAATCCCCGGCGACGATGTGGGTCCCACTCATTTTTCAGTCAAAGAAGTAGTGCCACAGTGGCATATGATCCCCCAGCGACATGACGCTGGGGAATCTTCGGGTTAAGCTAAAGTGATTAGCACGCCTAATTAAAGCTAAAGTTAATTTCCAATTATCTCCAGCGACAGGTCGCTGGGGAAAATATGTTTATATGTTGACAAGTCAACGAATAAGCATAGTATCCCCGGCGACATGTCGCTGGGGAAACTATGTTTTTTCGTTGACTTGTCAACGTTTAGTGGGTAGTATCCCCTGGTGACAAGTCGCCGGGGAAAAGTCTGCAATTGTTTTTTTAATACAGCCTGCACAGCAAGCGATTTCCAGTTTTCCGGAAAAAATCTACCAAATATCAAACCTGTATAGACTCACCACAACTTGTACCAAAACACAAATACAATATAACGGATCAACGCAATACAAATACATCACAACTTTTACCAAAACCGAAAGATAATAAAGCTAAATCGTCCAAAATCCGAATAAGTCTACAAAACGTTGCTTTCTAGTCATAAACAGGGCTTAAAAGTCAATATTCAACATGATAGATAGGGAAACAAGTGTTTAAATGTCGCCAAGATGAACCTAAAGTACCAATATAGCATACTAATAATATATAACACAACTACCTCTCGTCGTCGTCATCCTCATCATCGCCACTCTCCTCGTCATCACCACACCCGCCACTCCCGCTAGCACCACCCGACTCAAACTCCTTAAACATATCCGAGTATTTGGCGTCGCTTCTGAAAAGACTCATCATAAAGTCTACCTTTCTATGCATGCTCTTGAGCGACTTGTCGGGGGCGGGCATACTTGGCCTGGATGTGGCCCGTGATGGCAATACCCGACCCACACCGGGAATATGCCCACGAAGCTTACCCCCTCTTGCCAACGCATTGATCTCATCCTCCATGTACTCACAAGTAGCCTCAAGCCTTTTCATCTCCTCCTATGTAGTGACAAAAACACAAGATAGTAAATATATTAGTCGGGTTGCTACATTATTTCTCGATAATTCATTAAAGTGTGTTTTGAAACAAAACTTACATATATGCGGCGGTCCTCATCCTTAGGGAATACCCCGTCAACAGTATGTGTTCGCCAGAAGGTGTCAATGAGTGAAGGGTACTCCTGAGTGTCTGAGGCCTGCCTCTGTACATACACACGCATATAAGATGAAACTAATTAAAAACGACAAATCACAACACACCAAAGCGTATAATCAGATATATATGTATATATGCATGTAAAATAATTATAATGTTTATTACCATCTCATCTCGAAGGCGAGCCAGCGACCGGGATCCCTGTCGAGATATGACCAGGCTCTTTTGCCGGTTTAGCCGATTTTGAGCGGCTCGAGCAAGGTTCTTGGGATCATTCCAAAACTGAATGTACTTATCCCACTCAGCCGCTGTAATCTCCTCGGGACGTGCCCGCCTGATCGCCTCCACATCGTAAGTCTCGGTGGTGGTCTAGCAACATTTATAAAATTAGTATCATCATACAAAAAATTATATATTCACCTTAAATTCTTCCGACTCACGTGTTTATGAAGGTGGTCTAACCCACAGTTTGACATTATCTTTTTCCAGCAATCGAATGGTCTTGTTTGCATCCACAAGACAAAATTGGCAACATGACACTTTTGTAATGTGAATATGATTCTTCTTCTGCATATATCAAAACCCACGATAAGAAAAATAAAGATTTAGCTTTGAAACCTAATAAACCTATCTACTTAGCAAACAAACAAAAGAAACACATACAATACAAGGATCTACCTAAAAAATAACATGAGAAGCGATAACTTAAGCAAAAAACAACAAAACCCTTAATGTGAACAGACATTAGCATCTGCCTAAAAAGTAACGAGCTAACCACTAAATACGAAAACATGCAAAAAAAAACGTTTAAATGTAGCAAAAAACTTACAGTAGAAGATGACTGGTTTTTGTAGTGAGCAAGTTGTTATTAGGGTTTGATGAGGCAGAGAGGAAGAGGATAGATTTCCAGAGTGTGGCTGCTAGTGTATGATACAAATGTGAAACATAAAAACCCTACTATAACTACAGGAGCAAGCAAAGATAAGTAACTGGCCCAACCTTATGTATTACTATTTGGTTAGTTGGTCACTTGCTAGTAACCTCTAAGGCCCAACACACACAAATAAATTCTTAACAACATATTGGTATTCAAACGTTAATATATTAAAGTATTAAATCCTTGTATCTTAGTTTAGCTACGTGGTTAACCACCTCAACATGATTTATATATCTTATTTATGACTCAGTTCTTTACTAGACTATTAGGCGTACCACTTGATGTACCTGAAAATGTGCCAAACTTGTTGACAAATTAAATTGAATTTCACGACTAAGGCATAATAGTCCATCAAACATCAGCAATGAACACATAATTAAGAAGATTAAGCTGTTTAGCTAAGGCATAATAGTCCCATATTAATGACTCAGTACTATCCTTAACTCAAATGGAAGATCAACCAACAATGCATCACTACAAAAAAAAGTGAATTTTGGCACGACTTTCTTGTGCCCAAAATCCAAAGAGAGTCGACCCAAACAAAAAAAGCACGACATGTACCAATTCAGTTGACCTAAATAATTTTGGCACGACACCTCCTTTGTTGGTTTGGCACGACATGTTTGTGGGGCCCAAAAGGAATTCAACGTGAAAAACAAATTTGGCACGACACTTTCATTGCAAAAAGGTACGACAATGTCGTACCAAGTTTTTTATTTTATTTAGCTTTTTTAAAAAAATAATAAATTGAATTTTTAATTGCAAAAAGGCACGACAAAAGTCGTCCCAAACTGTAATTCCACGTGGCATTGGTGCAAAATGGGACGATCCACGTGGCCTTCGGTGCAAAATGGGACGACATTTTTAATGTATTTTAGGGACGACATTGTCGTCCCTAATAAATCTGGGAGGGCAAAAAAATGCAGCAAAACTGCAGTTTCTAGATTTTTTCCGGATTTTTTTCCGAAAAAAATCTACCAAAACAAATACAACTTGTAATCAATCACAATCCACAATACCAATTCGACAATATGATACAATACCAAATTACTAAACGGATCGAATAATATTCCACAATTCCACGATACCATTCGACAAATACGATACAAAGTAAACTACTCTTAAACTATACAAGGCGCAAATTTCCTAAATAACATGTCTCAAACTAACAAGTCACAAGCTTATAAAGCTAACATGTCTCAAAGTTATAAAGTTAACATAAATCCACGATATCATTCGAAAAATTCAATACTATTCCATAAAATTAACAAGTCTAAAACTCACAAACTAACTTCCCGCCTACTACGCATAGTACTCGCCGCCCGACTCGTCGCCCGCCTCATTATTATCCCACTATTATCATCATTATTATCCAAATCATTATTATCAACATGATCAACTTGGCGCAAATGAGGATTATTTTGTGAGTTGTACTGGTTAAGGTCTGGTGGCGGCATTGCATAGTTGGAACTAGAACCCGGGCACGTAGTAGAGTTGGGAAAGGTGGGACGATAACAACCGGCAAATGTATTATTGGGGTCGAAAATGGGAGGTTGGAAACTATAAGGGCCGGGAATGGGAGGTTGGAAACCAACAGGGCCGGTAATGGGAGGTTGGAAACCAACAGGGCCGGGAATGGGAGGTTGGAAACCAACATGGCCGGGAGGGGGAAAAGGGCCAGGAAAGGGTGCCCGGGGAAAGGGAACAGGAAATGGGTTACCTTGTGCGTTGTAGTGGGTGAAAAACTGCTCAAGGTATGATCTGAACGCCCCAACTGTGGAATAAGCCACGGCAACCTGTTCCCTAGTCGCGCGAGCGTCTTCCTCAGCCTAACAAGCCCGTTCTTGCGCCTCCTTAGTTTTCCTCTCCACTCGGATCATCACCTCTGTCATATGCTGCCTTGTAATGTAATCTTGAGCAACATGCCCACGTGTGGACCTGTGAGTGTGAGAGGTTGAGCCACCACCAGGTAACCTCATGCCCCTGCCTGCCATGTTCTAGTGGTTGTCACTCGGAACTATACAATGCAATATTTCTATGCTGCTCATGTACGGGATGACACCGGCTCTGACTTGCTCTTGAACGGCCCTCATCTCATTCTGTGTAATTTCAAGAAAAAAAAAAGTATGTTAAAAACAAGTTAGGAAAAAAATAATAAATGAGAAGTAACTTAATATTAATGACGCATGTTAAGAGATAAATTACTTACGTAAGACGTCTCGTTCTGTCTCGTCTTAAATGTGCCATCTTTTTTTGAATGACCCCTCCTCCAAGTTTCAATCAGGTCTTCATTTTGATTTTCATGGGTGACCCTCTATACATACAATATAAAATAAATTGATAACGAGGTAAATATAAACAATATAAAAACCTTTAAAAATCACAAAAATTATAACGAGTCTTACATAATGGTTTCGTCCTTGAACGAACGACTGTCGACCTTGGTGAGTTAAAATCTTGTTTTTAGATCGATTTTCTGCATTTTTGGCCGATCTTGCCATCCGTTTCGGGTCGCACCACCAGTCAACCAACATCTCCCATTGCTCTTGGGTTCTGTTCAGCCAGGCTTTCGGGGGTGGCGGATGTGCCCTTGCCGCCGCGGGCGTCTCGTGGGTATCAAAGTATTTAGACTTGAGCCTGTGTTTGTATTTTCGGTATAGCTGCCTCTGCTCTAACCATAGCCCAAGTCCTACCCTTTCCCCCACCGTATAAACATTATTTCCAACTTGGAATCTGTTCTCGTTATTCAACCAAGGCGCCAGGTTGAAATAGGTCTGCAAAAAAATATACGCATTTAAACAAACACACAATTTAAATATAACACGCGTATCTAAACGGTCAATAACAATAAGAATAGAAATAAAATAAACAATAAATATAACCTGTAGTGCCGGCATTATATGCGCCTTATAAGGATCATAAATTTCTTCCCAATCGCAATCAAGGGGAAGTGGCCTCACCCCAATAAGACTAGCCAACTGCGGCGCATAAGTGCCTATCGGTGAGAAGGTGCCTTGATCATCGGAATCAAAGCATATAGGCAAAGGGCCGTTATTCTCCTTATAAGCCTTCTTTAAGGTCCGATTTGCCGTCTCACCAATGATCATTGAACCTACAAATATAAGTTATTGAGTTGTGAAAATACATGTAAAAAATTCAGTTTTATCAATAAAAATTATATAAAAATAATAAAAATAAAAAATCACAATTTGTTACATGCGCAATAGCCCGACATAGTAAATGAGGGCGGTCTGGGTGGATCACCTCCAGCATCCCCGCCGTGTGATCTAGGCTGCACACACGCCATCTGTGACACACGGTAAATTTTCACTAAAATTTAACTGATAATTAGTAATTTATTATTACTAAGCCTAAGTCATTAAGCATACACAAGCTTTGCCTGATCATTTGAGTAGTTAACTCGCATACAGTAGGTAACTGCATCACTTTTGCATTCATATCATTTTATGAATATTTTCATTTTGTCTTATGATTTAAATTATAAGACGAGAGGGTATCTCGTTCTCACCAGTGACCGACACTGCACGCGTACCGACACTATGATAAGGACTCGCTAAAACAATTAACCAAAGTCCGCGACTTGGAATATTACAAAAATAAAATATTTCAGACACGTAACAATAAAATACCACGGATAAAAAGTTGACAAACAATGATACTTTGGTCACAATACAATTTCGCGGGACACAAAAATAATGAACATACTATCACTTAAACAATAACTTGTATGAAACTCAAATGCATTTGAGGCCAAAAGTATAATGTATATACAAACATTTACACAAGTAACACCATGTGTACAATAATACATAAATACATATACAAAAGTTATACAAGAAAAACACTTAATAAAAATTTTTGAAGATAACTCTTGTCCTCTCACCTCTCACTCACGACAAAAACCAAACACAAAACCAGGGGAAGAGATTTTCAAGATATTCTTCTTCCTCCTCTAGCCTTGCTATCCTCCTAGGCCGAATCTTCTAAATGGAGATAAATCAACACCTTCATCCAACATACCCATCTCTCTCATACCCAAATCCATGTAAAACTTTGCTTCCCAAATCTCCATAGATGCGCCACTACCTTCGAAGGAATCCAAGGAGGATCAAAGTAAATCACAAGAGAGAAGTAAAATCCTTTCACCACTCTATCTCTTATGTCCAAAGATTCGTGGGTCTTGGAAGTAAGCCATTTTTGGCTTCAAACAAAGTTTCAAGATGAAAAGAGGTGGTCAAAGGCTCCTCTCTTAACCTCTTCTTAAGCAACTCGAGAGACCAAAGACACCCACAAATCAAAACTCAAACACACCACAAGAGTAATATTCTCAAGGTTATCAAGAAGTTGTTGGGTTTGTTCGGAATCGGTATACGGGTTTGATTTGTGTGGGGTCCCTCGACTTGGCTTTCATCAACGTTTTCACATCTCACTCTTGATAAGGTTCATGGTCTTTCTCTTTCTCATAGCTTTGTTGTAATATAAAAATTGTTAATGAAGTGGTAAATGGTGATGTCTTGCTTTATTTGAGTTTGTAAGTTATGGATGTGCAACTTTGCAAAATGAGTATAAACTTGTCACTTTGAAAATTTGATTTGGTCACTCTCTTGTGAAAATAGTTTTCTGTCGAGGTAAACGAGCCAAGAAAATGAGAGTTAAGTCTTATAGAAACATGGTAATTTGACTATGTAACTAAGTACTCTCGATGTGATAATACTTGTGTGTTGATAAACAAACTATGTTAACTTAGGCTTAAGTGGTCATTTGCGAATAAGGGTCCGTTTGGTTTTCTGTCGAGTCAGGAACAAGAACAAGATAGATGAGTCAAGCTTTTACAAGTCTACTAGTAACCCATGTCGAGACTCACATTTTCCCGTCGACATTCATGTCATTTAAAAGTATGTCGAACCTTGATTTTTAACTTTGCTTGAATATGAGAAACATGCTAGTCTTTCATTGTCTTGTGACCCAAATCTTAGAGGTGAACCATGTGTCTAAGCCTCTATGTACGCCTAGGAAGAAACCCAAGTCAAGAGTGCTCATGTGTTAAAATGTATTTCGAGAAATCTATACTTGTCTAGTCCGTAAGAGTAAAATGGTTGACGATTAGAACCAAGTCGAGTAGTACTCTACTAACAAGAGGTACCTTCACCCCTTTTGCTCTCATGTCCTAGTTAATGATGTTAACCAAATCTCGTTCGAGTCAAGTCTCATACTTAGTCATCTTCCCTTGTTAGCTTATCTTTAATAAGTACTTAGTAGTCATCGAAATAAATATACTTGAGACTATGTAAACGAGTCGACAACTACATCTTGATAGTACCATGGTGATGAATCGTATTCACTAGTCGAGAGATTCGACATCATAAGTTAGAGCATGAACAAACTAAGTACACCTCGAGTCATGTAGCTTATGTTAAACTCCTATAACTAAATTGGGAATTCTTTTGGCGACAACAACCTGGGAATGAGAAGTACTTCAAACTATTGGTTAACACAAACTGTAATAATACATGTTGGTCAAGCCTTGTTTTCTTTCTTTTTTTTTCTTCCATTCGTGTAAGTCACAAAATGGGCCACGGCCCAAGTCATAAAACTTGGTCTCATTAAAAGAGTCATTAGCTAGTTTGGGCCCAAACCCAAACTGGGTACCCAACTGCTACCAACACCGGGCCACAACCCACGAGTCTTCGAGTGTCCGGTTGAGTAAAATAAGCTAACTCGCGAGGTAAAGATCTAAACGTAAGACAGTTGTTCAACGACGAATGAGTCTATATACGCATACACGAAATATATTACATAAGTTATATTTAAACTTACGCGAGTTGCCAAGTAAACAAGTGCAAAAACTATATTCCTACATATATATGAGACAACAAAGGTTTTAAAAACTTGACACACTTGATAATGTCTATAACAATGATTAACGACAATAGGGTAGACATATATATACATGTCAAGTAAAATCTCTAGTTGAGAACTATATGTATTAAAAACAAATTTTGACAAATAAACAAGGACTACTATATCATTTTGGTCAACCTATAAACTTGAGAGTTTTCAAAATTAACTCAAGTATTTTCTAAATACAATTAGAAAATAAATAAACTAATATTGGTTTTGACAATAACATTTTGTGTCAACTTAAATAAGTATATATACATTTATATACTTACTAGTGGAACATTGTAATTAGTTGTATTAAATCAAACTTTGGATTTTTAAAACCATTATAATGTCAACATGAAAAGTATAAATATACTTTCGTATACTTACTATTAAAACCACATGATCATTTTTTTTTTACAAATAAAAGTTTAGCTTTATCTCAATTATAAAAACAATCGAACTATTTAAGTAAAGAATACTTAAAACGATGAACTAAATATTGCCCTCCTTATCTAGGTCGCGTGTCGGTGCTGTTTCACAACAATCACTAATCCCACATTTCGGATTTGCACATTTGTTAAGGTGAGTTTCATAGCCCCACTTTTACTTGATAAATTGTTTTATACATTTTGGGGTGAGAAATATGCAAAACATTTTATGGACCAAAACTATTACATGATTACTATTACGTGGTTTAGCCTAAGCCCTTATGTCCCTAGAGAATGCCCTTTTTCATGAACCATCAATTCCCCATTGGGAAACGCGAATGTTATAAATAGATCTATTGAGGGTGACTCCTCCGTTCGGTTGGCCATGCTTAGGCCAAGGCGAAACGTATACCATGTCGGAAATCAAGTGTTGAGGGACAAAACACTTGCTATGGGCCCTTATATTGTATGACATCTTTTAGCATACAGAAACTGTCGTAGTATCGGTTGCATGAACTTAGAGCTAACGTAATAGACATTCATACATATATCATTATATTCGTTGTAATGATTATATGCCTTTGCTTATGGTCCAAGCTTACTATTTTAATTTAAACCTATGAACTCACCAGCTTTTAGCTGACCTTTTAGCATATTTTCTCAGGTGTTTAAGTGTTGTTCATGAAGGCAAGGCAAGAAGCGGATGTATGGTCGTAGTAGTATTAAAGAAGTGTTTTTACACAAAAATGATGTTTTTACTTTGGGACCACTAAATCTAATGGGATGTACCCATTTATTTAAATCATGTTGTAAGACAGCGTTTTAAAACTATTTTATGAAATCAAACGGAGTATGTATTCCGTTCTTTATTACTTGTGTTATGATTACCAATTTAGTAACGCTCCCAATAACTCGTATGTTTCCGCTAAACAAATTTGGGGGTGTTACAGATTGGCATCAGAGCCTAAGTTATAGAGAACTAGGTACATATAAACCCTAAACTATAACTACTTTTCACCAAAAACATCATACTACGACCACCGATTGCCGCTTGCCTTACTTGCCATTTTATTTAAAGTTCATTTAATAGGATTACATGTTTTATTTCCTATTTACTTATGCACCATTTCATATCCATCATGAGCATATTTTCCCACATACTTACACATATGCACCGTCTTGTCACAGACTATGCCTTCACCAGCCTTTCCTCACGATGTTCAGGAGGACATCCTACTAGCTCACTCACCGACCATCCGCCAGCTTGCACACTTAGCCACTGATCCATACGTACAGGCCACACTAGCAGTCCAGCCAGCTATTGCACCTACTCCACCTATACCTACCCTTACCACCACTCCATCAGCTCTGTTGACGCGCAGGCAAAAACCCCGTATGATTGTGAGAGTACCTGGATATCGAGAGCGGTATTCATATGTGCCTGCACTAGCTTCTCGGATGACCCGCGCTGCCTACATGGGTCCTTCTACTACTTCAGAGTCACTGACACCATCACCCACTGAGTCACCACCTCATCAGAGACTCAGGAGATCTACTGATTCCTACTCAGAGGAAGACCCGGAAGAAGATCCGGAAGAGGATCCTGAGGAGGAATTACCAGAGCCTATACAGACTGAGAGTGTCCCTGGACATGTTAGCATAGCAGCAGATATGAGTACACAGGGTCTGAAGATTGTCCAGAGTATACATGAGCTAGGACAGAGCTCCAGGATGGCTCAGAGATTGAGCGATGACATGGATATTGATGCACCATTTGGATTAGGGCAGAGAGCCGCTTTTCTCCACAGTCAGGAGGAGAGTAGTGAGATTGATTGGAGAGATATTGATTGCTTGATCAGTTCAGTACCACATATCACTAGTCCGAGCTATAGTCCGTCATCACCTTCGTTTGTACCATCTGCAGCAGACATGGAGCGCCTTGAGCGCACCACTAGACAGCTGGAGACCATTGAGGAAGCTGCACCAGTTGAGGCACAGACCGAGCCAGACCTGTCAGGATCTCCAGATGGTGATCCGACCCTCATTGAGAGGATATTTATCCAGTTAGACTCTCAGGAGACTCTGCTAGGAGTCCATTCTGATCAGCTAGAGAGGATCGATTCAACACGCTTGCAAGCTTGCGAGCAGCGTGTTGAGGGTTTAGACCGAGTTACTGATGTGTTGTTTGAGAGCATGGGGCTCGAGAGACACGAGAGGATGCGACTGGGTTTTAGGGTTGAGACTCAGGTTGAGGACGTCAGAGAGTTGGACAGCAGGGTACGAGCCTTGGGTAGAGGTCAGGCTCAGATGCACGGACGACTAGAGGAGCTAGAGAGCGTCCAGTGGATTGCTAGAGATACTGTCAGAGAGGGATGGCAGAGGACTACTGGTTTAGAGTCTATGTTAGCATCTCAGATGAGGCGTATCGCGAGTTTGGAGGATACGCAGAGAGAGTTGGTTGCTACCATAGAGCGATTACGTACCGAGCGTGGACATCCTTAGATTCCATTGCATGATGTATTACACTAAACTGAGCTATAACAGTTAGTGTTAGTTATTATTCTCGTATTTCAGTTGTATTTCCGTTGTATTTCCTTTGTATTTCGGTTGTACTCCAGCTAGTACCTCATCATGTACCGTAGGAACCTTGTAACCAAAGTTCTATCTATGTCAAACTTATTTTCCCCTACCCAATTATCTTTACTTTTATAGATTGCACATATGATCTATCTACGATAACCACACTATTACTTGGCACTTACCTTGTCTAAAAGGTCATATATCTTATCACCTTTCTTACTGCAGAAATGCCGCCAAAACGAAGATCAAAACGTACCAACCCTGGTGGAGCCTCCGATGCTCCAATTCCAGCGAGAGTCACTCGCAACCAAGCTGCAAATGCTGCTATTCCAAACAGAGTCACACACGATCAGACTGCTGAAGCCACTACTCCTGCTAGGGCTACTCCAATCCAACCTATCATGAATCAAGCCATGATCGACCAACTAGTCAATGAGCGGGTAAACGCCGCTTTAGCTGCAGCAAACCACTCGTCTACTAATGCTGGAACTTCAAGACCACCCACTCACAACCGCACTTGTACTTATCAAGACTTTCGTAAAACCATGACTGGAAGCTTCAGTGGAACCGAAGGAGCTGTCGGTCTGACCAGGTGGATCGAAAAGCTCGAGACTGTGTTCCGAATCTGCAACTGTGAAGAAGAGTCTAAGTTTAAGTATGCATCATTCACTTTCACGGATGCTGCTTTGACCTGGTGGAACAATTTTCTGAAATCCGCTAGTATCGATGTTGCCTATGCCATGCCATGGGAAAACTTCAAGGAAATGGTACTTCGAAAGTACTGTCCTCGTAATGAGATCAAGAAGCTCGAACATAAGTTTTGGAACCTCAAGGTTCAAGGCACCAATATGGCTGCTTATAATCAGCGATTTCAAGAACTAGCCTTATTGTGTCCTGAAATGGTTCCCACTGAGACCCGATTGTTGGAGAGATACATCGGAGGACTGCCCCAACCTATCAAGGGCAATGTGACCACTTCTAAGGCTGTTGATCTTCATGAAACCATCGAAGTAGCCAACAAACTCATGGACCAAGTGATTGAGGATTCCATGGACAAAGTGGTCGACAATAAGAGGAAATGGGATGACCATTCTCAAGGCTACAACAACTATGAATATCATGGCAACAACGGTAGAAACAACCGCAACAATCAAAACAAGAGGCAAAATGTTGCTAGAGCTTATGCAGTGAATGTCGGGGAAAGAAAACCGTACTCAGGAACTGCACCATTGTGTAATCGATGCACACTGCATCACAAGGGGCAGTGTACCGTCAAGTGCCGTAATTGTCAGAAGATCGGACACTTAACCAGGAACTGCAGGTCCAAATCATTGGCGACAGTTCAAACAGCTCCAGCTCAGGACCCAAAAGCTAATATAACTTGCTTTGGTTGTGGTGAAAAAGGGTATTATAAGAATGAATGCCGAAAGACCAGAAACCAAGGCCATGGAGGAAATCAAGGAAACCGAGGAAATCCAGGAAGCCATGGGAATGGCAGGATTCAGGGAAATGTTGGACAAACGAGCAATCAGGGAAATGGAGAAGGAGCTCGTAGGAGAGTCTATGCCGTAACTAAAGTGGAAGCTCAGGAAGACCCGAATGTTGTGACGGGTACGTTCCTTATAAATAACCGTTATGCATCCATATTGTTTGATACGGGGGCCGATAGGAGTTTTGTTTCTAATACATTTAGTCCACTACTCGATATTGCCCCAACTGCATTAGGAAATGCATACAACGTGGAACTAGCTAACGGTAACATAGAAAGGGTAGATACCATCATAAGAGGTTGCACCCTTAACCTGTTAAACCACCCATTCAATATCGATTTGATACCAGTAGCATTGGGTAGTTTCGATGTTATTGTCGGAATGGATTGGTTAGCAAAATATCATGCTGCCATCATTTGCGACGAGAAACTCGTTCGAATACCCTATGGAGATGAAGTCCTAACAATAGAAGGAGACAGAAGTGACAGAAGAAACGCTTCAAGACTGCATGTCATTTCCTGTACCAAGGTGTTAAAGTGTATCGAGGAAGGATGTCATATCTTCCTAGCACAAGTCACCGGAAAGGACGAAAAAGAAGGGGAAGAAAAACGTCTGGAGGACGTGCCGATAGTAAAAGAATTCCCTGAAGTCTTTCCCGAAGACTTGCCAGGACTCCCGCCGACCCGACAGGTTGAATTTCAGATCGATTTAGTGCCTGGTGCCGCACCAGTGGCAAGAGCACCTTATCGATTAGCTCCAACGGAACTTCAGGAGTTATCAAACCAGTTGTCGGAACTTGCGGAAAAGGGATTCATTAGACCAAGCTCATCACCCTGGGGAGCACCAGTCCTGTTCGTCAAGAAGAAAGACGGAACCTTCAGGATGTGCATCGACTATCGTGAGTTGAATAAACTAACCATTAAGAACCGTTACCCACTCCCAAGGATCGATGACTTATTCGATCAACTGCAAGGTTCGAGTGTTTATTCAAAGATCGACTTAAGGTCTGGATACCATCAACTAAGAGTTCGAGAAGAAGATATTCCCAAAACCGCCTTCAGAACTCGTTATGGACATTACGAGTTCCAAGTCATGCCTTTTGGGTTAACCAACGCGCCAGCTGTGTTCATGGACCTCATGAACCGAGTGTGTAAACCCTACTTGGACAAATTTGTGATCGTATTCATTGACGATATCCTAATTTATTCCAAGAGTGTGAAAGAACACGAAGAGCATCTTAGATTGATCTTGGAATTGTTGAAGAAGGAAGAACTGTATGCGAAATTCTCGAAGTGTGAGTTTTGGATACCCACTGTGCAATTCTTAGTAGGGGTGTTCAGTGTTTGGTTTGGCACCGAACAAACCGAAATATAAACCGGACCAAAACCGAATAAAACCGGACCGAAAATTTTAATTGGTGTATGGTTTGGTTTAAAACCAAACCGAAGTATTTAATTGGTGTTTGGTTTGGTTTTGGGTTTGACAAATACAAAACCAAACCAAACCGAAAAAACCGAATATATATATGTCCACACAAAAAAGTTTAAATTATATATATACAAATTTTATATGTTTATCTAGGGGTGAAAATGAGCTGAGCCGCTCGTGAAAAGCTCGAGATCGGATCGGTAAAAAGCTCTAACGAGCCGAGCCTAAACGGGCTCGAGCCTGAGCTCGAGCTCATTTATTAATCGAGCTCGAGCTTTACATACAAAGCTCGTTTGGGCTCGCGAGCCTAAACGAGCCTAAAATGTATTATGATATTTTAAGTATTAAAATTTTTTATACGAGCTCGAGCTTTAAACGAGCTCAAAAAATATATATTACGAGCCGAGCTCGAGCTCGAGCCAAGCTCTAACTTTGCATTTTCAAACTGTATAAACGAGCTGAGCTCGAGCCGAGCCCGAGCTTATATAGCACACCACGAGCCGAGCTCGAGCTTAAGATTTAAAGCTCGAAACGAGCCGAGCTCGAGCTTTTTAAAACTTAAACGAGCCGAGCTCGAGCTCTGGCAGGCTCGGGCTCGGCTCGGCTCGTTTTCACCCCTATGTTTATCTTCCTAACAAAAAATCCTAATAATTTAAAATATCTTATAAACATACCACTCCTTAAATCAATGATTGATGCATATCTAGGACTCCAGGAGCAATTAACCTACTTGATTCCTATAAATTCACATATATCGTATCCTCTCCTCCCATATTTCGCTTTCATGTATTTCCGTTAAGTTATAAAACCTTTTGGTTTCTTAAAATTTTGTTTTGTTGATTTACTTAAGCACTTTGTGATACCTTTTGATTTGATAATTTTATTTGAACTTTTAGGTTATTATTTGTAACTTTTAGATTATATTTTGAAGTTTACTTGAATTTGGTTTTCTTGGTTTTAACCGAAACCAAACCGAATTCCAATTTGGTGTATGGTTTGGTTTTATCCGTTCTAAAATTGGTTTGGTTTGACTTTGGTTTAGAGTTTTAAAATTTTCAAACCGATTAACCCGAACCATAGAACCCACGAAACCGAACCGATGAACACCCCTAATTCTTAGGTCATGTAATCGACAGTCAGGGCATACATGTAGATCCCGCTAAGATCGAGTCAATAAAGGATTGGGCGACACCCACAACTCCTACTGAAATACGCCAATTCTTAGGACTTGCTGGATACTACAGAAGATTTATTGAGGGTTTCTCAAAGATTGCCAAATCTTTAACCAAGCTAACCCAGAAAAACGCCAAGTTTGACTGGGGAGAAAAAGAAGAAGAAGCTTTTCAACTCCTTAAAGAAAAGTTGTGTAGTGCACCTGTTCTAGCCTTACCTGAAGGTAGTGAAGACTTTGTTGTTTATTGCGACGCTTCACATAAGGGGCTCGGAGCAGTATTAATGCAAAGAGAGAAGGTGATAGCATACGCCTCTCGCCAGTTGAAGACTCATGAGAAAAACTACACAACGCACGATTTGGAATTAGGAGCAGTTGTGTTCGCACTCAGAATTTGGAGACACTACATGTATGGCACAAAGTGTGTCGTATACACCGATCACAAAAGTCTACAACACATTTTGGATCAGAAAGAACTGAACATGAGACAGCGCCGATGGTTGGAATTACTCAGTGATTATGACTGCGAGATTCGTTACCATCCGGGTAAAGCGAATGTAGTAGCTGATGCTCTCAGTAGGAAAGAGCGACCAAAACCTCTTAGAGTCAGATCCTTGGGTATGACAATTAGTTCACCTCTCCCAACCAAGATTCTTGAGGCTCAATTGGAAGCACTCAAAGAGGAAAATCGTTCGAATGAGAACCTTTACGGAATGCCAGAAAGTGAAAATGGATTCGTGAAAAGGCCGGATGGAACTTTGTGTTTCAAAGAGCGAAGTTGGATACCACTCTACGGAGGAATTCGCGACATCATTATGCATGAATCCCACAAGTCTAAATACTCCATCCACCCAGGATCCGACAAAATGTACCTTGATTTGAAGAAATTGTACTGGTGGCCAAACATGAAAGCCGACGTTGCAACATATGTCAGCCGGTGTTTAACTTGTTCAAAGGTTAAAGCCGAACATCAGAGACCATCAGGCCTACTGGTACAACCCAAAATCCCCGAGTGGAAATGGGAACGTATAACAATGGACTTTATCACTAAGTTACCTAAAACCTCTAAAGGCTACGACACTATTTGGGTAATAGTTGACCGTCTCACCAAGTCAGCACATTTCCTACCGATGAAAGAAAGTGATGGGATGGAAAAACTTGCACAACTATACCTGAAGGAAATCATCGCACGCCATGGTGTACCAATTTCCATCATTTCAGACAGAGATAGCCGTTTCACTTCGAACTTCTGGAAATCACTTCAAGATGCTTTAGGGTCTAACCTCGACATGAGCACCGCTTACCATCCCCAAACTGATGGACAAAGCGAGAGAATAATCCAAACACTAGAGGATATGCTAAGAGCATGTGTTATAGACTTTGGAAATGGCTGGGATAAACACTTGCCATTAGCCGAGTTTTCTTACAATAACAGCTATCACACAAGTATCAAAGCCGCACCATATGAAGCACTCTATGGTCGGAAATGTAGATCACCTGTGTGCTGGGCCGAAGTTGGAGAGAGTCAACTTACTGGTCTGGAGCTAATCCAAGAAACTACTGAGAAGATTGTACAAATCAAAAGCCGACTACAAGCAGCTCGTGACCGCCAAAAGAGTTACGCGGATAAAAGAAGGAAACCACTTGAGTTCCAAGTGGGAGATAAAGTTATGCTCAAAGTTGCGCCGTGGAAGGGCGTGATCCGTTTTGGAAAGCGTGGAAAGTTAAATCCTCGTTATATTGGACCTTTCAAAATTCTTGCTAGAATCGGACCGGTAGCATACCGCCTTGAATTACCACAAGAACTCAGCTCTGTGCACAATGTGTTTCACGTGTGCAACTTAAAGAAATGTCTTTCTGACGAAACTCTTGCTATTCCTTTGGAAGAAATCCAAGTTGACGAAAGATTGAATTTTGTCGAGGAACCCATTGAAATTATGGATAGAGAAATCAAACGGCTGAAGCAAAGCCGCATCCCGATCATCAAGGTCCGTTGGAACTCTCAAAGAGGTCCAGAATACACGTGGGAGCGTGAAGACCAATTCAAGCTCAAATACCCACACCTTTTCTCTACTTCACCAAGTAATCCTAACTGAAAACCGAGGACGGTTTTCTCTTCCAAGGCGAGGAGGATGTGACACACGGTAAATTTTCACTAAAATTTAACTGATAATTAGTAATTTATTATTACTAAGCCTAAGTCATTAAGCATACACAAGCTTTGCCTGATCATTTGAGTAGTTAACTCGCATACAGTAGGTAACTGCATCACTTTTGCATTCATATCATTTTATGAATATTTTCATTTTGTCTTATGATTTAAATTATAAGACGAGAGGGTATCTCGTTCTCACCAGTGACCGACACTGCACGCGTACCGACACTATGATAAGGACTCGCTAAAACAATTAACCAAAGTCCGCGACTTGGAATATTACAAAAATAAAATATTTCAGACACGTAACAATAAAATACCATGGATAAAAAGTTGACAAACAATGATACTTTGGTCACAATACAATTTCGCGGGACACAAAAATAATGAACATACTATCACTTAAACAATAACTTGTATGAAACTCAAATGCATTTGAGGCCAAAAGTATAATGTATATACAAACATTTACACAAGTAACACCATGTGTACAATAATACATAAATACATATACAAAAGTTATACAAGAAAAACACTTAATAAATTTTTTTGAAGATAACTCTTGTCCTCTCACCTCTCACTCACGACAAAAACCAAACACAAAACCAGGGGAAGAGATTTTCAAGATATTCTTCTTCCTCCTCTATCCTTGCTATCCTCCTAGGCCGAATCTTCTAAATGGAGATAAATCAACACCTTCATCCAACATACCCATCTCTCTCATACCCAAATCCATGTAAAACTTTGATTCCCAAATCTCCATAGATGCGCCACTACCTTCGAATGAATCCAAGGAGGATCAAAGTAAATCACAAGAGAGAAGTAAAATCCTTTCACCACTCTATCTCTTATGTCCAAAGATTCGTGGGTCTTGGAAGTAAGCCATTTTTGGCTTCAAACAAAGTTTCAAGATGAAAAGAGGTGGTCAAAGGCTCCTCTCTTAACCTCTTCTTAAGCAACTCGAGAGACCAAAGACACCCACAAATCAAAACTCAAACACACCACAAGAGTAATATTCTCAAGGTTATCAAGAAGTTGTTGGGTTTGCTCGAAATCGGTATACGGGTTTGATTTGTGTGGGGTCCCTCGACTTGGCTTTAATCAACGTTTTCACATCTCACTCTTGATAAGGTTCATGGTCTTTCTCTTTCTCATAGCTTTGTTGTAATATAAAAATTGTTAATGAAGTGGTAAATGGTGATGTCTTGCTTTATTTGAGTATGTAAGTTATGGATGTGCAACTTTGCAAAATGAGTATAAACTTGTCACTTTGAAAATTTGATTTGGTCACTCTCTTGTGAAAATAGTTTTCTGTCGAGGTAAACGAGCCAAGAAAATGAGAGTTAAGTCTTATAGAAACATGGTAATTTGACTATGTAACTAAGTACTCTCGATGTGATAATACTTGTGTGTTGATAAACAAACTATGTTAACTTAGGCTTAAGTGGTCATTTGCGAATAAGGGTCCGTTTGGTTTTCTGTCGAGTCAGGAACAAGAACAAGATAGATGAGTCAAGCTTTTACAAGTCTACTAGTAACCCATGTCGAGACTCACATTTTCCCGTCGACATTCATGTCATTTAAAAGTATGTCGAACCTTGATTTTTAACTTTGCTTGAATATGAGAAACATGCTAGTCTTTCATTGTCTTGTGACCCAAATCTTAGAGGTGAACCATGTGTCTAAGCCTCTATGTACGCCTAGGAAGAAACCCAAGTCAAGAGTGCTCATGTGTTAAAATGTATTTCGAGAAATCTATACTTTTCTAGTCCGTAAGAGTAAAATGGTTGACGATTAGAACCAAGTCGAGTAGTACTCTACTAACAAGAGGTACCTTCACCCCTTTTGCTCTCATGTCCTAGTTAATGATGTTAACCAAATCTCGTTCGAGTCAAGTCTCATACTTAGTCATCTTCCCTTGTTAGCTTATCTTTAATAAGTACTTAGTAGTCATCGAAATAAATATGCTTGAGACTATGTAAACGAGTCAACAACTACATCTTGATAGTACCATGGTGATGAATCGTATTCACTAGTCGAGAGATTCGACATCATAAGTTAGAGCATGAACAAACTAAGTACACCTCGAGTCATGTAGCTTATGTTAAACTCCTATAACTAAATTGGGAATTCTTTTGGCGACAACAACCTGGGAATGAGAAGTACTTCAAACTATTGGTTAACACAAACTGTAATAATACATGTTGGTCAAGCCTTGTTTTCTTTCTTTTTTTTTTCTTCCATTCGTGTAAGTCACAAAATAGGCCACGGCCCAAGTCATAAAACTTGGTCTCATTAAAAGAGTCATTAGCTAGTTTGGGCCCAAACCCAAACTGGGTACCCAACTGCTACCAACACCGGGCCACAGCCCACGAGTCTTCGAGTGTCCGGTTGAGTAAAATAAGCTAACTCGCGAGGTAAAGATCTAAACGTAAGACAGTTGTTCAACGACGAATGAGTCTATATACGCATACACGAAATATATTACATAAGTTATATTTAAACTTACGCGAGTTGCCAAGTAAACAAGTGCAAAAACTATATTCCTACATATATATGAGACAACAAAGGTTTTAAAAACTTGACACACTTGATAATGTCTATAACAATGATTAACGACAATAGGGTAGACATATATATACATGTCAAGTAAAATCTCTAGTTGAGAACTATATGTATTAAAAACAAATTTTGACAAATAAACAAGGACTACTATATCATTTTGGTCAACCTATAAACTTGAGAGTTTTCAAAATTAACTCAAGTATTTTCTAAATACAATTAGAAAATAAATAAACTAATATTGGTTTTGACAATAACATTTTGTGTCAACTTAAATAAGTATATATACATTTATATACTTACTAGTGGAACATTGTAATTAGTTGTATTAAATCAAACTTTGGATTTTTAAAACCATTATAATGTCAACATGAAAAGTATAAATATACTTTCGTATACTTACTATTAAAACCACATGATCATTTTTTTTTACAAATAAAAGTTTAGCTTTATCTCAATTATAAAAACAATCGAACTATTTAAGTAAAGAATACTTAAAACGATGAACTAAATATTGCCCTCCTTATCTAGGTCGCGTGTCGGTGCTGTTTCACAACAATCACTAATCCCACATTTCGGATTTGCACATTTGTTAAGGTGAGTTTCATAGCCCCACTTTTACTTGATAAATTGTTTTATACATTTTGGGGTGAGAAATATGCAAAACATTTTATGGACCAAAACTATTACATGATTACTATTACGTGGTTTAGCCTAAGCCCTTATGTCCCTAGAGAATGCCCTTTTTCATGAACCGTCAATTCCCCATTGGGAAACGCGAATGTTATAAATAGATCTATTGAGGGTGACTCCTCCGTTCGGTTGGCCATGCTTAGGCCAAGGCGAAACGTATACCATGTCGGAAATCAAGTGTTGAGGGACAAAACACTTGCTATGGGCCCCTATATTGTATGACATCTTTTAGCATACAGAAACTGTCGTAGTATCGGTTGCATGAACTTAGAGCTAACGTAATAGACATTCATACATATATCATTATATTCGTTGTAATGATTATATGCCTTTGCTTATGGTCCAAGCTTACTATTTTAATTTAAACCTATGAATTCACCAGCTTTTAGCTGACCTTTTAGCATATTTTCTCAGGTGTTTAAGTGTTGTTCATGAAGGCAAGGCAAGAAGCGGATGTATGGTCGTAGTAGTATTAAAGAAGTGTTTTTACACAAAAATGATGTTTTTACTTTGGGACCACTAAATCTAATGGGATGTACCCATTTATTTAAATCATGTTGTAAGACAGCGTTTTAAAACTATTTTATGAAATCAAATGGAGTATGTATTCCATTCTTTATTACTTGTGTTATGATTACCAATTTAGTAACGCTCCCAATAACTCGTATGTTTCCGCTAAACAAATTTGGGGGTGTTACACCATCTGTAAAATTACAAGTACAAGAACACATAATTTCGTGGATCAATTAATACTAATATACACATTCATGTAAACATATAGTAACAATTTCATTCAAATTACAATTTAAAAACAATTTTCATAATCAAATTACAATTCAAGAACAATTGTCATAATCAGAATCATCACTAGATAAAACTTCTTCAACCACAATAGTGGGGTTCACTTCATCATCATCATACACGTCAACATCATCATCATCAAGGACATGAGCAACGACGTTATCTTCATTAGTAATAAAATCAGCATCTTCTTCAGCAACATCATGTGGGGCGTCCATTTCTGCTGATTCATCATTTACACTCAAATTCGCATACTCAAAACCAATCAAACCAACAGACAATGCAACATCAGATGAACTGCTGCCATGTATAACATCCTGATCAGAATCTACCACATCCCGATGCCAGATCTTCCGATGATGAACATCTTCGACTACCTTCCAATGAGGTGGTCGTCTAGCAGGGTCTTCAAGGTAGAAGACTTGTGTCGCTTGTGTCGCAAGAATGTATTGTTGATTTCTATAAGCATCCCGTTCAGTCAAAATATAATGTATCTCATGTTCAATGTAAGAACGTCTGGAGCATGGCGTAGGGTTAGTAGGGTTACGGGTGTCAAACCATATACAAAATATGATGTATGCCATGTTCAATGTACTTACGGTTGCTCATATAAGTGAGCTCTAGAATTTCTTCCAGTTGACCATAATACATAGCTCCATCAGGCCCCGGGTGTTGAAACTCCACTTCTTTGAGTGGTATGAAGTTTATCGCGCTCGTGCACCAAGAACTTCACACCGTTCACTATGCAAGCGGGGTATGTACTTGCACTAGATAAAGGTCCACATGCCAAAGAGAGTAACTCGGGACTACAACTTGGGTCTTTTGCGACGCTCTTTTCACGAATCTACGAAAGAGCTACAAACAGATTTAGATGAGCAATAACTCTGGACTACAAGGTAATATATCTAATGCGTTTACCTTGTGATTGAACCAGGGAGGAAAACTTGTTTCCACGCTATTGTTAGGGAATTCACTGCACAAAGGTAATGAATAAGTCATCGGAAACAAATAACTTAAGAAAAAAAAAGGTTCTTCAAAATATAAAAAAGAAGAAACATACTCTTTATACGCCAGGATGTCTGCATCTATTTCAGGACTGTTGTTAAGTATAAACCATACAACTGCCTACATAACATTTGTATTCAACCGAGTCGGGCGTTCCTTACCCACCGGTTTGCCTACGAACTGGAACACCTGGAATTTATCTGGTTGTTCAGGTAAACCGTCATCATTTCTGTCAAGACGATTAAATCTCGTCTCGACATCCTTAAGATAACGCGAACAGAAAGTTAATGTTTCTTCTGCAACACAACCCTCTGCTATAGAACCATCAGGTTTGGCTTTATTTCAGACATAATTTTTTAGATTTTTCATGTATCTTTCAAATGGATACATCCACCTGTAGTAAACAGGGCCACCTAGAATAGCCTCTTCGGGTAAATGTATAACCAAATAAATCATTATGTCAAAAAAAGCAGGAGGAAATATTCGCTCTAAATTAATCATAACATCGATAATTTGCTTTTTAGCTTTCTCCATGTCCTGCTGCATCAAATTTCGAGCACAAATCTACTTAAAGAATAAGCAGAGCTCGATTAATGGGGTTGAAATGTCTTTAGGTAAGTATCGATGAACTCCATAAGGAAGTAACCGCTGCATCATTATATGACAGTCATGAGATTTTAGGCCCGTTATGTTGTTATCATCAGCGGTCACTTTTTTCTTGAAGTTGGATCCAAACCCATCAGGTAGTCTAACTCCTTTGATGAATTTACAAAAAAGTTTTCTGTTTTATGGTGTGAAAGATTACGTTGGATGAGGCTTATTGAACTTCTTGTTTCCTTTAACAACGAGCCACAACTCCTTTCGAACTCCCAAAGTTTTCAAGTCTTGCCTTGCCTTTAGCGTGTCTTTGGATTTGTCGTTCATTAACAAGGTATTCAACACACTCTCAAGCACGTTCTTTTCGATTTGCATGACATCGAGATTGTGTTTTAGTAGAAGAACGGGCCAATACTCCAGTTCGTAGAAGATAGAACGCTTACTCCAATTCAATTCGATTTCTCGATTAGGTTTAGGGTTATTTTCTAAAGTATTTGGATACTTCCCTGAGACACGTTTAAAGACTTTACTAATTTGAATCATGATTTCCTCATGGGTAAAGCTTCTAGGAGGATGTTTCTTTTCAGGTTTACCATGGAATTCCTTATGTTTATTCCTCAGTGGATGCCTTACGCGTAAGAATCTTCTATACCCAACATAAGCTATTTTATGCTTCACAGGAAGCGATGGAGTGTCCTGATTACATGTGGGGCATGCATAGTAGCCTTGTCCACTCCACCCAGACAAACTAATTCGAGTTGGAAAGTCATTGATGGTCCATAAAACCGCAACTTTCATTTTGAAATAACCCGTAGCAGCGTCTAAAGTCCACTCTCCTATCCATAACTCTTTGAGTTCTTTGATCAAAGGCTACAAGCAAACATCAATGTCCTTTGCAGCTGATTTAGGGCCAGGAATTAACATCGTCAACATTAAAGAAGTCTCTTTCATACACGTCAACCTCATCATCATCAAGGACATGAGCAACGACGTTATCTTCATTAGTAATAAAATCAACATCTTCTTCAGCAACATCATGTGGGGCGTCCACTTTTGCTGATTCATCATTTACACTCAAATTCGCATACTCAAAACCAATCAAACCAACAGACAATGCAACATCAGATGAACTGCTGCCATGTATAACATCCTGATCAGAATCTACCACATCCCGATGCCAGATCTTCCGATGATGAACATCTTCGACTACCTTCCAATGAGGTGGTCGTCTAGCAGAATCTTCAAGGTAGAAGACTTGTGTTTCTTGTGTCGCAAGAATGTATTGTTGATTTCTATAAGCATCCCGTTCCGTCAAAATATAATGTATTTCATGTTCAGTGTAAGAACGTCTGGAGCGTGGCGTAGGGTTAGTACGGTTATGGGTGTCGAACCATATACCAAATATGATGTATGCCATGTTCAATGTACTTACGGTTGCCCATATAAGTGAGCTCTAGAATTTCTTCCAGTTGACAATAATACATAGCTCCATCAGGCCCGGGTGTTGAAACTCCACTGCTTTGAGTGGTATGAAGTTTATCGCGCTCGTGCACCAAGAACTTCACACTGTTCACTATGCAAGCGGGGTATGTACTTGCACTAGATGAAGGTCCACATGCCAAAGAGAGTAACTCGGGACTACAACTTGGGTCTTTTGCGACGCTCTTTTCACGAATCTACGAAAGTGATACAAACAGATTTAGATGAGCAATAACTCTGGACTACAAGGTAATATATCTAATGCGTTTACCGTGTGATTGAACCAGGGAGGAAAACTTGTTTCCACGGTATTGTTAGGGAATTCACTGCACAAAGGTAATGAATAAGTCATGGGAAACAAATAACTTAAGAAAAAAAAGGGTTCTTCAAAATATAAAAAAGAAGAAACATACTCTTTGTATGCCAGGATATCTGCGTCTATTTCAGGACTGTTGTTAAGTATAAACCATACAACTGCCTGCATAACATTTGTATTCAACCGAGTCGGGCGTTCCTTACCCACCGGTTTGCCTACGGACTGAAACACCTGGAATTTATCTGGTTGTTCAGGTAAACCGTCATCATTTCTATCAAGACGATTAAATCTCGTCTCGACATCCTTAAGATAACGCGAACAGAAAGTTAATGTTTCTTCTGCAACATAACCCTCTGCTATAGAACCATCAGGTTTGGCTTTATTTCAGACATAATTTTTTAGATTTTTCATGTATCTTTCAAATGGATACATCCACCTGTAGTAAACAGGGCCACCTAGAATAGCCTCTTCGGGTAAATGTATAACCAAATGAATCATTATGTCAAAAAACGCAGGAGGAAATATTTGCTCTAAATTAATCATAACATCGATCATTTGCTTTTTAGCTTTCTCCATGTCCTGCTGCATCAAATTTCGAGCACAAATCTACTTAAAGAATAAGCAGAGATCGATTAATGGGGTTGAAATGTCTTTAGGTAAGTATCGCTGAACTCCATAAGGAAGTAACCGTTGCATCATTATATGACAGTCATGAGATTTTAGGCCCGTTATGTTGTTATCATTAGTGGTCACTTTTTTCTTGAAGTTGGATCCAAACCCATCAGGTAGTCTAACTCCTTTGATGAATTTGCAAAAAAGTTTTCTGTTTTATGGTGTGAAAGATTACGTTGGATGAGGCTTATCGAACTTCCCGTTTCCTTTAACAACGAGCCACAACTCCTTTTGAACTCCCAAAGTTTTCAAGTCTTGCCTTGCCTTTAGCGTGTCTTTGGATTTTTCGTTCATTAACAAGGTATTCAGCACACTCTCAAGCACGTTCTTTTCGATGTGCATGACATCGAGATTGTGTTTTAGTAGAAGAACGGGCCAATACTCCAGTTCGTAGAAGATAGAACGCTTACTCCAATTCAATTCGATTTCTCGATTAGGTATAGGGTTATTTTTTAAAGTATTTGGATGCTTCCCTGAGACACGTTTAAAGACTTTACTAATTTGAATCATGATTTCCTCATGGGTAAAGCTTCTAGGAGGAAGTTTCTTTTCAGGTTTACCATGGAATTCCTTATGTTTATTCCTCAGTGGATGCCTTACGCGTAAGAATCTTCTATACCCAACATAAGTGATTTTATGCTTCACAGGAAGCAATGGAGTGTCCTGATTACATGTGGGGCATGCATAGTAGCCTTGTCCACTCCACCCAGACAAACTAATTCGAGTTGGAAAGTCATTGATGGTCCATAAAACTGCCACTTTCATTTTGAAATGAGTACCCATAGCAGTGTCTAAAGTCCACTCTCCTATCCATAACTCTTTGAGTTCTTTGATCAAAGGCTGCAAGAAAACATCAATGTCCTTTGCAGCTGATTTAGGGCCAGGAATTAACATCGTCAACATTAAAGAAGTCTCTTTCATACACATCCAAGGGGGTGTGTTGTATGTTGTCAATATCACCGACCACATGCTGTAAGTTTGACTCATGTTGCCAAACGGATTGAAACCATCAGCAGCCAGACCCTAATCGGATGTTTCTAGGGTCTCAAGAAAACTCAGGTTTCATTATGTCAAAATTTTTCCATGCTTGACCATCACACGGGTGATTCATCTTACCATTTTCCTTAGACTGTCCAGTAACATGCCAAGTCATCCACTTTGCGATGTGTTTTGTGTTGAACATACGTTGTAGTCTAGGTTTTAACGAAAAGTAACACAACACCTTGTTGGCAACTTTCTTCCCCTTTGTCTTTAGGTTTTTCCATCTACTCTCGTTGCAGATTGGACAATTATTAAGACTTTTGTTCTCATCTGATCCCCAAAATAAAAAACAATCATTTATACAAGCATGGATCGATTCGTATCCTAACCAGATATCTTTGTATGTCTTCTTGATTTCATAGTATGACGGTGGGAAATTGAATCCTTTACTAGGGGGACATGCCTTTTGCAAAAGAGCTAGAATCTTGTTAAACCCGACATCAATTATTTTATGTAAGACCTTGATGTGCGAAAGCTCTGACGTAAAGGTCAATGTAGTCATATCACAACCTGGGTACAACTTTTGGGTGGACCTAGCAAGTAACTCTTCGTACTTGTTAGTAATGCTAGGATCATTGGTTTGAGCTGGTTGAGGACCTGTTGTTTGATCTGGTTGAGAAACTGTTGTTTGAGATGGTGGAGTTGGGACATTATCTGCAGAAATATCTTGGAAGAATGCATCCATGTCCATGTGTTCAGGTGAAGGTGGTTGTGGTGTGTTGTGTACTACGGGTGGAGGAAGCAGTTCACCATGATATTTCCAAGTGGTATAATGTGTGTCAAACCCGTATTTAGATATGTGTGACTCAAGATTTTTGAGCGTACCCAATTTAGTTGGAGTGTTACCACAACGAACAAATGGGCAATGAATCATTTTTGAGATGGGGTTTAACAATGGCTCACAATGCGCGACGAATGCAAAAAGACCATCTAAAAATTCTGGGGAATTACGGTTGGATACAGTGGTCCAACTCTTATCAATTGTCATTACTGCGTTGTAAAAAAAACATATTCAAAAAAACGAATTTATATATATACATACATATGCAAATAAACACATTCAAACATGAAAAGGCGTAATTATGAGATGTTCTGTTTACCTAGTGCAACTATGGAAGGCAATCCTAACCCACTCTTTGAATGTCTCGTCTCATATACGAATGCGTATAACTGATTTACTATTTGAAAAAATTCGGCAGCATTTCCCCTCAACTCCCAAAATATGTGCATTAAAGACATATTCGTAGGAGTGAAAGGGAAATACTGTCGAATTTCTCTCGAATAGTAAAACAGTTATACGCATCCATATCCTAAATGAGACAAAACATTCAAAAAGTAGTCACAAACAAGGGACTTTCCAAAATTAATTTCTAATAAATTAATTTCGGACGGGTTTTCTATAGGATGATTAACTTCGGACGGGGAATTTCCAAAATTAATCACTAAAATCTTAAAAATAGTAACACAAGTTTAACAATCACAATATTACTAACCAAACGGTATATTCACAATATCATACTAAACATACAAAATCCGATAACTTTTTAATTCATCAATATTTTTTCCGATATCACATATCATTTTCATTTTAACACGGTCACTTTAAGTATTATAACTAACAATTAATAACATATCACATATCATTTTAACACGGTCACATATCATTTTTTCCGATATCACATATCACATATATTTTGTCCGATATCACATATCACTTGAATTAAAGTATATACCTATTTCGCGGCTGAAAATACAGGAAGAGAAGAAAAGAGAGAGAGAAAAAGAGGTGGTCGCTCGACCCGCCCTGACACGGCTGTCACGGCTGTCCCGGCTGTCCTGGTTGACCCCGACGGTCCCGGCTGTCCCAAACACTACACATAAAACCATTGTCGTCCCAAAACACATTGTCGTCCCAAACTTACATTAACCAAATTAATTAATAAAAACTTTTTACGACGACATTGTCGTACCAAAACACATTAACAAAACAAAAAAAAAAGTCACTAACCTACACGGTGGTGGCCTGCGACGGTCCCGGCAGTGGTTCGTGGTGGTGGAGCTGCTGCGGCGGTGGTTCACGGTGGTGAGCTGCTGCTGCGGTGGACCATCTAACCAACACAAACACAACATAAAACCATAGTTAAAAAAACCGTAATTAAAGAAAATAAATAAACAAACAAGATTAAAAAAAATACCTTTAAACAAAACAAAATAACAAAAATTATAAAAATTGTGCACAGTGGTGACTGGTGCGTGTGTAATTGATGGTTACGAGTGATAGTAGTGTTGTGGTGGTGTCGAATTGAAGAAAATAGCGTTTTTTTTGGTTTCGAGTGGATTTTTATGGTGTTTTACGAGCAGTTTTGTTGTTGTTAAGTGATGAAAGAAGAAGATAGAGATCTGCTGGTGTCAATTATTGATGTAAAAAAGGGACGACATAGTCGTACCTTTTTGTTTTTTTTTGCGAAATATTTGGCGGGTGGTTTGATTTTTCGTGAAAATTTTTGGTGAAATAAAAGGTACGACATATGTCGTGCCTTTTTGTTTTTTTTTCCTTTATCTTATGTATATTAAAATTTCTGGTGAAATAAAAGGTACGACATATGTCGTGCCTTTTTTTCTTCCCTTTATCTTATGTATATTAAAATGTGTTTAAATTATTTAATTAATGCTAAATAAATTAAATTTGTTATAAAAAATTTAAAACCTGATACCAACACTGAGAAAACCTGATACCAACACTGAGAAACCTGCTGCTAGTGGATGGGGTACCAAGAAACCTGATACCAAGATTTATCCTCAAAACGATGTTGAGCCATCTGAACCGTGGGGGACAAAGAAGGATGATACAGCTGCTGCTGCTAGTGGATGGGGTACCAAGAAACCTGATACCAACACTGAGAAGGGATCTTCTTGGGGTCAGAAGGTTGCCAAAGCGGATGAAGCAGGATGGGGCTCAAAGAAAATCAGACGACCAAAACTGACAAGTTTGATGAATTCAAGCCCAAATATGAAATGAGTTGAGAAGAAGATTTCTCCTACATGAAATGTGTTGAGAAGAAGATTTATCCTCAAAAGGATGTTGAGCCATCTGCACCATGGGGGACAAAGAAGGATGATACAGTTGCTACTGCTAGTGGATGGGGTAGCAAGAAACCTGATACCAACACTGAGAAGGGATCTTCTTGGGGTCAGAAGGTTGCCAAAGCGGATGAAGCAGGATGGGGCTCAAAGGAAATCAGACGACCAAAACTGACAAGTTTGATGAATTGAAGCCCAAATATGAAATGAGTTGAGAAGAAGATTTCTCCTACATGAAATGTGTTGAGAAGAAGATTTATCCTCAAAAGGATGTTGAGCCATCTGAACCGTGGGGGACAAAGAAGAATGATACAACTGCTGCTGCTATTGGATGGGGTACCAAGAAACCTGATACCAACACTAAGAAGGGATCTTCTTGGGGTCAGAAGGTTGCCAAACCGGATGAAGCAGGATGGGTGATAACGCTACACGCGTCGTTCGGGGTCAAAGGAACTTCCTTTTCGTCGAACAAGTTTTTCAACACCCTAGGCAGTGAACCTAATCGTTGTAGTGTAGTATTAGGGTAAGCCACGGGAATTGATATCGTTCTCTAAGGGAATAGGAATGCTAGTGAGAAGTTACTACGCTAAGGTTGGGGTTGAGGAAGATTATTTTTTATCTTTTTTATGTTTTTTAGGAAATGGAAAGGTACGAATCTCGGGGTTTAGATTTGGGGGTTGGTATTTCTACCGATTACTTCTAATATCTAATTATCTAATTAACTAAGGTGAGGGTAGTCTATGTCTATTGTTGTTTGCTCGTATGATAGTTAAAAATGTATTTGCTTAGGCTTTATTACTCCCTAGTTATCTCCTATTGGTGGTTGAATTGTCACGTCCTTATTCTTAATTGCGTTGTGTCTCTAAGGTCATAGGGTATGAGTTTATCCCTAACTCTTTGAAGCTACCAAAGGTTAATGACTACAAAATCTCTAGGATTTATAAACTTTAACTCTAAGGTATTCTTTGAATGACTAGCCTACAATTACTCTAGGCGATCATAAACTAAGGTTCATCAAAGATTAATCAAGCATTACAAACACAACGAATGACCTATCGCAATACTAGGTCAACCGCAATTAAGATAAGAGACAACCAATCAATATTCAATAGCTAAGTTTCATATTACCTAAGCAAACACACAAGTAAATTAGCCGGACATGGGGAACATGCAAGCATACACACAATCAAAGGAAGACATAATTAAATTAATGAAATAAAACACTTATCTTGATGTAAGATAGGGTATGGAACCCTAAAATACTGTACAAGACAGCCTTGGTTCGGTTTAGGTTTTTACTCCAAAAGACTAAACACTGAAAACTAAAAAATTCGGATTCTATATATAAGATTACACATACGACGGCGTCACCCTTTAATTTGTGACGCCGTCGGGTCGCCGTTATTAGGGTTTCGTCTTGGCCACGTTAGTTTTGCGACGACGTCACCTTATGCTTGTGACGCCGTCCCCTTCAGTCTCTGACGTCGTCTGGATCAAATTTAGGCCGTCTGAGTTGCGACGCCCTACTCTTTTAAAACCTGAAGCCGTCACTTGTAAATGAGCAATTTGGCTACTGAGTTGTCACAAAATTTGTCCGACGGCGTCTTTAGTTGTGCCTGACGCCGTCACTTGTAAATCCTGACGCCGTCCCCTTAAGTTCCAGCAGCCTGAGTGTCTCGATTCTTGACTTTGGCCATTTTCTTCGTATATTCGAGCCTTTTCGTCCGAATAAGTGTCATTCCAGCATTTTGCCTCCAAGATACCTAAAAAGTGAAAAGGAACGATATTAAGTAATAACGGATACAAAAGTGATCAAATAAGGGCTTAAACGACCTCTCAAAAAGGTACATTTTAAAACCTTATAATGGGGCTCAAAGAAATTCAGAAGACCAAAACTGACAAGTTTGATGAATTCAACCCCAAATATGAAATGAGTTGAGTAGAAGATTTCTCCTACATGAAATGTGTTGAGAAGAAGATTTATCCTCAAAAGGATGTTGAGCCATCTGCACCGTGGGGGACAAAGAAGGATGATACAACTGCTGCTGCTAGTGGATGAGGTACCAAGAAACCTGATACCAACACTGAGAAGGGATCTTCTTGGGGTCAGAAGGTTGCAAAAGCGGATGAAGGAGGATGGGGCTCAAAGAAAATCAGACGACCAAAACTGACAACTTTGATGAATTCAAGCCCAAATATGAAATGAGTTGAGAAGAAGATTTCTCCTACATGAAATGTGTAGAGAAGAAGATTTATCCTCAAAAGGATGTTGAGCCATCTGCACCGTGGGGGACAAAGAAGGATGATACAGCTGCTACTGCTAGTGGATGGGGTAGCAAGAAACCTGATACCAACACTGAGAAGGGATCTTCTTGGGGTCAGAAGGTTGCCAAAGCGGATGAAGCAGGATGGGGCTCAAAGGAAATCAGATGACCAAAACTGACTAGTTTGATGAATTGAAGCCCAAATATGAAATGAGTTGAGAAGAAGATTTCTCCTACATGATATGTGTTGAGAAGAAGATTTATCCTCAAAAGGATGTTGAGCCATCTGAACCGTGGGGGACAAAGAAGAATGATACAGCTGCTGCTGCTAGTGGATGGGGTACCAAGAAACCTGATACCAACACTGAGAAGGGATCTTCTTGGAGTCAGAAGGTTGCCAAAGCGGATGAAGCAGGATGGGGTTCAAAGAAAATCAGACGACCAAAACTGACAAGTTTGATGAATTGAAGCCCAAATATGAAATGAGTTGAGAAGAAGATTTCTCCTACATGAAATTTGTTGAGAAGAAGATTTATCCTCAAAAGGATGTTGAGCCATCTGAACCGTGGGGACAAAGAAGGATGATACAGCTGCTGCTGCTAGTGGATGGGGTACCAAGAAACCTGATACCAACACTGAGAAGGGATCTTCTTGGGGTCAGAAGGTTGCCAAAGCGGATGAAGCAGGATGGGGCTCAAAGAAAATCAGACGACCAAAACTGACAAGTTTGATGAATTCAAGCCCAAATATGAAATGAGTTGAGAAGAAGATTTCTCCTACATGAAATGTATTGAGAAGAAGATTTATCCTCAAAAGGATGTTTAGCCATCTGAACCGTGGGGGACAAAGAAGGATGATACAACTGCTGCTGCTAGTGGATGGGGTACCAAGAAACCTGATACCAACACTGAGAAGGGATCTTCTTGGGGCCAGAAAAACTTCCGGCCAAAACTTTCCCACCAAAACTTTCCCACCAAAAATTTCCCACCAAAACTTTCCCGCCAAAACTTTCCACCATAACTTTCCCACCAAAACTTTCCTACAAAAAACTCTATTTTTTTACCATATATAACAGCTAACATATTTGCTCTTATCCTCACAAACACATTATATACTCTCTTATCCTCAATTCGGTAAAACACACATAACCCAATCGTCAATTCCCAAAAAACACACATAACAATGACTCGTTACACGCCAGAAGAGGAGTGGTTAAAGGTTTTAGACAACATAACACTCTTTGATGAAGTTCTTAATACATATGGTGATGAAATTATCGAGGAATATGGTTCTTATAAGAATTGTGCCAAAATTTTTATGTTGACTGCCCTTTTTGTTGAAAACGTGTGGGTCCTAGCTTCATTTTGGCACGACAATGTCGACCCAAAATTTATGGGCGTCCCCAAACTCACATTTTGGTGTAGTGTCAACACTCCAGCAAATGTGAGTTCTAAATTCTAGAATGTAAGTTATATATAATATACTTGTGTTGAATGTTTATGTACGTGTGCGTGGTTTGTTTGAATGATCTAGTTGGTTATTTGTCTATTTGTTAGTTTCTTTTCAGTTCAAATCCTTTTGACAACATAATATAAGAACCATGTTCATAAAGTTTGACATGTATTGCTTTCATTATTTGACTCTGAATGGGTGATTGATTTTTTGACTTGTGTTTTGTATGAAAACGTATAAAAACATATAAAACGGACGAATACGTAAAAAAACGAACCAAAATGGATAAAAACGTATAAAAACGGACAAAAACGGATAAAAACGTAAGAAAACGGATAAAAACGTATGAAACGGACAAAAACATAAAAAAAAACGGACGAAATCGGATAAAAACATAAGAAAACGTACCTAAAGTAGAAAAACTTTAAATTATAAACATTCGTTATTATAGAGGATAGATGATGCAACGGGCTTGAACCCAAAAGAGCTAAACTGTAAATTATAACGGAACTCACTTGTTGGGAATTACAGATTTGATGATTACAAAACCACGAGCAAGAATGAAGAAAGAAGAAACAATGAGGACCTAATATGTAATAGTTAGCTTTTCTAGTAAGCTAGGGTTTGTAACCTCCCTCTATTATATAAAGAGGGATGGCGGCTAGGGTTACTAATTAATCCTTTCATTTTATTTCATAGTAGACTTCTCCTAATGAGAGTCTAATTAACGCTTAGAGCGTTTAGTAGTTGTAGTAGTATTAGTTTCTTTATGTTTCAATAAAGAAAACCTTATTAGTAATGTTGATTGTGTCGTTATTATTCCACTATGCATCTAATCAATCAATGTTCTCATACCCTAGTTGAGTCCGGTTCTAGGATTACACAATTGGTATCAGAGCGGGTGGCTCTCGATCTAGGGTTTATAAGGTTTTTCTCTAATTAGGGTTTATAACTTTATTTATCTGTTGCAGCAGTCGTTAAAAGCAAAGTGGCAGCCGTCACGAAGATGTTCAGATCTGTGTTTATATTGGCGATCGTTAATATGCTGGTATCACATGGATGCAATTAATGGGACCTTCGTATCATATATACTTGCTCGGTAAACAATATTCTCTTATTTATATCCGTTTGGTTGTTGGTCCCTACTCATTTGTGTGGTATAATCTTTCTAGTCCCATTCTACTGATCCCACTCGTTTGACACGTGACAAGGTCAGACGAGACAGTTTATTTTGATGGTCGATTTATTATTTGAAGTGGGTCTCACAGTATTGGTTGGTCGGTGGATTTTTGAATGTGATATCATTACTGCTAATTGACTCATGTGGGATATGATTTGTTGTGGTTGGGTATATGGAGGATACGATGGGGAATAATATCTAATGGCTATTGATTGGTTTGTGGTTGCCGCTGATATTGTTAGAGAGATCCAAATCGTAGGATTGGTATGTGGTATTTCATTTATTCGCATATCATGGTCACTGAAGTGATCACGTGCAAATGGTTTTAATTGTTTGGCATCTCATGTTACTATATTATTTTAGTCTTTGTGGAGCTAAGGTATCATCAGTTTATACTAGTTTTGCTATTGGTCAGTGGCTATATTGATACTGCTGAGTATGAATTTATACCTGTACTGTTCGAATATTATAATACAGGCAGCGTGGGAACTTAATTCTGTTTGTGCTTCTATTGTTTTACTAGTCTTGGTGAGTTGAATTTTTATTCAACGATGAACCCTAGTAATTAACATATTTTCGGCTTGATTTGGTGTTCCTGCTGGCTGCATATTTTGATTCGTTTTGGTTTCTGCTGACCGGTTTCTGCTGAAGGTTTTGGTTTCTGCTGACCGGTTTCTGCTGAAGGTGCGTGTCTTATCATATCTCAAAGTGAGTCAGGCACTTTTGAGATAACTTGTTTGTACGTTAATGACGTGACAAAGACTTGATGATTCTAGTGAAGGGGTGAGATCTACAAAAAGTACTTAATGCTCGCATTTGCTATCTCTTTAAGGAGTTACGTTGTAGTGCTCAGGGTTAGTGAAGGGGCGAGATCTATAGAAAACGTGCTTAATGCTCACATTTGCTAGTGCATCATCTGAGTTTGGAGTCACGTGGATAGTACAAGATATAAGACGCATACATTGGTGTTTCTACTAGTTCTCCATTCCTACTGGTGGTAGGCTATTTTGATTCTGCTGCTGATATGATTTTTCTGCTGTTGCGCTTTATTTCCGTTTGCTTATTAGTAAAAAAAAAAATTGAGATGGTTAGTATAATATTAAGGGGAAGCTTATGGTTTATATACTTACCATCTACATGCATCACTTGAGGGGAAGCGTCTACGAGTTGCACAAGACCCCTATTAGATGATTACAAAAAGGGGAAGAAGATTCATGATGTGCAGCTTATTATTTGTGATGACATGTTTTAGCATTGTTTCTTATACAGGTTGTTTTGTAATATCAAATAGGGGAAGATTGTTGGGAATTATAGATTTGATGATTACAAAACCACGAGCAAGAATGAAGAAAGAAGAAACAATGAGGACCTAATATGTAATAGTTAGCTTTTCTAGTAAGCTAGGGTTTGTAACCTCCCTCTATTATATAAAGAGGGATGGCGGCTAGGGTTACTAATCAATCCTTTCATTTCGTTTCATAGAAGACATCTCCTAATGAGAGTCTAGCAAACGCATAGAGCGTCTTGTAGTAGTAGTAGTAGTATTAGTGAAATTGAAACATAGAGTTTCAGTTAATAAAAGATCCATAGAGGATCTAAGTGTTTTTAGTTATAACAACTTGTATTTATTTTCCGCTATAGAATACGAGTTGTAGAGACTATCTATTAGTTTGCTTATGATTACATAGGTAACACTAACGATCCACGAGTGCTAAAGATCTGTCAAGGTCTAAGAGTTTTCAACAAGTGGTATCAGAGCCTCGGGAGAGTCTCTACGATACTGAGAACCATATTTACCTCACCCCCATACAACCAAAAACATATTCACCATGCCTGGAACTGATGATGAATCAGAAGTCACCAACAACACCAAAAACAACACCACCTCTATGCAGCAACTTAGTCTCTCCAACAGTAATGGCAAGTTTCCTTATCTGAAAAAGGAAGAGTATGATATGTGGACCATGAAGATGCAGAACTGGATCTCCAATATTGATTGGAATCTGTAGGAGATTGTGAAGAATGGCAACAGTCTGAAGAAGACTATCCCAGATCTTGATGGTAAGTTTACCATTGCTCCTTCCAAAACTGCTGAAGAGATTCTAGCAGTGCAAAGAGAGCACAAAGTAAGAACCATCCTTCTTCAATCTATTCCTGAAGATCACTTGGGTGATTTTCACCACATGGTTGATGCAAAGGACATCTGGATGGCTCTTAAAGCAAGGTTTGGTGGAAATGAAGAGTCCAGGAGAATGAGGAAGTCCATGCTGAGACAACACTTCCAAGAGTTCAATATCTCTGAAGAAGAAGGTATCCACAAGGGATACGATAGGTTTCACAAGATTCTGAGTCAGCTTAACCAGCTGAATGCAAAGCCTGACAATGATGATTGCAACTCAAAGTTCCTACGATCTCTGCCTCCATCATGGTTACATGTCAGTATAGCTCTTAAGGCTAAAGGTGGGTTGGACATGCTCAATTTTGACGAGCTGTACAACAAACTCAGATCTCTTGAACCTGATGTCAGATCTCCCTACCGTGCATCCTCTTCTGGTCATACAGCCTTTGTTGGGACATCTCACTCCAATATGATGATGCATGCTTCAAGTCCATCTTACTTGCCATCATCATCCTATCGTCCCACTCCATCACATCCTCAAGCTAAGACTGGAAGTATATTGGAGGATGTTCTTCATTCATTTGTTGCTGATTATGATACTCAGCAGCATCTTGTCTATGAAGATTTTGATCAGGTGGACCCTCTTAAGATGGAGGAGATGAAACTGAAATGGCAGGTGGCCATGCTTTCAGTTGATATCAAGAGGTTTGAGGAGAAGGCTGGAAGAAAGTTTGGTTTCAAGGGAAAGGATCCAGCTCGTTTTGACAAGAGAAAGGTCAAGTGCTTCTCTTGTCACCAGATGGGTCATTTCTCAAGGGAATGCAAAGACAGGAAGAGTGGAGAGGGAGCTAACTACAATTCCTATCAGCAGAATCAGAAGGGAGCTAGCACTTCAGCAGCTCTTATCACCATGGATGAACAGGTCAACTGGGCTGCACATGAACCTGTGAATGAGGAAGCTGCTGATACTGAGAAGCTTGGATTCCTGGCAAGATGCACTTCGGAGGATAGGCATGATCAATTTGCCTTCATGGGACTTTCTCAGGTACACAACTGTATATTTGGTTGTAGTGAAAGATACAATGAACTTAAAGAAGCTTATGATACTATGAAACCTAGATACAATGAATGCTATGTTGATAATGAAGCTTATAAACTTTCGTTAAAAACATTAGAAAGACAAAAGGTATGGTTTCAAAAGAATCAGATAGCTTATGAAGAAAAGATTAAGGTGCTACAATTTGATCTAGATATTGCAAACATTAACTTTAAACGCACTGAAAAAGAAAAAACTGATGCTATTGCTGAGAACCTAGAGCTTAAAGAGAAACTTTCTGAGGAAATAGCTAGACATAAACAATGGTTAATATCAGGTGACAATCTAGCTAGAGCACTTTATAGAAGTCAATCAGTGACCTCAGGAATAGGTTTAGGCTTTCAAAAGTATGTAGGATTGGAAGCTAGGCAAGATGGGCGTAAATCTACACCTGCAGGCTTAGAACATTTTAAAAAGGAAGGTGATTTACATGCTATCCATGGACCTATTAGAGGTGAATTTATGCCCACTGACCTGTCCATTACTGCTGACTTTGATGGATCACACCATCTGTATGGCAACAAGTCAAAAGACTTGCCAGACAACGATGCCTCATCTTATGACTTTGTCTCTTTCTCTGACAGTGACAATTCATCGGATCAAGGGTCTACTTCCAGCTATGATCCAAGTGATAAGTCAGACCTTCCCAAGCCCTCACCTGAGCCTACTCCCAAGCCTGCACCCAAGTCTATCTACAAGCCTTCTAGGATAACTGCTGAGGAATCTACTTCCAAGCTTGTTTCCCCTGAAGACTTGTCTTTTAAATCTTTGCATAATTTGTCTGTTAAAAACAATTCCTTTAATGTTTCTGGTTTAAGTTCTTCTACATGTAATAGAACATCTGCTTTGTTGAATAAATCTTCCAAAAGGAAGACATGTTTTGTTTGTGGAAGTAAACTTCATCTAATTAAGGATTGTGATTTCTATGAGCAAAGATTGGGTGTATGTGCTACTCAGCAGAAACCTAGACCAGTGTGGACAAATGTTAAGAATACTCCACCTTATGTCCCATAAGCTACTTATACTGACTCTCCTTGGAGGAGATCAGCAGATAGATCTTATGTGCAACCTACTAGCCCATATTTTAAACATGGTTATTGGCCTGCATATGTTGACTCTATGAATAATGGGAAAGGATGTTGGGGCTCTACTGTCAAATCTTCAGCAGGTTGTTCTTGGAAGGATAAAGGACCTAAATTTCACTGGAAACCCAAGAACAATGGTGGATCTTTCTCTTCCCTTAACTGCAAAGTTTAAGGGGAGGCATATGCCTCAGGGGAGCCATATGCCTCAGGGGAGGATTCCATAGTAAACTTTGTGTATATTGAGTTTGCTAACACTAACTTTCTAATAATTTTGTTTTAGTCTGTTTTGTTCTTGTGTTTCTCTGAGTGTGTTTTGCAGAATGCCCTGTTCAGCGTAAGTTCATCAAGTGTGGTCCTTTGGTATATGGTCTAGTATGCTTAAAAGCTTGTTTCCTCTGAAAATAATGTGCTGAAGAGAAATCAAATTGTTCATTCATTCATTCAAGTTACAGCTTACAACTTACAATCAACTTCAATGCAACTACAAGAAAAGAGCTATACTTCTTATCCTAATCTAGTTCATATCATCTATTCCAACATCTAACGGGCTGTTGGATTTGCATGATCGCTCACATCTTTCACACTAGATGCTGGATATGCGTTCGTGAAAACTTGCATAACCACTCATTCCTTCTATCTCGATGGCTGGATATGCTTGACCGATACGACGAAGATGCTAAGGATCAAAATGGAAAGATGGATTGATGCAAACGATGAGGATGACGATGACCACAAATGGTGTTGAAGAAACATATAGTTTCGTTTGTGTCTCATCTATCGATTTCAACCAAAATGCAATCCATCCACCTTCCTTTAGCTCTTCCTCTATACGAAGTGTGAAGATGCACCATAGATAGGCGCAGGTAGAGCTAGCACAACCTCTCTTTCGGCACGAGGCCTTGGTTGAGGTTGAGGTGCTGGAGGTTGGGAGTAAGAAGTTATCTCAGTAGTGGGTTCCTCTGAGTCATCAGAAGAATCACTTGGATCCACTACGCTATCATCTTCAGTAGAAGGAAGAAGAGGATGACCAAGAGAAAACTCACATCTCTGAGAAGATCTATAAGAAAAGCAAGGACTTATGCTTCGAAAAATAATGTTCCTTTGGACCTAAAGGCTGATGACTCTACCTTTATTCAAGAAGGGTCTGCTACTGATTTTCCTGAAGGATATCAAAATGTGTTGGTCCAGTGGTCTCTAATAAATGGTGAGATGAATGTCATTCATCGATTAGACAAAACCTCAATGGAGTTCACCTTTTTAAAGGAAATACTCCATTTGGTAGACAGGGCATATATTCTTACTCTATACACTTTCGTCACCAAACATTACTGTAATACTGCACCACAAGGTTCTGGGATGTGCTTATTAGGAGATCTCCATGTCCTGCTTGACTCTCTATCTCCCAATGGTAAAGGGCATCTCATTTGGAAGAACTCACATCTATGGCAAGTTGAGTCCTGGAGATATTATCCCCTACCTCGTGTGCATGTAGTTAAGACAAAGGGTGGAATCACGATGCATGCTTGCTGAAAGAATTTATCCATTGTCCAAGAGATTTATGGAAAGGATGCTGTGTCAGAAGTTGGAAATTCCTCCAGATCCAGTGGGAAATGAAAGACCAGATGCTGAACGACTGGTTGGATTGATCAAGACTCAACTTCTGCAAGCTCAAGCTGCATCGTCATAATGAACGCGGTATTCTACATTGTCTTTTGTTTATTTGTTTTTGTTTTGTTTTCTTTCTTTATTTGTTTGATTCTTAGTTAAAAACTAACTTTCTCTTGCAGGTTTGTTGTATTTTGTTGATGGTTTTTAACTCACCAGATATACCTTGTGTATATCAAAGAGTTGGCTAGTCCAAAGGGTACAGCTTTGGTAAAGACACATCAAATCTGTTGATAGCTGTAATGATTTGCTCAAAATCATAGGGTCTGCAACCACCCATGCTTAATTGCTGAGAGTTGTATGGTCATCAATTCACCATGGTCTATTCCTTTTTGGAATCCAAGAATTGGCTAGCCCACAAGTATATGGCTTGTGGTAAAGGCAACTGCATCCATATTTGGTTATCAATTCACCAATTCTAAGAATTGACTAGTCCTGAGCAAACGACTACAGGTAAAGACAAGTCAAATCCGTTTATATAGTTGCTGATTTGCTCATAAATCAGATGGTTATCAATGTACCATAGTTTACGAACTTAAACATCTGGCTACTCCAGTAGAGATGGCTATTGGTAAAGAGACATCAAATCTATTATTTTCAATGATTCACCTCTCACAGGAGATAACACACCTGGATGTGATGAGAATAGTTTGCAACTGATAAGTATTGATGTACATTATGTCATTTGTTGCTGCAAAGACCTGGCGTTTCAAAGTTTGATCATCATAGAGACGAGATTATTATTGGTTCTTTGCTACTGATGTGTGGAAACAAACCTCTAGTACTGAAGTCTCTAAAGATCTTTCAAGGTCAGGAAACTGGAACTTAACCAAGTCAGATTCCAGTTTAGGGGAGGATTGTTGGGAATTATGTGAAGTAGGATTTTTGCTGTCATTACTGCCGAAGGATTCTGCTGAAGTAGAAGCAGAATCTACTGAAGAAGAGATTCTGCTGAAGTGTAAAAGCCGTATCGTGTTACTGCTGAAGGGTGGAAGCTGACTAGGATCAGCATGCGCTGTATTATTTAAATGCTAACCCATCATTATCTTTGAACGGCCCGAGGTTAGCATGGGTTTTATTGTACTGCTCAATATAGTTTAGTGTATTAGTCATTAAATGCATACTTGCATGTTTAGTCGATTGGGTAGTAAAAGATTAGGGTTCCTTGTCTATAAAAGGAACCTCGTAGTTTGTAATAGACAACAAATTGAAACATAGAGTTTCAGTTAATAAAAGATCCATAGAGGATCTAAGTGTTCTTAGTTATAACAACTTGTATTTATTTTCCGCTATAGAATACGAGTTGTAGAGACTATCTATTAGTTTGCTTATGATTACATAGGTAACACTAACGATCCACGAGTGCTAAAGATCTGTCAAGGTCTAAGAGTTTTCAACATCACTTAACACTAGTTAAGTGATGGACCAGTGATGTTATTTGTTTACCGAATTAGGGACTACCAGTGCAACTTCAAACTTCGAGGGACGAAGGTTGTTACTTTTAACATACCACAGGGACCATCAATGTAATATACTCTTTTTGTTATGCAACTGGCTAGCATATAAACAGTTACTGGAATACTTCATATGTGAAAAAGGCGTATATAAGTTGTAGAGTAAATTACATGGTTGGTCCCTGTGGTTTGTCCAAAATAACAACTTTCGTCCCTCGAAGTTTAAAGTTGCACTGGTAGTCCCTAAGTTGGAAAACAAATAACACCCCCGGTCCTTCAGTTTAACTGCCGTTAAGTTAGCTTTGTTAAATTTTATACGTTAGCCCCTGTGGTTAACGGTCGTTACATCGTTAATCCTTACTAATAACGGATGTTTATAATTTAAAGTTTTCATACGTTTTTATCTGTTTTCGTCCATTTTTTTTTACGTTTTTGTCCGTTTTCTAACATTTTAATCCGTTTTTATATGTTTTCGTCCGTTTTTCTTACGTTTTCGTTCGTTTTTTTTGCGTTTTTATCCCTTTTTATACGTTTTTGTCCGCTTTAATCCGATTTTGTCTGTTTTAATCCGTTTTTATACGCTTTCGTCCGTTTTCTTACGTTTTCTTTTGTTTTTCTTACGTTTTTATACGTTTTCGTCCGTTTTTATACGTTCACGTCCGTTTTCTTACGTTTTAATCCGTTTTTGTCTGTTTTTATAAGTTTTTGTCCGCTTTAATCCATTTTTGTCCATTTTAATCCCTTGTTCCCCTTTAATCCATTTTGTCCATTTTAATCCCTTGTTCCCCTTTAATCCATTTTTGTTCGTTTTAATCCCTTGTTCCCCTTTAATCCATTTTTGTCCATTTTAATCCCTTGTTCCCCTTTAATCCGTTTTTGTCCGTTTTAATCCGTTTTGACCGTTTTTATACGCTTTCGTCCATTTTTCTTATGTTTTCATTTATACATTTTTGTCCGTTTTCTTATGTTTTAATCCGTTTTATACGTACAAAAAAGTAAGAAAAACAAATGAAAATGTAAGAAAAACGAACGAAAGCGTATAAGAACGGACAAAAACGGGTTAAAATGGACAAACACGGATTAAAGCGGACAAAAACGTATAAAAACGGAAAAAAACATAAGAAAAACTAACGAAAACGTAAGAAAAACGAACGAAAATGTAAGAAAAATGGACGGACAAAAACGTATAAAAACATAAGAAAAACAAATGAAAACATAAGAAAAATGGACGAAAGCGTATAAAAACGGACAAAAACGGATTAAAGGGGAACAAGGGATTAAAATGGACAACAATGGATTAAAGCAGACAAAAACGTATAAAAACAGACAAAAACGGATTAAAACGTAAGAAAACGGACGTAAACGTATAAAAACGTATAAAAACGTAAGAAAAACAAAAGAAAACGTAAGAAAACGGACGAAAGCGTATAAAAACGGATTAAAACAGACAAAATCGGATTAAAGCGGACAAAAACGTATAAAAACGGATAAAAACGCAAAAAAAACGAACGAAAACGAAAGAAAAACGGACGAAAACATATAAAAACAGATTAAAATGTTAGAAAACGGACAAAAATGTAAAAAAAATGAACAAAAACGAATAAAAACGGAAAAAACCGTAAAAACACGTATGAAAACTTTAAATTATAAACAGCCGTTATTAGTAAGGATTAACGATGTAACGACCGTTAACCACAGGGGCTAACGTGTAAAATTTAACAAAGCTAACTTAACGGCAGTTAAACTGAAGGACCGGGGGTGTTATTTGTTTTCCAATTTAGGGACTACCAGTGCAATTTTAAACTTCGAAGGACGAAAGTTGTTATTTTGGACAAACCACAGGGACCAACCACAGGGACAAATTGGATTAAAAGATGACATGTTAAGAAGGGTAAGTATTTTGCACACAATACTAGTTCCTAAAAATGCGCAAGACAATGACAAAAACTGAACGAAAGTAATGAACGAATTTAGATTTATTTGGGTATGGTCCATAGCTTGAGAATTGTATTCGATGGCAAATAGCCGCTTACGAGTTACCAGTTTACCTAGAAGAAAGAAAATTTGTTTCACCACTGCAAAAACTTGCTAAAGCGACTGAAACAAATGTATAATGTACTGTAAGTAGGGGTGTAAATGAGACGAGACAACTCACGAGCTATTCGAAATCGACTCGATATCAACAAGTCGAGCTCGAGCTACCCAAGTACACTTTAGAGTCGAGTTCGAGCTCGAAAATACTCGGCTCGTGAACCCTTATCGAGCTTCAATGATATTACACTTTTACCCTTTTATATACATGTGGTTACGTAATTGTCATAAAATCCAGATGAGTCAAGCTTGATATATGCCGATCGAGTTCGAGCTTTAAATGTGAAGATAATCGAGCTTGAGTTTGAGATGACGAGCCGAGTTCGAGCTTGAAATCCATAGCTCGGCCGAGCTCGAGCTCGAGTTCAAGCTTGAGAGTAGTCGGCTCGTTTACACAAACAGTAATTTTATGAAATCATGTAAAATCTACTGTAAAACTATGAAAGGAAACAACATCCGTGTTGGATACATATTAATAGAGATTCATTAAATAGAAAATAGCCTTTTTATGCTAACTTATGTCAAATGGGAACTTGTTTAGCTATATATATAAGGAATGTTGGAGTTACTTAATTTCAAAGATTAATTATGGTAATTTTAGAGATCAATAAATGTTCATTAGCTGCAATTTTTTGATTTTAAAAGAAATTTTGTCCCTCAATCGTGTGCCCAGTGGACACACATTAGCATAACCCGGAATGGTAACACTATTGAAAACTTGGAAACAGAGATCAGATCATAGTAAATGTATCAATGCAAAAGTTAAATTAACCCACCTCTGTATAAATCAATAAAATGTTGTCTTAACTCTTAAGCATATATTTAAGAATGTTTTTAGGCATCCTAAGAATTACTCTGATTCAAATAAAAAAACAAGTGAACGTGCCGGAGTGGTTATCGGGCATGACTAGAAATCATGTGAGCTTTGCCCGCGCAGGTTCGAATCCTGCCGTCCACGTTTTTTTGAATTAAACATTTTGCGTTATGAATTTACAGAAGTGGTCCTCAAACTATCGGCTTGTTTGCAAATTTGGTCGGTACTAATATTTGTAATGTTTTTAAGCATTTCTAAACATAGTTATAACTCGTAAAAGATACGTAGATAATCATAACATAGACGATGCATCGTTCGCTTTACAGGTTATTTGTTGTTTTGTTTTGGATGTTGATAAGCTAATGTTTGTGATCATTTTGTGTACCATCGTTGTGGCACACGTATAGTACTTCTTCTAGAACAAACTAAGATACGATAAGTACATCAAATCATTGTATCTTAGTTTAGCGACTTTGGCCACGTTGTTAATCACCTCAACATGATTTATATATCTTATTTTTTGACTCAGTTCTTTACTGTGCTATTAAGCCATACTTGTTGATAAATCTAATTTCACGACTGAGGCATAATAGTCCACCAAACATCAGCAATGAACACAGAATTGAGAAGATCAAACCGTTTAGCTAAGGCATAATAGTCCCATCTTAATGACTCACTATCCTTAACTCAAATGAAAGATCATCCAACAATGCATCAAAACTCCAGCAACTGCGACTTCTAAATTCTGGAATGTAAGTTATATATAATATACTTTTGTTGAATGTTTATGTACGTTTGCTTGGTTTATTTGAATTATCTGGTTGGTAATTTGATTATAAAGTGATCTCGATGAGTTATAATGTGGTTAAGCTGTTTAAGTTGAACTAATATTTGTTAGTTTCTTTGAGGTTCTAATCATTTTGACAACATAATATAAGAACAATGTTCATAAAGTTTTTGACTGTATTGGTTTCATTATTTGACTCTGAATGGGTGATTGATTTTTTTTCTTGTGTTTTGTAAAAGAGGTGATCATAGGTAGCACATTAATCTTTTGCTACAACTATTGATCTTATATAACTTAATGTTCACAACACTTGCAACATGATTTACAACAGAAAAAGGCAAGTTAAAGGCAGTAAAGATCTGAAGTATCGCAATTCCCACGAATGATATAACAAAATAAACCATGCTCCTGAACAACACAACACAGATCATGATACATACAGTTTAAGGTCATAAAAATATTTCAAATGCATCAGCAGTATGATACTTCTTACAATTGTGATATGCTAAAGTTAGTAAATATAAGAGCACGGGAATGGGTCATTTTGGGATATGTTCATGTCCAACGGGTCATATAAAAAATCAGCCAAAGAGCAACATGTCAAAATGAAACCGGTAGCAGAAAAGTACTATTAAACCACACTGTGAATACCACCAATTTGCATACCAAGATAAAACCCCTAATACATTGTATTCCTCATCTAAACAATACGAGCCCACGGCATTCCCAGACCAAGTTGTTAAAAGCTTTTCACTATTCCAACAAGTCATTTTAGTGTGTTTTTTGCATTGCATCAAAAGCTTTTTGAAAAGCTTTTCATCAAAGACTTGGTGAACCTCAAGTCTTTCATCCAAATTTTAGTCATTAAATGCATTATGCATTAAAAGCATTAAATGCATCAAGTCTTTAAAACTTGATGCTTTGTAGATGCTCTAAAACCCCTAATACATTGTATTCCTCATCTAAACAATACGAGCCCACGGCATTCCCAGACCAATAACTGTGAATATAGAGGTAAACATAGGTGCCAAAAGACATGGTCTCAAGTATATCAAAGTCACGGGATCCAAATATAAAAATAGTGGACCCTTTTCAGTGTCTAAACGAGTCTCGAGTTCCTTTCAGTCATAGCCAAATACGTTATATGTATACATTTTATTGAAAGTACTAAAAAGCTAAAAAATCTAAGTGTTCAATGTTAATGCGTCCATCTTCCAACCTTTAGTGACGGTTTTTCCTTTGGTTCTCTTTATAATTGGCAGCAATTGTAAGCTTCGTTTTTGGCATTTGTCATTGTGTTAACGATAACCGCGCATTTGTTGCCTTAATTGCATCACCAATATGTCTTTTGCATGCTACCAAAAGACGTGTCTATGAGTTGAACGAGTCGTTTCAAATTCATTATGAACAAAATTAGTGTAACCCACGGATACCTCAGCGGATGTATATTGAACACAATATGCCCCAAGTAGACTTGCTTAGACGGACAGCCCTTTATTTTCAGCTTATGCTATTTTGAGCACTCCTTTGATAGCTCTGCAAGTCCTAGATTAGATTCCCCTATATTACCAAGAAAGAGTTATCTTAAACTATGACCATACTTCCGGATATACCCAGACCCACATCATTCAAGCCTCCGGGACAGAGGTGGATACCTAGCCTTTCAAGTATTCTGCAACCAGTTATCATAAGTCGGACGCCATTGTCTAGTGGTGTGGTTGTTTTACCAACTATCATACGGAAATCACGAAGGTTCTTCAAATGAGTTCCTATACACTTCATGGCTTCCTTGTGCCACAACAATTAGTCCCATGTGCGAAACGAGCTCATAAACCGATAACTTGCAATCCCGTGGCTGCAATGCCATATGTGACATCAATAACTTCCAAGTTGGGGCATCTCTGATTCTGAATCAAGAAACACTGGCTATCAGCTTCCAAAGATACAAATACAGTTTTCAGTTTCCCTTAACTAATGCGCAAAGAGAAGTACAAATGGAAATAAACATAGCTACATCAGTCAAGCCTATATAAATCTACTAGATCAATTACTTCAACTATAGTAAACTTCAAATATACAAGAGATTAACTACAGTTTTTGCAAGAAGAGAGATCTTTACCATGTATCTCTTCAAAATTTACATAACTAAAACCCAATGATTCAATGTTGGTGTTATGAAACACCGATTCATAAAACCATTTCCCATATGTATCATCCAGCACATTTTTCCTAACGATAAAGTTCTCAAATGATTACAATAATTCCCGATGTTCATTAATCTATTCGCGAATAGATTGATGACCAATAACTTGCAATCCCATGTCTTCAGTGTCATATGTGGCATCATAATTTTCAAAACCCTTAAATCTTTACCACGTGTTCTGGCCAAGAGCTCGAGATCCAAATCACGAATTGATCCAACTATGTATATACAATATAAAACAAATTAATAACGAACTATATATAAACAATATAAACATTCTTAAAATATTATAAAATTTTTAAAGAGTCTTACATGTTCGTGTCGTCCTTGAGCGAAAGATTTGGATCCTTTCGATCGGTTTTTGGCATTCTTCTCCGATCTTTTCATCGGATCTGGATTGGCCTAGTAGTTGACAAGGTTGTGTCATATTTATGAAGGTGGTCTAACCCACAGTTTGACATTATCTTAGCAATCGATTGGTCAAAATTGGCAACATGACACTTTTGTAATCTTTAAACATGATTCTTCTTCTGCATATATCAAAACCCACAATTACCATAAGAAAATAAAGGTTTAGCTTTGAAACCTAATAAACCCAACTACTTTGGTTAACTAGAACCAATATCAAATAATGAAAATAAACTTATTGACGTCCCAAAAAACACACTTGATCACAGATACCGTACTCACAGATGATGTAGCAACATTTATAAGAAGAAAATAAACCTCTCATACTTTTATTTTCAAAACAACGTCAAAACTCATAGCCAAATACTACATTAAAAGTACATGTCTCAAACAACATCACATACCATACAAGGTTCTAACTAAAAAACAACATGAGAAGCGATAACTTAAACAAAAAACAACAAAACCCTTAATGTGAATAGACATTAGCATCTGCTAAAAAATAACTAGCTAGCCAATAAACAAAGTTCATGTAAAAAAAAAAGTTTAAATGTAGCAAAAAAAAGAAGGAAACCATTAAAACTTACAGTAGAAGGTGGCTGGTTTTTGTAGTGAGCAAGTTGTTACTAGCAAGAGGAAGAGGGTGGATATATGGAGTGTGGCTGCTAGTGTGTTATGCAAATGTGAAACATAAAAACCCTAATAATCCTAATATAAAGGAGCAAAGGTTTATTAATTAACAGGCCCAACCTGTATATTACTATATTTGGTTGGTCACTTGCTCTTGTACCTTGTAACCTCTAAGGCCCAACACACAAAAATAATATCTTAGCAGCATATTGGTATTCTATTTAAAAAAATGTTGAGTCTAGATGTTTGATATTCTTACAGCATATGTATCTATAATGTTAGAACCATACATAGGTCATTGGCAATGTTATAAAGAGCCCGGGGCGTGGCGTTCCGATATGACAAAGCCTCACGCCTTAGCAACCAAGGCGAAGCTTTTGCATTTATAAAGCGTGACATAAGGCGGCAAAAAGTATGAAAATATTTATATATTTCATATATATCGAGTTTACAAAAAGACGTGACATAAGGTGGCATAACGCGTGGCGTGGCGGCATGACCAAGCCTCAAGCCTTTACGGGGCCTTTGCACACCTTTTAGAACCATGGTCATTGGTGTATGTGTTTTGTTATGCAACTGGCTAGCATATAAACAGTTCCTTGAATACTTCATATGTGAAAAAGGCGTATATAAATCATACAAATTAGGATTAAGAGATGACATGTTAAGAAAGGTATGTATTTTGTACACAATACTAGTTCCTAAAATGTGCAAGACAATGACCAAAACTGAACGTAAGTAATGAACATACATGGTATGGTCCTATGGAAGCTTGAGAATTGTATTCAATGGCAAATAGCTGCTTACAAGTTACCAGTTTAACTAAAAGAAAGAAAATTTGTTTCACCACTTCAATAAGAAATTTCTGTTGCTTCGCAATAACTAGCTAAATCGACTGAAAGAAATGTATAAAGTACTGTATGTGAACCAATAATCTTTATCTTTATGCTTCTTATGTAATTATTATTAGACGAGGGACCAAACTCGCCACTTAGAAACTTAATAACTGAAAAACAGTTATGGATATGGCGGTTACAAACTTCCAACCGTTACATCGGTTAGAACATACCGATTAGAAAACTATATGTACATGTAAACGAATCATTTAGAAGGTTAATAGACAAATTTACTTATTCATATTATTTTACTTTGCAATCTATATACTTTGATCTAGATATTGGGACAACAATTGGCATCAAGAGCATAGGATTACACCTTCGTTTTTTATTACAAACAAAAACATACGCAAGAAGAAGAACCCAAGGGGAACACGTGCAGAAAACAAACCAGTTTTCATACGCTTTTGAAAACAGAACTTTCATTCGAAAACTTTCTGTTTTGTTGACAAGTTTTTGTTTACTCTTTACTTCCAAGAGAAACAAACGTGAATAAGGATACGTAGAGGATAGTGCACGATCGTTTACGTAGGGGATTGCAAACGTTTTACACCAAACGGATTGGTGGGGAAACCTTGTTGGCAACAACATAGGGAAGGAAGTAAGTTCATACACTACGTTTTGGTAAAAGAAACGAGTGGGATAAAACTTTGTGAAACTGGGTTAAACAAGACACAAAGGGAGGAATACGCGGGTAATACGCGGGGAAACGTTGTTGTGGAAAAGGATACGTACGTAATAGAAGGAGGAGCGCTCAAGTTTATTGTGGAGTAGTGTCGGGACGACACAAGGAGAACAACAACGTGAAAAAGGTCAGAAGCAGAACTAATTGGTTTTGTTTCGGAGAATTGGTTACCATATCGGTATCAAATTGTGCGTGGGAAGTTTGAATAAGTTTTTCAAATAACGTACAAAAAAAAAGGAACGTGTAGTGTGGAGGAACAAGAAAGAAGACAATTTTTTCGGACTTGTTGGAGGAGATACATCTCGACAGAAGTTTCATTCGAAACTTGGAAGCTCAAAAGTTTCAAAATCCGAAACTTTAGAGGCAAACAGAAATTTCAAAAACAATACGCAAGTGTTGTTTGGTTCAAGTACTAGTCGGATATAAAAAAAGAGGAATTCGACAAAGGTTTTTTTTGGTATTTGTGTTCGAAGGCAAAAAAAAACACAACGAGGCAAAGAACATCAAGGGTACGAGGCAAAGAAAAGGGAACCAAAAAGGAACGTTGGTAAAACAATTATTACTAACGAAATCAAAAAGAATACACTAGTATTCATCGCATATACGAGGTCACAAGTTAAACTCTTTCTGGATTTCATTACTTTTACATAGTATAGAATATTTTATTTCATACTATTAGGAAATCCCGAAAACTATTTATTGATCCCGTATTACTAGGATTCCCGGAAGATTAGAAATTTCCATACTTTATAGAAAAACCACACTAGGAAGGATAAATCCCATTGAATTAGAAAAGTGAAGATACTAAGCACTTTAAAGATGACAACCGACGATATAGCAAGCACATCAACTGCAACAAAACCCGTAACACCTATTGCACAATATCAATGCCCTAAGTTGAAAACCACAAACTACACAGTTTGGGCTATACAAATTAAGGTTATACTAGAGGCACATGGCTTATGGGAAGCAATAGAACCAAAGTTAGATACACCAGTTGATGATAAGAAGGATAAGGCAACAACTGCCTTCCTATATCAAGCGTTGACGGAAGATGTGATCTTACAAGTAGCGGGTTGTAAGACGGCAAAGGATTTATGGGATTCGCTGAAGAAAAGACACGTTGGAGAAGATAAAGTGCAGAAAGCACGGTTACAATCATTGATGATTGGGTTTAACTCACTTCAGATGGCATTTGCGGTTAAACTAAACGGTTATGCCACGAAGGCAAAAGAATTAGGGAAAACTTTGGATGAATCACTTTTAGTTCAAAAACTATTAGACTCCACACCAGATAGGTTCATTCAGATAGTATCATCCATAGAACAAACAAATGATCTCGACGACATCACTTTAGATGAGATCATTGGAAGACTCAAGGCATTTGAGGAAAGGATAAAACTCCGGAAAGGAGGACAAGTAGAAAGCCAGGAAAACCTATTATTCGCACATGGCGAACACTCAGGAAATAGGAAGCGTTTTTACAAACGTGGAGGAAAATCAAATTTCTCACGAGGGAACTGGCAGAATAAAAATAGAAATAACTCACAAGGAGGGAACTCTAGTTATAAAGAGAGTTCAGATAAGAATAAAGATGAGTGGGATGTGAGCAAGATAAAATGCTACAGGTGTCATAAAATGGGACATCTTAAAAGAAATTGTAGAGGAAAACCAGCAACTCAGGGACAATCAAACCTTATCTTAGAAGACGATGAACCATCATTATTAATGACTATGCACGAAACTGAACACAAGGAAGTGTTGTTGAATGAAGAACAAATTCAACCAAAGAAATATGCTACAGCGGATACAAGCATGTGGTATTTAGATAATGGTGCAAGTAACCATATGACTGGGATAAAGAGTCATTTTAGGGATATTGATGAAAGCGTAACAGGAAGAGTACGTTTTGGAGATGGATCGTATGTACAGATAATGGGTAGAGGATCTATACTGTTAGGTTTTAAGAACCAGGAACAGAAGGTAGTATCGGAAGTATACTACATACCAAACCTCAAGAGCAACATACTTAGTCTAGGACAACTTACGGAAATAGGTTGTAAGGTCATTATGGACGGAAACAAGTTGACTTTGTATGATAAGAACAAGAAGTTGTTGATGAAAGTAGAAAGATCTAAGAATCGACTCTACAAGATACAGTTACAGATAGAAGCACCTATATGTCTCTTAGCAAATATAGATAACCAAGCATGGTTATGCCATGCTAGATTAGGTCATCTGAACTTTGACGATATAAACAAGATGACTAGGAAAGGTCTAGTAGAAGGAATTCCAAGGATAAATCATGCAGGGCAGATTTGTGACGCATGTTTATTAGGAAAACACACTAGAACACCATTTCCAAACCAAGCTAAATTCAGATCAAAAAACCCGTTGGACTTAGTAGATGGAGACCTTTGCGGTCCTATAAGTCCAGCAACGCACTCAGGCAAGAAACTGATTTTCTTGTTAGTGGACGATTGTACACGTTTTATGTGGGCCAACTTTCTAACATCGAAAGATGAGGCGTTTAGTACATTCAAGGAATTTAGACAGAAGATAGAAATGGAGATGAAGTTGAAAATAAGGATCCTAAGAACGGATAGAGGTGGCGAATTCACATCAAATGAATTCACAAGGTACTGTAAGGAAAACGGAATAGCACGACAGTTGACAGCACCGTACTCCCCACAACAGAATGGAGTAGTGGAGAGAAGGAATAAGACAGTGTTATCAGCTACTAGGAGTATGATGAAAGCGATGAAGTTACCTTTAACTTTTTGGGCGGAAGCAGTTAAACATGCTATATACATACTCAATAGGGTACCTACGAGGGCCCCGATAGATAAAACTCCATATGAGGCACTCTATAACACAAAACCAAACTTGGAAAACCTAAGAATATTCGGATGCACAACTTATGCAAAGATAACGATACCTCACTTAAAGAAGCTGGATGACAGAAGCATACCATTGGTTTACTTAGGAGTAGAGGAAGGATCAAAAGCATGTAGGTTATATGACCCTATAACCAGGAAGAAACATGTTAGTAGGTACGTAAAGTTTATGGAAACAAAACCGTGGGATTGGAACAAAGATGAAGAAGATACGAACACACAAGACACATTTTGGGCTAGTTTTGTGGTAGACGGAGTTGACAATGAAAACCTTACACCAGTCAACACAGAAAACGATGACAACACGTATCATGAACAAGATCAGATCCCTGATCCAGTTTCACCAATCACACCACCGGCATACATTTACGACCCAAACTCAGATGAGGAAGAAGAAGCTACTACTAGTTCTGTAGAGAACTCAAGAGATAGATTTGATGATACACCCGTACGTGAATACAGAAACATGTCGGATATATACAGGCATGCACGAAGAGTTGAACCACAAAGCTTGTTATTTACGGAAGAAGAACCCCGTAATTACAAGGAAGCATCAACAGATGAGAAATGGATTGAGGCCATGGAGATTGAATTGGATTCAATCAATAAGAACAATACATGGACTCTTACTACATTGCCAGAAAATCAGAAGGCAATAGGACTCAAATGGGTTTACAAGACCAAGAGGGATGCAAAAGGAAACATCATCAAGTATAAAGCGCGGTTAGTGGCAAAAGGTTATGTACAAGAACAAGGGATAGACTTCGATGAAGTATTTGCACCAATTGCTCGGATAGAGACAGTTCGGTTGATATTAGCATTAGCGGCATATCACGGATGGCAAGTACATCATTTAGATGTAAAATCGGCATTTTTACATGGAGATTTAAAGGAAGAAGTCTACGTTACACAACCTGAAGGATTTATACAACAACGAAATACAGGAAAAGTCTATAAGCTTACTAAAGCTTTATATGGCTTAAGGAAAGCACCGAGAGCTTGGAATGTGAAGCTTGATCAAACGTTAAAGTCTTTAGACTTTAAGAAATGTAATCTCGAACAAGCAGTTTATACAAAGCGGAACAAGAATTCTACACTTATAGTTGGAGTCTACGTAGATGATTTGATAATCAAAGGCACTCCAAAGAAAGAAATCGAAGAATTCAAATCCCAGATGAAGGATATATTTGAAATGAGCGACTTAGGATTGTTAGCTTATTATCTTGGGATAGAAGTCACACAGACAGGAGGAGAGATTACAATCAAGCAAACAGGTTATATTAACAAGATCTTGAAGGAAACAAGTATGGCAGACAGCAATGATACAAAGATACCTATGGATACTGGTACTAAGTTGGTCAAGGCGGAAGAAGGAAACTCAGTTGACGCAACTTATTACAGAAGCTTAATCGGAAGTCTCAGGTACTTACTGCATACAAGATCAGATCTTAGTTACTCAGTCGGACTACTCAGCAGATTCATGCAAGACCCGAAGGAACATCACCTGAAGGCGGTAAAGCAAGTAATCCAATATATCAAAGGAACAAAGGAACATGGCATAATATACAAGCAAGAAGGCGGCTGCAAGATTACAGTTACAGTAGTTATGGAGTCAACACTGATCAAGGAAAAGGAACTACTGGGATCGTATTTTATTTTGGAGAGTCACCTATTACACGGTGTACTCGAAGCAACCAACAAGTGGCGCTATCATCATGTGAATCAGAATTCATGGCGGCTATTGCAGCAGCATGTCAAGCCTTATGGTTAAAGCGATTGCTTAGTGAACTAACTGGATGGGAAGAGAAAAGGATAAAGCTGAAGGTCGATAACATTTCAGCAATAGCACTTGTCAAGAACCCGTTTTCAAGGAAGAAGCAAGCACATCGATATTCGCTACCATTTCATTCGTGAAAGCGTAGAGAATGGGCACATCAATGTGGAACATGTCAGCGGAGAACTACAAAGAGCAGATATTCTAACAAAGGCTCTACCAAGATTGAAGTTCGTGACTATGCGACAAATGCTCGGAGTTCAAGACGTAGGACGAAGCAACGATCAAGATTAAGGAGGAGAATGTGAACCAATAATCTTTATCTTTATGCTTCTTATGTAATTATTATTAGACAAGGGACCAAACTCGCCACTTAGAAACTTAATAACTGAAAAACAGTTATGGATATGGCGGTTACAAACTTCCAACCGTTACATCGGTTAGAACATACCAATTAGAAAACTATATGTACATGTAAACGAATCATTTAGAAGGTTAATAGAAAAATTTACTTATTCATATTATTTTACTTTGCAATCTATATACTTTGATCTAGATATTGGGACAACACTGTAAGACACTAAATTTATGAAACATTGTTAAATTTATGAAAAGATGTAAAATCTACTGTAAAACAGTGAAAGGAAATGAGATCAATGTTCCAAAAGGTGTGGAACGGTGGGGACACCCTAAACCATGCATCTTTTGATGCCAACCAGACCCTTCCCCAAGGACCTGGCCCAGGCAACGGCACCATCCCAAGTTGCAAGCTAGAGTTTGGGAGAACCCGGGTTGATTTCCAAATAACCCCCCATGACTGGACAACTGGGCATTTCCAATGGGGGAATGGTACCAAGTGAGTTAGGCCAAGGGCGAGACTTGAGTCCATAGACTCAAGCCCAAGTACTCTTACCGTTGTACTAAAGCCAATATTTCTATAAACTCATCAAACACAAAATAGTTTTTAGTCATCTTAATCATTTCTATAATTCAAATACACCGTATATAAAAAAGTGACCGGAGTGATTATCGGGTATGACTAGAAAACATGTGGGCTCCGCCCGGGCAGGTTCGAATCTTTCCGTCCACGTTTTTTGAATTAAATATTATGCATAATGAATTTACAGAAGTGGTCCGCAAACTATCGGCTTGTTTGCAATATAGGTCGGCATGTTTTTAATCTTCTTTTTCTAACTATGCGAAAACACTGTAATGTTTTTATCCATTTCAAAATATAGTTATAACTAGTAAAAGATTAACATAGATGATGCATCCTTCGCTCTCTACCTAACCACGTACACCACATTGAGACTGCATTGAATCCAGAGGTTGTACGACTGTTGTTACAGGTTATTTTTTGTTATGGTTTAGATGTTAATAAGCTAAGGTTCATAGGTCTTATTTTGCTACTGTTCAAGCTGTTTTCATGCCTGCATCCAGCCTTCTGGTTGGTGTTGCCCTGATTCGAAGTACTTAATTATGTACCATCGTTGTGGCGTGCGTATAGTAGTTTTTCTAGGACAAATTAAGATTTAAGATACAATGAGTACATTCTCGGAGGATATATATTCATATGGAAAATTAAATCTAGTATCAATGGTTATTTTTGGGATAATATGAACAAATCATTGTATCTTAGTTTAGCCACTTTAGCTACGTGGTTAACCACCTCAACATGATTTATATATCTTATTCATGACTCAGTTCTTTACTGACTATTAGGCGTACCACTTAATGTAACAAATCAAATTTCACGATTAAGGCATAATAATCCACCAAACATCAGCAATGAACACGGAATTGAGAAGATCAAGCCGTTTAGCTAAGGCATAATAGTCCCATCTTAATGGCTCATCCTTAACTCGAATGGAAGATCAAGCAGTTTAGCTAAGGCATAATAGTCCCATCTGGTTGGTTATTTGATTATTAAGTGATCTCGATGTGTCATAATGTGGTTAAGCTGTTTAAGTTGAACTAGTTGATATGATGTAGCTACAAGTGAATATTTGTTAGTTTTTTTTGCGGTTCTAATCCTTTTGACAACATAATATATGAACCATGTTCATAAGGTTTTTGACTTGTATTGGTTTCATTAATTGACTCTGAATGGGTGATTGATTCTTTGACTTGTGTTTTGTAAAAGAGGTGATTATACGTAGTTTATATACGCACATTAATCATTTACGACAACTATCAATCTTATATAACTTAATGTTCTTGAAACATGATTTATAACATAAAATGGCAAGTTAAAGGCAGTAAAGCTCTAAAGTATCGCAATTCCCATGAATGATATAACAAAATAAATCATGCTCCTGAACGTCACAGCACAGATCATGATACATACATTTTAAGGTCATAATGGAATTGAAAAAATATTTCAAATGCATCAGTAGTATGATACTTCTTACAGTTGTGATACGCTAAAGTTAGTAAATATAAGAGCACATGAATGGGTCATTTTGGGTTGTGTTCATGTCCAACGGGTCATATAAAAAAAATCAGCCAAAGAGCAACATGTCAAAATGAAACCGGTAGCAGAAAAGTACTATTAAACCGCACTGTGAATACCACCAATTTGCATACCAAAATAAAACCCCTAATATATTGTATTCCTCATCTAATAATACGAGTCCATGGTATTCCCCATACCAATACCTGTGAACATAGAGGTAAACGCGGACGTAACTGTTTTTGTTACCTTCTCCTGAATGGCCTCAATGTCAACAACATGATGTCTCTCCTTATCTCCTTTCAACCACCCTAAGGCTACCCTTACTCAAAGAACGGTAGATACCCCCTTAGTTCGTCCCCCGTGCTCTTTTCTAAGAACTTCTGTAATCGAATCTCATCCTAACAGATGATATGTATCATTTTCGAGCATGTCTTGCTCTTTTTGCGCCTGTCCACGTAAACAATATAATCGCTAGAAATTATATACACCGTTATATTATTGATATTTATATCATTATATTAATATATCTAATTTTACCAATTGCCGAAGTGTTCCTTCCATACTCTGTTAACTGTCTTGTGCCAATGTTTTGTTTTTTTGTTAAGTGTGCCAAATCATATATCTTCGAACGATCATTTTCTATAACACTTAACCATGAGGGTTATAATACTAGTTGGTCCCACTCAACCCTCCAAGTGTCTTTCATATATGCAAGATTAGTACGTCTTAGTCGGGAAGGATTTTTGTTTTGAAGTGCACTTGCTTTCGCTTTAACACTTTTAAGCTTCACACATTAGTAAACAAAAAATATAATCAGCAACATTTATAAAACTAGTATGATCATACAAAAAATTATATATTCACCTTAAATTCTTCCGACTCACATGTCATATTTATGAAGGTAGTCTTCCGACTCACGTGTCAATAAATTCCAAGATTGAATCTTCTAAATGGCGAACTTTCTCATACGCACAACTAGAACCAAGACAAGTTGGGCTCTATGTCCTTTGTATATGTGCCACGATAGCCTTTAACGCTTCAACCTCCTTTTCTTGAAGATCAAGTTTATCTTGTAACGCGGACGTAACTGTTTTTGTTACCTTCTCCTGAATGGCCTCAATATCAACAACATGATGTCTCTCCTTATCTACCTTCAACCACCCTAAGGCTACCCTTACTCAAAGAATGGTAGATACCCCCTTAGTTCGTCCCCCGTGCTCTTTTCTAAACACTTCTGTAATCGGATCTCTTCCTAACAGATGGTATGTATCATTTTCCAGCATGTCTTGCTCTTTTTGTGCCTGTCCACGTAAACAATATAATCGTTAGAAATTACATACACCATTATATTAGTGATATTTATATCATTATATTAATATATCTAAGTTTACCAATTGACGAAGTGTTCCTTCTACTCTGTTAACTCTCTTGTGCCCAATGTTTTGTTTTTTGGTAAGTATGCCAAATCATATATCTTGGAACTATCATTTTGTATAACACTTAACCATGAGTGTTATAATACTAGTTGGTTCCACTCAACCCTCCAAGTGTCTTCCATATCCGGGAAGGATTTTTATTTTGAAGTGCACTTGCTTTCGCTTTAGCACTTTTGAGCTTCACACATTAGTAAACAAAAAAAATATAATGAGCAACATTTATAAAATTAGTATGATCATACAAAAAAATTATATATTTACCTTAAATTCTTCCGACTCACTATTTATGAAGGTGGTCTAACCCACAGTTTGACATTATCTTTTTCGAGCAATCGAATGGTCTTGTTTGCATCCACAAGACAAAATTGGCAACATGACCCTTTTGTAATCTTTGAACACGATTCTTCTTCTGCATATAACAAAACCCACAATTACGATAAGAAAAATAAGGGTTAAGCTTTGAAACCTAATAAACCTAACTACTTGAGGTTAACTAGAACCAATATCAAATAATGAAAATAAACTTATTGACATCCCAAAAAACACTCTTGATCACAGACACCGTACTCACAGATGATGTAGCAACATTTATAAGAAGAAACTAAACCTCTCATAATTTTATTTTCAAAACAACGTCAAAACTCATCGCCAAATACTACATTAAAAGTACATGTCTGATGTCTCAAACAACATCACAAACATCAACGTAACGCCTAAAATGACCGATCCTATGTAGCAAACAAACAAACAAAAACACATACCGTACCCTTAATGTGAATAGACATTAGCATCTGCCTAAAAAATAACGAGCTAGCCACTAAATAAAGTCGAAAACATGCACACACAAAAAAACGTTTAAATGTAGGAAAAAAAGAAGGAAACCATTCAAACTTACAGTAGAAGGTGACTGGTTCTGTAGTGAGCAAGTTGTTGTTAGGGTTGATGCCTTGAAGCAAGCTGTTATAGGCAGAGAGGAAGAGGATGGATGTCTGGAGTGTGGCTGCTAGTGTGTTATGCAAATGTGAAACATAAAAACCCTAATATAAAGGTGCAAAGGTTTATTAATTAACAGGCCCTAACCTATATAATACTGTATTTGGTTAGTTTGTCACTTGCTTGTAGGCTTGTAGCCTTGTAACCTCTAAGGCCCAACACACACAACTAATTTTAGCAACATATATTGATATTCTAGTTTTATAATTCTAGTTCATAAAATGAACAGTCTAGATGCAGAGCTGTATTCGAGGGTGTGCGAGGTGTGCTACTTCACACGGCCTCAAAATTTTAGAGGTCTCAAAATATATATACATTTATATATTTTGTAGCCTCAAAATTTAGTTTCAACTTCAAAATGTTAACGATATATGTAATTATGTTATAAATATTTGTTAAACTCATCTTAAAGTGGTCGAAAGTGACAAATAACTCATTATAATTTAAAGCTAGATGGTTACAATAAATGTTTATCGTCATGTTTAGACATCATGAAATTTTTTGCACAAGGCCTTCACTGACTTACCTACGGCACTGTCTAGATGTTTGATTTACAGCATATGAATTTATAATGCTAGAACCATACATAGGTCATAGGTGCATGTTTTTTGTTATGTAACTGGCTAGCATATAAACAGTTGCGGGAATACTTCAGATGTGAAAAAGGCGTATATAAGTTGTACAAATTAGGATTAAAAGATGACATGTTAAGAAAGGTAAGTATTTTGCACACAATACTAGTTCCTAAAAATTCGCAAGACAATGACAAAAACTGAACGAAAGTAATGAACGAATGTAGATTTTTTTGGGTATGGTCCATATGGAAGCTTGAGAATTGTATTCGATGGCAAATATCCGCTTACGAGTTACCAGTTTAACTAGAAGAAAGAAAATTTGTTTCACCACTACAAAAACTTGCTAAAGCTACTGAAACAAATGTATAACGTACTGTAAGTAGGGGTGTAAATGAGACGAGATAACTCATGAGCTATTCGAAATCGACTCGTAAACAACTCGAAATCGACTCGATATCAACGAGTCGAGCTCGAGCTACCCGAGTACACTTTAGAGTCTAGTTCGAGCTCGAAAATACTTGGCTTGCGAGCCCTTAACGAGCTTCAATGATATTACACTTTTACCCTTTTATATACATGTGGCTACGTAATTGTCATAAAATTTAGATGAGTCAAGCTTGATATATGCCGATCGAGTTCGAGCTTTAAATGTGAAGATAATCGAGCTTGAGTTTGAGATGACGAGCCGAGTTCGAGCTTGAAATCCATAGCTCGACCGAGCTTGAGCTCGAGTTTTAGTAATTGAGTCGAGTTCAAGCTTGAGAGTACTCGGCTCGTTTACACAAACAGTTATTTATGAAATCATATAAAATCTACTGTAAAACTGTGAAAGGAAGCAAGATCGTGTCGGATACATATTAATAGAGATTCATTAAACAGAAAATAGCCATTTAATGCTAACTTTTGTCAAATGGGAACTTGTTTAGTTATATATATAAACAATGTTGGAGTTAATTAATTTCAAAGATTAATTATAGTAATTTTAGAGATCAATAAATGTTCATTAGCTGCATTTTTTTATTTAAAAATAAATTTTATCTTTATTAACTGCGCTCAATCGTGCGCCTAGTGGACACACATTGGCATAACCCAGAATGGTAACACTATTGAAAACTTGGAAACAAAGTCATACTAGCTATACTACCTTATAATGCATTTAGGATTTATTTAAATGGCAAGGCTTAAATTTAGACTTTTTAACTTTCTTATTATAGAAATATTTGTACTAATTTTGCACTCAATACATACACATATGTTACAACTGAAAATTTAAAGGTAATTATGTGCAACTCATTTTATGGCTTAGAAATTAAATGCATTTTATGTGCAGATTTGCTATTAAATCAATATTGATATGTAACAACCCAATACTTGTAACAGACCATTTACACCCAATTACCACAAATTAAATAAGGACTTGTAACAGCCATCGTTACTCGCTCCAAACTTAAATTCACACATCTAACGTACTCTTAAGCATGCCATATATAAAACCCCGATTACCACAAACAACACACATTTACAAATAGAACAAAAAATAAAAACACACGCACAAATCTGTAGGATCTCAAATCCTCTCTACTCATGTCACTCTCAACTTACAAACAAATCATGAACCACAACTCAAAAACAGAAAATAAAAAGAACCAAGATCTCAATGTTTCTTTCATTATTCACAAGAGATTAAGACCATTAAAGATCACATAAAATCGAAAGTAAACTCATCACTGCTCTTTAACAAGAAACAAAGATGTCAAAATAGCATCACCTACCCGAGACCTCATACGAGATCTTGAAGCCGAAAGAGTTAAATCAAAATGGGTTGTTTGTTTCTGTTTGTATATGATTCTTGTATATGGTTCGGTTATGGATTAAAGGGAAAAGGCATTTGGTTGTTGTGTTTATTTGGAAAGTGTATGATGAAGTGGAAGGCATGTGTAATATGGGGAGATAAGGGAGGTTGTGTTAGACAAGGCCGTCCCGTGAAATTCGGAGGCCCTGTGCCGTACTTTGAATGGGGCCCTTAATTCAGCTCCGAATTAAATCGGGTGAGGATCCTCTCAAGTTACTTGACTCAAATCCAATGGCTCATAATGCACCAACTTGAGTCAAGTTGTGCTTACAACTTGAGAGAATCCTTGTCCAATTAAATGATACGTAAAATTAACAAATACTCTCTCCGTCCCATATTAAATGTCCAGTTTGAATTTTCTAAGTCTTTCTTTCTTAACTTTGACCATAAATATTTTTGGTTGTGTTATATAATATTTGATGCAAAATATATGAATAGATTGAGTTTTAAATGTATTTCCACTACGTATTATTTTTATCTAATACTATATAACACATGCAAAAATATTTAAAGTCAAAGTTGTAAAAGAAAGACTTGAAAAGTCAAACATGGACATTTAATATGGGACGGAGGGAGTAGTAAATTCATTATGCATTGCTTTTTTGATATTGATTAATTAGCAGCTTACTAATCTTTTTATTATAATATGGATATATAGTTTTCTTTCATTTCAACCTTTACAATATTCCACAAAGTCCAATAATTTTAAAGATTTTATATGGTAAGATGCTTTGCAGTATTTTTTTTTCCCGAAACTATATCATATATTTCAACTTTTTGGACCGCTATTCCGCATATATAGTGTTTTTTTCATGTTCAGACTTTCTACAAATTTGAAACAAGGATGGAAAAAAAATATATAAATTACAAAGACAAGGGCTCTTTTAAAACTCAAAGAAAATATTGGTCTAAAAAGACAAAATTTACATCTCTCATCACTTTGGGGTTATCCTCCCCAACAAAACTCAAAACGCCATTGTTCTCTGTAAACTCGCAATGTGTATTTGTTTTTGTTATGTTGAAAAAATCTTATATTATTCATTCCAAATAATCTATTAACATGATCAAATCCTCTAAAAATGCATTTATACCTTACTGATGTTTAAAAAATCGGAGGCCCCTGTAAAATGGAGGCCCTGTGCGGTTGCCTATGCCGCACATGCCCAAATCCGGGCCTGGTGTTAGATGAGAAAGGTGTTAAGTGTTGGAGAGTTTGTGTGTAGTGGTGGGAGAGTATTTGGAAGGAAGGAGAAATAAGGAGGCTAGTGATATGAGATTAGGTTTGTAAAAAAACATTTAGGCTAGAGATATATATCTCCTTAGAATTTAGGCTTACAATACATTTTTGGACTTAACTTTAGTTCATCCAATTATGATTTGGGTCACTTCTTGGGCTATTTTCCAAATTTAAGTTGTTAAAACACAAACAAAAAAACTATTAAAAAAAAAACTTGAACAAAAACGTTAAAAATTTAATACAATAACCTAACTATTGTTAAAACATATTTTTAAGCAAAAATCTAGATTAAAAAAAAGGGGGCCAAAAACTCCATCGCGCGTTGCGGGCTTTCCCCTCGTCTCAATTAAACATGGTCGGTTATCCGAATTTAACATGGGACGAAAATTGTGTTAAGTTGGACTTTAATTTACTTTTTGAGATTGAGCCGAGTACTAACAAACTAAGTTTGGACTTAGTATTTTGATATAATAAGGCGTTAGTATTTTAATAAAATGGGCAACTAATGATACATATTAACAGTTGGCATATTTGTGTTTATGCAGAATTACATTTTAATTTGTGGTGACGTTTATTTTAATTTATGTTTCAAAGATGTTATTTTTGTTATTCTCTTTAATTCGGACCTTATGTTTATTTAGATATGAAATAGTTTGCATTGCTATTGCTTATAGTTATTTTAAAGTTGTCATTTATTCGTAAAGTTATTGTTAGATAAAATATAAAAATATATTAATGAAAAACATTTATTCGCTAGAAAATTTAGTCATGGGTACCCGCCGCCGCGTTGCGCGGGTACCCTGCTTCATAGTAAAAGTATCAATGCAAAACCTAAATTAACCCACCTCTGTATAAATCAATAAAATGTTGTCTTAACTCTTAAGCATATATTTAAGAATGTTTTTAGGCATCTTAAGAATTACTCTGATGCAAATAAATAAACAAGTGAACGTGCCGGAGTGGTTAGCCGGCATGTCTAGAAATCATGTGGGCTTTGACCGCCCAGGTTCGAATCCTGCCGTCCACGTTTTTTGGAATTAAACATTTTGCGTTATGAATTTACAGAAGTGGTCCTCAAACTATCGGCTTGTTTGCAAAATTGGTCGGTATTAATATTTGTAATGTTTTTAAGCATTTCTAAACATAGTTATAACTCGTAAAAGATACGTAGATAATCATAACATAGACGATGTATCGTTCGCTTTACAGGTTATTTGTTGTTTTGTTTTGGATGTTGATAAGCTAATGTTTGTGATCATTTTGTTGTTTGTCAGCTGGAGGTCATAGGTCTTATTTTGCTACTGTTCAAGTTGGTATTGCCCTGATTTGAACTTATTGCGTATTACTTAATCATGTACCATCTTTGTGGCACACGTATAGTACTTCTTCTTGAACAAACTAAGATACGATAAGTACATCAAATCATTGTATCTTAGTTTAGCGACTTTGGCCACGTTGTTAATCACCTCAACATGATTTATATATCTTATTTTTTGACTCAGTTCTTTACTATACTATTAAGCGTACACTTGATGTACCTCAAAATGTGCCAAACTTGTTGATAAATCTAATTTCACGACTGAGGCATAATAGTCCACCAAACATCAGCAATGAACACAGAATTGAGAAGATCAAACCGTTTAGCTAAGGCATAATAGTCCCATCTTAATGACTCACTATCCTTAACTCAAATGGAAGATCATCCAACAATGCATCAAAACTCCAGCAACTGCGACTTCTAAATTCTGGAATGTAAGTTATATAGAATATACTTTTGTTGAATGTTTATGTACGTTTGCTTGGATTATTTGAATTATCTGGTTGGTAATTTGATTATAAAGTGATCTTGATGAGTTATAATGTGGTTAAGCTGTTTAAGTTGAACTAATATTTGTTAGTTTCTTTGAGGTTCTAATCATTTTGACAACATAATATAAGAACAATGTTCATAAAGTTTTTGACTGTATTGGTTTCATTATTTGACTCTGAATGGGTGATTGATTTTTTGTCTTGTGTTTTGTAAAAGAGGTGATCATAGGTAGCACATTAATCTTTTGCTACAACTATTGATCTTATATAACTTAATGTTCACAACACTTGCAACATGATTTATAACAGAAAAAGGCAAGTTAAAGGCAGTAAAGATCTGACGTATCGCAATTCCCACGAATGATATAACAAAATAAACCATGCTCCTGAACAACACAACACAGATCATGATACATACAGTTTAAGGTCATAAAAATATTTCAAATGCATCAGTAGTATGATACTTCTTACAATTGTGATATGCTAAAGTTAGAAAATATAAGAGCACGGGAATGGGTCATTTTGGGATGTATGTGTTCATGTCCAACGGGTCATATAAAAAATCAGCCAAAGAGCAACATGTCAAAATGAAACCAGTAGCAGAAAAGTACTATTAAACCACACAGTGAATACCACCAATTTGCATACCAAAATAAACCCCCTAATACATCGTATTCCTCATCTAAATAATACGAGCTCATGGCATTCCCAGACCAAAGTTACTATAAACGACAAAGTTACTTATTAGCCTAAACATGTACTAATAAGTAACTTTGATGTTTATATTTCACCCGTTTCACCCATTTTGACCCATTTTAGCATAACATTACATGTTTGGGCTAAAATGGGTCAAAACAGGTTAAATGACATAAATAAATGACAAAGTTACTTATTAGTACATGTATAGGCTAAAATGGGTGTAATATATGACACCCCGAAGAGGCCTCTTATGATAATAAAATTCCTTACTATTGTTGTACTTGTCGTTTATAAGTAAGTATTTAACGAGACAAATGTTGTATAAAACATGTGTCGTGTTTCGTCAAAGACTATTGATTGACTTTTGTGACGATATTATGATATAAGTTGTGTGTCGTGAATTAGTTTAACATGCGATATGGTCATTTACTTAGTTTGTCATAGTCTAGCAAAATCTAATCCAATGAACCAAGTTTTAAAACAAGTTTCGGGTCATTAATCTTATATTAGCCGTGCGGCTAAATTATGTTTAAACAATTTGAGATGATATTCAAGGTCATGCCTATGGTTATGTCTAAGTTTAACGACCTTAAGAAAACATTACTTATTAGCCCAAACGTGTGCTAATAAGTAACTTTGTAGTATATACTACACCCATTTGACCCATTTTAGCATAACGTGTACATGTTTGGGCTAAAATGGGTCAAAACGGGTTAAATGACATAAATAAACAACAAAGTAACTTATTAGTACATGTATAGGCTAAAATGGGTGTAATATGAACGACAAAATTACTTATTAGCCCAAACGTGTACTAGTAAGTAACTTTTCCGTTTATATTACACCCGTTTCACCCATTTTGACCCATTTTAGCATAATGTGTACATGTTTGGGCTAAAATGGGTCAAAACAGGTTAATGACTTAAATAAAAGAAAAACTTACTAATTAGTACATGTATCGGCTAAAAGAGAAATTTAACCATACATAGGCAATCAGAATAAAAGCAAACATGAGTTTCAACCATGCTCGCCAAACCTAACAATATATAACATATTTTCGCCAATCCTAAAAATATATAAGTTATTATGGATATAACATGTTTGGCTTTAAAGTACACATGTTAACATATTATGGATATATTATGGCTTTAAAGTACACATGTGTACAAGAAAGGAGACAAGGAAAAACAAACATGTTCGGCTTTTAAACTGTTGTATCTCCTTTCTTGTACACATGTTATTCTTCCTTTCTTGTACACATGTTTGGCTTTAAACTGCTCGACAAGGTCCGGGTATGCACCCTTGCCATCATTCCACTAAAAACACATTAAATTAATATATGATAATAATGAAACAAATAAAACGAATATAAAAACAAATATTAATAACGACTTACCTCTTCGTGCCTGCTTTGCGCGTACGACAGTATGAGTCTGATGAGAGCCCAACAAGCAACGAGGAAAGGAAGAATAACAAATGTAATTGTGAATTCTTTATTACTCTGGATAATCTCACGGCTGAACAGATCAATGATCCAAAGAGGGATTGGCATTATTAGTCTTGTTGGCTTGTGAACGCTTCAAGTGCTTCGTTGAAGTGACATGATCACAAAATTCAGGTCGTCCTTGAGCGAAAGATTTGGATCCTTTCGATCGGTTTTCAGCATTCTTCTTCGATCTTTTCATCTGGATTGGCCTAGTAGTTGACAACGTTGTGTCATATTTATGAAGGTGGTCTAACCTACAGTTTAACATTATCCTTTTCCAGCTATCGATTGGTCTTGTTTGCATCCACAAGACAAAATTGGCAACATGACACTTTTGTAATCTTTGAACATGATTCTTCATCTGCATATATCAAAACCCACAACTACGATAAAAAAAAACTAAGGGTTTAGCTTTGAAACCTAATATACCTAACTACTTAGGTTAACTAGAACCAATATCAAATAATGAAAATAAACTTATTGACGTCCCAAAAAACACTCTTCTTGATCACAGACAGCGTACTCACAGATGAAGTAGCAACATTTATAAGCACAAAATAAACCTCTCATACTTTTATTTTCAAAAAAATGTACATGTCTCAATCAACATCGCAAACATCAACGTAACGTCTAAAATGACCGATCCTACGTAGCAAACAAACAAACAAAAACACATACCATACCAGGTTCTAACTATAAAACAACATGAGAAGTGATAACTTTAACAAAAAACAGCAAAACCCTTAATGTGAATAGACATTAGCATTTGCCTAAAAAAATAACAAGCTACCTAAATAAAGTCGAAAACATTAAATGTAGCAAAAAAAGAAGGAAACCATAAAACCTTACAGTAGAAGGTGGCTAAACTTACAGTAGAAGGTGGCTGGTTTTTGTAGTGAGCAAGTTGTTATAGGCAGAGAGGAAGAGGATGGATATCTAGAGTGTGGCTGCAACTAGTGTGTAATGTGAAACGTGACAACCCTAATATTAAGGAGCAAAGTCTATTAATTAACAGGCCCAACCTATATATATTACTGTATTTGGTTAGCTGGTTACTTGCTTGTAGCCTTGTAACCTCTAAGGCCCAACACACGCAAATAATTTCTTAGCATCATATTGGTATTCTAGTTTTATAATTCTAGTTCATAAAATGAACAGTCTAGATGTTTGATATTCTTACAGCATATGAATTTATAATGTTAGAACCATACATAGGTCATAGGTGCAGTGACGGAACAAGGACCAAATATGACTGGGTGCACAAAGTTTTTGAAACCGTAATATATAAACAAATGTCGATGGACCGGGTGCATTTAAAATACATTTAGGAAAAATTGATGTTTTTTTCCAAAATTAACACTACATCAAAAAAATCCATAGGGGTCCCGGGGCACCCGCGGGAACCCCTCTGGTTCCATCCGTGGGTGCATGTGTTTTGTTATGCAAATGGCTAGCATATAAACAGTTCCTTGAATACTTCAGATGTGAAAAAGGCGTATATAAGTCGTACAAATTATAGTCAAAAGATGGATGTTAAGAAGGTTATGTATTTTGTACACAATACTAGCTCCTAAAATGTGCAAGACAATGACAAAAACTGAACATAAGTAATGACCAAATGTAGATTTTATTCGGTATGGTACATATGGAAGCTTGAGATTTCGATGGCAACTAGCTGCTTACGAGTTACCAGTTTAACTAGAAGAAAGAAATTTGTTTCACCACTTCAATAAGAAATTTATGTTGCTTTGCTGGTTACGAATTGTATTCGATGGCAAATAGCTGCTTACGAGTTACTAGTTTAATTAGAAGAAAGAAATTTGTTTCACCGCTTGCTAAATCGACTGAAAGAAACGTATAACGTACTAGAAGACGGTAAAAATTTATGCAACAATGTAAAATTCTAGAATGTAAGTTATATATAATATACTTGTGTTGAATGTTTATTTACGGGTGTGCTTGGTTTGTTTGAATGATCTGGTTGGTTATTTGATTATAAAGTGATAATGTAGTTAAGATGTTTAATTAAGTAGAACTAGTTAATTTTACCAGGGTGAAAAATCCCTTTTACCCAAAAAAAAAAAAAAAAAAGTAGAACTAGTCGATGTAGCTACAAGAGAATATTTGTTAGTTTCTTTTTGGTTCAAATTCTCTTGACAACATAATATAAGAACCATGTTCATAAATTTTTTGACTTGGGTTTTGTAAAAGAGGTGATTATAGGTGGTTATGTATGCACATTAATCTTTTGCTACAACTATCGATCTTATATAACTTAATGTTCACAACACTTGCAACATGATTTATAACAGAAAATGGCAAGTTAAAGGCAGTAAAGCTCTGAAGTATCGCAATTCCTACAAATGATATAACAAAATAAACCATGCTCCTGAACAGCACAGCACAGATCATGATACATACAGTTTAAGCCTTTAAGGTCATTAAAATATTTCAAATGAATTAGTAGTATGATACTTATTACAATTGTGATACGCTAAAGTTAGTAAATATAAGAGCACCGGAATGGGTCATTTTGGGATGTGTTCATGTCCAACGGGTCATATAAAAATTCAGCCAAAGAGCAACATGTCATAATGAAACCAGTAGCAGAAAAGTACCATTAAACCACACTGCGAATACCACCAATTTGCATACCAAAATAATTAAAATCCCTAATACATCGTATTCCTCATCTAAATAATACGAGCTCATGGCATTCCCAGACCAATAACTGTGAATAAAAGTCACTGGATCCAAATATAAAAATAGTGGACCCTTTTCAGTGTCTAAATGAGTCTCAAGTTCCTTTCAGTCATAGCCAAATACGTTAATACTTTCAATGTATACATTTTATTGAAACTTGTACTAAAAAGCTAACAAATTTAAGTTTAAAATTAATGCGTCCATCTTCCAAGCTTCAGTGACAAAGTTTTTCCTTTTGTTCTCTTTATAATTGGCAGGAATTCAAAAGCTTCGTTTTTGGCATTTGTCATTGTGTTAACGATAACTGCACACTTGTTGCCTTAATAGCATCACCAACATGTCTTTTGCATGCTACCAAAAGACATGTCTATGAGTTGAACGAGTCATTTCAAATTCAATATGAACAAAATTAGTGCTAAACCCACACATACCTCAGCGAATGTATATTGAACACAATAAGCCCCAAATAGACTTGCTTAGACGCCTAGACGGACAACCCTTTATTTTCAGCTTACACTATTTTGGGCACCCCTTTGATAGCTCGCAAGTCCTAGATCAGATTCCCCTATATTACCAAGAGAGAGAGATATACTATGACCATACTTTCTGATATACATGAAACCCACATCAGTTAATCCTCCGGGACAGAGGTGGATACCTAACCTTTCAAGTTTTCTGCAACCAGTTATCATAAGTCGGACCCCATTGTCTAGTGGCGTGGTTGTTTTACCAACTATCATATGGAAATCACAAAGGTTCTTCAAATGAGTTCAATCAATCCCATGTGCGAAACGAGCTCACAAGTCTTCATTATGCGCAATTTCTTGCAAAACTGACCAATAACTTGCAATCCCGTGGCTACAATGCCATATGTGGCATCAATAACTTCGAATTTTTGACACATCTAATTCAAGAAACACGGGCTATCAACATCCAAAGATACAAAATACAGTTTTCAGTTAAGGAGTTCCCTTAACTGATGCGCAAAGGGAAGTACAAACTGAAACAAACTTTTGGTTAGGTCAAATAATCTTATAACCTAACAACATAGCTACATAAATATACTAGATCAATTGCTTTAACTATAGTAAACTTCAAAGATACAAGAGATTGACTACAATTTTTTGCAAGAAGAATAAGATCTTTACCATCTATCTCTTCGAAACACTGATTCATATAACCATTTCCCATATGTATATCCAACACACGTTTTACTAAGGGTTAATGGCATGTAATAGCAACGTACTTTCTCATTTGTGCCATTATCAGATACGAACCAAAAAAAATACCACAATACCCATCCAACTTTCAAATTTTGTTTCATTATCAGATACGAACTTTAAAAAAAATACCACAATACGCATCCAACTTTCAAATTTTTTTTCATTATCATGCGCAAAGAGATGAGTCTTAAACGTTGATAATGAAACAAAATTTGAAAGTTGGATGGGTATTGTTGTATTATTTTGAGTTCGTATCTGATAATGGAACAAATGGAAAAGTACGTTGCTATTACATGCCATTAACCCTTTTACTAAAGATAAAGTTCTCAAATCATCACAATACTTCCTGTGATTTCCATTAATCCATCCGAGGAAAACCCATGATGTCGAGTATGTGTCACGTACCTCGCCAGAGCACCTATTTGAGATTGAGTCATTTGTGGTGCGGGAGCGGGGTGGGAGCGTACAGAAGAAGACGAAAGAAGAACTACCCGCCAACACCCTACCCCGTCCCGGGTCAAACCCCCGTTTAGTTCCCAAGACTTGTGCTACAATCTGCTTATCAGTGAGTTGCTCTTCTTCCCTGTTGGCCCTCTCTAATCTCTAGCATCCGGTTCTGTAAAGTCACAAAATAGGTGAAATGGGTCAAACTGAGTCAAAACTGGTGAAATTAATCAAATGAACGACAAAGTTACTTATTAGTACATGTATGGGCTAAAATGGGTGAAATTGATGTAGTATAAAAGACAAAGTTACTTATTGGCCCAAATGTGTACTAATAAGTAACTTTGCCGTTTATATTTCACCCGTTTCACTCATTCTGACCCATTTTAGCATAACGCGTACATGTTTGGGCTAGAATGGGTCAAAACAGGTTAAATGACATAAATAAATGACAAAGTTACTTATTAGTAAGTGTATAGGCTAAAATGGGTGAAACGGGTGTAATATAAACGACAAATTACTTATTAGCCCAAACGTGTGCTAATAAGTAACTTTGCAGTTTATATTACACCCATTTTGACCCATTTTAGCATAACGTGTACATGTTTGGGCTAAAATGGGTCAAAACGGGTTAAATGACATAAATAAACGACAAAGTAACTTATCAGTACATGTATAGGCTAAAATGGGTGAAACGGGTGTAATATAAACGGCAAATTACTTATTAGCCCAAACGTGTGCTAATAAGTAACTTTGAAGTTTATATTACACCCATTTTGACCCATTTTAGCATAACGTGTACATGTTTGGGCTAAAATGGGTCAAAACGGGTTAAATGACATAAATAAACGACAACGTAACTTATCAGTACATGTATAGGCTAAAATGGGTGAAACGGGTGTAATATAAACGACAAAATTACTTGTTAGCCCAAACGTGTACTAGTAAGTAACTTTGCCCTTTAAATTACACCTGTTTCACCCATTTTGACCCATTTTAGCATAACGTGTACATTTAAGCATAACGTGTACATGTTAGCTCATACTCTCTTAATTGTCTTGTGCCCAATGTTTTGTTTTTTGGTAAGTGTGCCAAATCATATATCTTGGAACGACCATTTTGTATAACACTTAACCATGAGTATTATAATACTAGTGGATTTTTTTGTTTTGAAGTGCACTTGCTTTCGCTTTAGCACTTTTGAGCTCCACACATTAGTAAAAAAAATATATAATAAGCAACATTTATAAAATTAGTATGATCATACAAAAATATATATATTCACCTTAAATTCTTCCGACTCACGTGTCATATTTATGAAGGTGGTCTAATCCACAGTTTGACATTATCTTTTTCCAAAGAATCGATTGGTCTTGTTTGCGTCCACAAGACAAAATTGGCAACATGACACTTTTGTAATCTTTGAACATGATTCTTCTTCTGCATATATCAAAACCCACAATTACGATAAGAAAAATAAGGGTTTACCTTTGAAACCTAATAAACCTAAGGGAAAATGACAAAAAAATGCATCGAACTTGACACCTATTGTGATTGTGTGTAGCTAACTATTTTTTTTTTCATTGTAACACAAAACTTTTAAATTTTTGTCATTGTATGTACGATTTCCAACGTGTCACAACACGTGGACTGCCGACTCATCGGGGTGTTACCGTGATTTGCCAACTCATTTACCCACTATTACTTTCTAGGGATAATAACAAAAAAATGTATCGAACTTGACCACTTTTGTCATTGTAACACAAACCATTTGAATTTTTGTTAATGTATGTATCCAGTCAATCTAAACATGGCATTGTTAGTCCTTTATACTAACGGCCGTTAGCACATAACTTAAAAAAAAATTCTTACGTTTTCATCCCTTTGTATATGTTTTCGTTCATTTTCTTACGTTTTAATCCGATTTTATATATTTTTCGTTCATTTTCTTATGTTTTTATACGTTTTCGTCCGTTTTTATACGTTTTCGCCAATTTTTTTTTTTACGTTTTTGTACGTTTTCATCCGTTTTTATATGCTTTCATCAATTTTTGTACGTTTTCATCCGTTTTTATAGCTACACACGTCCGTTTATTTTATTAATGCAACGTTAGTCCGTTATACGTTTTCGTCCGTTTTTACACGTTTTCGTCTGATTTTACACGTTTTGACACGTTTTCATTTGATTTTACATGTTTTCGTCTGTTTTACACGTTTTTGTTTGATTTTACTCGGATGAAAGCATATAAAAACGGATGAAAACGTAAGAAAATCGGCGAAAAAGTATAAAACCGGACGAAACGTATACAAAAGGTAAGAAAATTGACGAAAATATATAAAAACGGATGAAAACGTAAGAAAACAAATGAAAACGTATAAAAAGGGATGAAAACGTAAGAAAACGTAATTTTAAGTTATGTGCTAACGGCCGTTAGTATAAAGGACTAACGATGCTAAGTTTAGATTGACTGGATACATACATTAACAAAAATTCAAAAGGTTTGTGTTACAATGACAAAAGTGGTCAAGTTCGATACATTTTTATGTTATTATCCCTAAAAAGTAATAGTGGGTAAATGAGTTGGCGTCACGTGTAACACCCCGATGAGTTACCACGTGTTGTGACACGTTGGAAATCGTACATACAATGACAAAATTTCAAAAGTTTTGTGTTACAATGAAAAAAAAAATAGTTGGCTACACACAATCACAATGGGTGTCAAGTTCGATGCATTTTTTTGTCATTTTCCCTAAACCTAACAACTCTAGTTAAATAGAACCAATATCAGATAATGAAAATAAACTTACTGAAGTCCCAAAAAAACTCTTGATCACAGACACCGTACTCACAGATGATGTAAGCAACATTCATAAGAAGAAAATAAACCTCTCATACTTTTATTTTCAAAATAATATCAAAACTCATAGCCAAATACTACATTAAAAGTACATATCTCAAACAACATCACAAACATCAACGTAACGCCTAAAATGACCGATCCTACGTAGCAAACAAACCACAAAAAAACCCACATACCATACAAGGTTCTAACTAAAAAACAACATGAGAAGCTATAACTTAAACAAAAAACAACAAAACCCTTAATGTGAATAGACATTAACATCTGCCTAAAAAATAACAAGCTAGCCACTAACTAAAGTCGAAAACATGCACACACAAAAAAAAATTTAATGTAGCAAAAAAAGAAAGAAACCATTAAAACTTACAGTAGAAGGTGGCTGGTTCTGTAGTGAGCAAGTTGTTATAGGCAGAGAGGAAGAAGATGGAAGTGTGGCTGCTAGTGTGTAATGTGAAACGTGACAACCCTAATATAAAGAAGCAAAGGATTATTAACTAACAGGCCCAACCTATATATTACTGTATTTGGTTAGTTGGTCACTTGTTTGTTGTAGCCTTATAATTACCTCTAAGGCCCAACACACACAAATAATTTCCTAGCAACATATTGGTATTCTAGTTTTATAATTCTAGTTCATAAAATGAACAGTCTAGATGTTTGATATTCTTACAGTATATGAATTTATAATGTTAGAACCATACATAGGTCATAGGTGCATTTGTTTTGTTTATGCAACTGGCTAGCGTATAAACAGGGAATGAAAAAGGCGTATATAAGTCGTACAAATTAGGATTAAAAGATGACATGTTAAGAAAGGCAAGTATTTTGCACACAATACTAGTTCCTAAAATGCGCAAGACAATGACAAAAACTGAATGTATGTAATGAACGAATGTAGTTTTTTTTAGGTATGGTCCATATGGGAGCTTGAGAATTGTACTTGATGGCAAATGGCCGCTTACGAGTTACCAGTTTAACTAGAAGAAAGAAAATTAGTTTCACCACGGCAAAAACTTGCTAAATCGACTGAAAGAAATTTATAACGTACTGTAATACATTAAATTTATGAAACAATGTAAAATCTACTGTAAATCTGTGAAAGGAAACAAGATCAATGTTGGATGCGTATTTAATTATTTATACAAACTTACTAAACAGAAAATAGTTTTTAGTCATCCTAATCAATTCTCTAATTCAAAGTTAATAAAAAGGTGAATGTGCCGGAGTGGTTATCGGGCATGACTAGAAATCATGTGGGCTTTGCCCAAGCAGGTTTGAATCCTGCCTTCCACGCTTTTTTGAATTAAATATTTTGCATAATGAATTTGCAGAAGTTGTCCGCGAACTATCGGCTTGTTTGCAATATAGATCCGTACTCAACTATGATTTTAATCTTCTTTTTCTAACTATGCGAAAACATCTGTACTGTTTTTATCCATTTCAAAAACATAGTTCTAACTAGTAAAAGATTAACATAGACAACGTATCCTTAGCTCTCTAGCTACCTAACCACGTACAACACGCTGAGACTGCATTGAATTCCGAGGTTATTTGTTGTTTTGTTTTGGATGTTGATTAGCTAATGTTCATAGGTCTTATTTTGATGCTGTTCAAGCTGTTTTTATGCTTGCATCCAACCTTCTGGGTGGTGTTGGCCTGATTTGAACCTTTTGCATATTACTTAATCATGTACCATCGTTGTGGTACGCGTATAGTATACTTGTGTTGAATGTTTATGTACGCGTGCTTGGTTTGTTTGAATGATCTAGTTGGTTATTTGCCTATTTGATTTTAAAGTGATCTCAATGTGTTATAATGTGGTTAAGCTGTTTCTGTTGAACTAGTCGATGTAGCTACAAGTGAATATTTGTTAGTTTCTTTTGCGCTTCAAATCCTTTTGACAACAATATACAAGAACCACCATGTTCATAAAGTTTTCGACTTTTTTCAGTTCAAATCCTTTTTTGTTAGTTTCTTTTCGGTTCAAATCCTTTTGACAACAATATACACGAACCATGCTCATAAATTTTTCGACGTTTATTGGTCCTCATTATTCGACTCCGAATGCGTGATTGGTTATATATTTGACATGGGTTTTGTAAAAGAGGTGATGAAATGTAATTCTGTACACATTATTCTTTTGCAAAAAATAGTTATCTTATTTAACTTAATGTTGACAATACTTGCAACCAGGGACGGAGCTAGGGGGGTTCCCGCGGGTGCCCGGGAATCCCATGGATTTTTTCGATGTAGTGTTAAATTTTGAAAAAAAACACTAATTTTTTCTAAATGCATCTTAATTGCACCCGGTCCTTCGAAATGTGTTTCTAGTATTACGGGTCAAAAGATTTTGTGCACCCGGTCATATTTGGTCCTAGCTCCGTCCCTTCTTGCAACATGACAGAAAATGGTAAGTAACAAAACAATAAATTAAAGGTATAAATTATCGCAATTCCTATGAATGTATTATATAACAAAATAAATTAAATCCTGCTCCTTAAATTCACAGCACATATCATGCATAATACGTACAGTTTAAGGTCATAATGGAACAACTTACAGTTGTGATATGCTAAAGCTAGTCAAGATGAAAGGGTCAGTTTGGGTTGTGTTCATCTCAATCGGTCTATCGATCGGTCAGTTTGAATAACTGTTAATACTTTCAATCAGGGCCGTTTCATTGATTTAGGTGGCCCTGTGCCACAACTTTAAAATAGGCCTCGCCGAAGATGAAAACATCTAATTATACCCTAACAATTCATTAGTAATATGAAAGATATTAGTACAAGTATGACACGAACAATCTCAGGTTGATCAAACGTTAATAAATGTTTAATTATGTGGTAATTAATATTAATATTTTCACTCACCTAGCACTTGTAATCCGACTATTTACGATTCATGATTGACACTCTAATCAATCATTCTCAACAACTTATACGGCAACCCATAATCCATTAGGAATTTTATGTGACGTTGCGGATGGCAAGGACATGAACAATTTTCGTTATTACTAAAACATGTCCAAAAGATATGTCCAAACATGGATATTTGATAACTAGACATTGTTTAGTTAATTTGCAAAAAAAACACTACTCCATGATAAATAGCTTATCGCTTTCATTTCAATGTAAAACATATGTAGATATAAAATAATTTGTTCTAAATAAGTATAAATAGGAAAATATTATAGGGACCAAAAGGAAAGTAAGTTGACTGCATGGTCAGCGAGTTCATTTTATTGGTGTTGTCTAATGTTCATTTTGTTGATTTTGAAGAGAATTAATTTTGCTTGATAGAAATTGATACGTAATAAAAAAAAGATAATTGAAACCTTTCTATATATGTAACACAATTGACAAAATTGTGGATTTGTGGCCCCTCTAAAAGTGTGGCCCTGTGCCACCGCACTTGCCGCACTCCCCCATCACCAGCCTTGCTTTCAATGTATACAATTTATTGAAACTTGTACTAATAAGCTAACAAAGTTAAGCGTTAAATTTAATGCGTCCATCTTCCAAGCTTCAGTGACAAAGTTTTTCCTTTTGTTCTCTTTATAATTGGCAGCAATTCAAAAGCTTCGTTTTTGGCATTTGTCATTGTGTTAACGATAACTGCACACTTGTTGCCTTAATAGGATCACCAACATGTCTTTTGCATGCTACCAAAAGACGTGTCTATGAGTTGAACGGGTCGTTTCAAATTCAATATGAACAAAATTAGTGCTAAACCCACATATACCTCAGCGAATGTATATTGAACACAATATACCCCAAATAGACTTGCTTAGAAGGACAACCCTTTATTTTCAGCTTACGCAATTTTGGGCACCCCTCTGCAAGTCCTAGATCAGATTCCCCTATATTACCAAGAGAGAGATATCTTAAACTATGACCATACTTCCCAATATACCCCAAATCCACATGTACATCCCTCAATCCTCCACAAGGGTGGATTTACCAACTATCAAATGGAAATCACGAAGGTTCTTCAAATGAGTTCCTATACACTTCATAGCTTCATTTTTGAAAGTTGTGAGCCTAACATGTAACTAATCCAACAACACATCCTTGTGCCACATCAATCAATCCTATGTGCAAAACGAGCTCAAACGTCTTCAGTTTGTGCAATTTTCTTGCAAAACTGACCAATAACTTGCAATCCCGTGTCTCCAATGCCATATGTGGCATCAATAACTTCCAAGTTGGGACACCTCTCAATCAAGAAACAATGGCTATTTAAAAGATACAAACACAGTTGCAAAACTAACCAATAACTTGCAATCCTGTGTCTCCCATTCTCGTCCCCAATACCTTCACATCATTCCTGCTCGATGAAGGAAACGTGCGCACTTTGAGCAACTTACTTTTGAGTCGCGTTGGCCGCTTCTTTAACCGCCTTGAGTTCCTCCGCTTGTTGCTTAGCCCGTCATCAATGTGTGCCTTATCAGCCTCGGGAACATGACTCCACAATTAAGTAATAGTAGAGGCGTCGCGAAAACCTGGAAAGGGCATAGTGATTATTAATATGAAAACTTTTTTCTTATCAAACACTTTAAACAGCTCATATAAGAGCAATTTGTAGTCAAGCCACAACTCTAAATTATCTACTAAAGGTTTCTATTCTTTTAGTCTCAAGTATTTCTCGTTTAGATGAGAGAAGCAAATTTCTATTAGGACCAACACCAGCCGAAGTCGTAATAAACAAAGCTTGTGAATTTCTTTAATCCCTTTTAAAACAACACACCAACTAAACAACAAGTGATACAAGTGTACATTAAATTAATTAGGGATTAATGACTAACCTTGTTGTGTCACATTTATGAAGATAGTCTAACCCACAATATTACATTATCTTTTTCCAGCAATCGATTGGTCTTGTTTGCATCCACAAGACAAAATTGGCAACATGACACTTTTGTAATTTTTAAACATGATTCTTCTTCTGCATCAAAATCAACAATTACGATGAGAAAAATGTGGGCTTAGGGACGAGAATCTAGTCCATATTTTACACAGGGCGTCGTCCCAAAGTAAATTGGGTATGACATCTTGTCCCAAAGTTGTAGTCTCGTTTTTGTTGTCACAAAAATTTGGGATGACAAAGTGTTTGTAGATTAGGGACGAGAAAAACTGGGGCCACCAACAGTCAACGCTGCAAGAAACAAAAAGGGACGACAACACTTTTGCAAATAGAGACGAGATTATCGTCCCTAGTTTATTTATATATTTTTTTACTTTCTTTAGTATTTTTAAGTAAATAAGGAACTGTTTTTAAAAAACAATTAGAGCCGACATTAGAAAAAAAAAAGGACGAGATTATCGTCCCTAACTATATTATATTACTATTATTTTAATGTCAAAAAATAGGGATGATATTAGGTAGCAGATCCTTACGATTAGGGATATTAGTCCCTATGTTTTCTGAGGCAAAAATATTAAAGAAACCAAAGATTCTTTTGAACAAATCTAAAACAAATCTAAGTAAAATTATCACAATCCACAATACCAATTCGACAGTATGATACAATACCAAATTACTAAACGATACAATACCATTCCATAAATCCACGATTCCATTCGACAAATACAATACAACTTAAGCTAACAAGTGACAAATTTACTAATTAACATGTCTCAAAGTTACTAAGAAGTCATAAAGTTAACACAAATAATAAGATACTACATCCCTATGCCTACTCCTCATCCGACTCCGCCTCCTCCTCATCATCATTATTATCATAATTATCTGGAATGTGGCTCATATGGGGATTATTTGGTAAGATGTATTTGTTAAGGTTGGCTGGCGACATTGCATAATTAGAACTAGAGCCCAGGCACATAGTAGAGTTGGGAATTAAGGGACGATAACAATTGTTAAAAGGATTATTAAGAGATTACGAGAGGAATAGGGTCGGAAAGGGCTGGAGAGCCAAGGCGAGGAGGATTAGGTGGGAAATGGAGCGGGAAATGGATTACCTTGATTGTAGTGGCTAAAAACGCCCAAGATATGATTCAAGTTCCCCTCTAGAATAAGCGTTAGCCTATAGCTTAGCCTTTGCCTCTTGCTCAACCACGATAGCCTGTTGTTGCGCCCCGAGCTTGCCACAATTCTTTCTGCTTGCTCCGCCCAACACCTCCGTGATATGCTCCCGAGTAATATAATCTTGTCCAAACGGCCGATGTGTGGACCTGTGAGAAGTTGAGCCACCACCCGATAACCTCCTGCCTCTGCCCGGCATATTCTGGCGGTTGTCACTCGAAACGATTTGCTCCAATATTTCTTCTTGTTTACATGTTTAGCTTTGAACTGCTCCACAAGGTCCAGGTATGCATCCCTGCCATCATTCCAATAAAAACACATTAAATTAGTATATGATAATAATGAAACAAATTAAATGAGTATAAAACAAATATTAATGACGACTTACCTCCTCATATCTTTTGTGCAGTGACACTAGTACAATCGACACTTCCGCCTACGATTTTTTCAACACCTTCCCGACGCCGTGGCGTCGGCGTCATTCGTTCCCGACGCCAAGGCGTAGCCAACCGTTAGTCGGATGAGCCTCGTAGGGAAAGACCTTCCTCACGCCAAAAAATTAACCATCCCGACACCACATTGTTTTATGGTCAAAGTTTTTTGTGGTAGAAAACATATGGTGTCGACGCCCTGTTGTTGGCACCATATTACTAATCATATGATTAGTTAGCAAATTAAAACATAATTAACTTATTCCCAAATTTTCTTGACGTCATGGAGTCGGTAAATTAACATAATAACAACATTTTGTAATCCGTTCTCGACGCCACGGCATCGGGACCATATTAAACTTACATTAGTTTATTCCCGACGCCATATCATAAGGATAATACGTAATCTTATGGAAAATGGCCATATATTGCCGACGACGGGGCTTCGGCAATATGTGTCACATATGCCACAAAATTCTGCATTCCAGCAATTTCTCAGAATTTTTCCGGAAATTTTTCCAGAAAAATTCTACATAACCTGCACATGTTGTTTTCAACCAAAACCTCTAAACCAATATGTCGATATCCCACAACAACTCATAATGACTAAATCACATATATAATCGCTAAAAAGTTACAAATTATACAAAACGGGTGATATTAACTACGCATCTAGCTTAAACATACACAAAAGTTGCTAAATCACTAATGTTCAAGTCACCAAAATGTTCAAAGTGTACAATGGCCAACATAAGGATGAGATGATCAAAAGCATAGTCTAAACGAGTTTATACATCTACACAAAATAACCCGTAAATATACCTCCATCGATCTACTAAAGATCATCATGATCCGAGTCCTCGCCAAGATCAACACTACCGCCTCCGCCAGCGCCACGCCACCGACCCGACGCCGATCCAAGAAATCCGGCTCATAAGCTCGACCACCGATCGGAAGGCGACTCTATACAATCTTGAAGAACTCACCAGCCGGGCGCGAACGCCTTCACTCTTTCGCCGGTCCTCGCCTTCTTTTGGAGGTTTGCGATCTTCTCGCTCGGCCATCATCTCATCAATCTTTTCTTTGTCGACGAAGATGGAGGCGAGACACAGGTTAAATCATCTTCCCGCTCAAAACCCTACCCACACGGCCACTTTTCCCCGCTGCTTGCCCTTAAGAACCATGGCAAGTATCTCTTCGTCCGTGTAGGGTTTGCCAGTAGGGTTGTCCGCGCCTAGATCCCGTAGGCGACACATCTCCTCCTACAAAAGTTGAAAAAAATATATATATTAGTCGGGTTAATTAGGAGTACACTTGTTTGCCCTGTTTGCCTTGTTCGCTTCTGAACGAGCCATGTGCTTCGCTGAAGTCGTAATAAACAAACTTGTGAATTTCTTTAATCCCTTTTAAAAACCAAACACCAACTAAACAAATACATTAATTAGGGATTAATGACTAACCTTGTCTATGAAGATAGTCTAACCCACAGTAAGCCATTATATTTTTCTAGCAATCGATTGGTCTTGTTTGCATCCACAAGATAAAATTGGCAACAAGAAACTTTTGTAATCTTTGAACATGATTCTTCTTCTGCATATATCAAAACCAACAATTATGATAAGAAAAATAAGGGTTTAGCTTTGAAACCTAATAAACCTGACTATGTGATGTTAACTAGAAGCAATATCAAACAGAAAATCGAAAAATAAACTTATTCACGTTGAAAAATTCACTCTTGATCACAAACACCTTACTCATAGATGATGTAGCAACATTTATAGGAAGAAAATTCACCTCATACTTTTATTTTCAAAACAACGCAAAACTCAGCCCAATCTACGAGTAAAAAAAAAAAAAAAACACATACCATACAAGGATCTACCTAAAAACAACATAAGAAGCGATAACTTAAACAAAAACAACAAAAACCCTTAATAAAGAATCTGTCAAATAAAAACTAGCTGGAAAGCTTTAGATCTAACAAAAAGAGACACAAACCTTGAAATGTACAAAAAACATAAAACCCTTATTAAGCGTGAGCAAAAACATAGAAGCAAGTAAACGTTGAAATGTAGCAAAAAAGAAGCAAACCTTTAAAACTTACAAGAGAAGGTGTCCGTTTTGTAGTGAGCAAGTTGTTATAGCTAGGCAGAGAGGAAGAGGATGGATATCTGGAGTGTGGCTGCTAGTGTGTTATGCAAATGTGAAACATAAAAACCCTAATATAAAGGAGTAAAGGTTTATTAATTAACACGCCCAGCCTGTATATTACTATATTTGGTTAGTTTGTTAGTTGCACTTGCTTGTAACATCTAAGGCCCAACACACACAAATAATTCCTTAGCAACTTTTATAATTCTAGTTCATAAAATGAAGAGTCTGAAACTTTGATATTCTTACAGCATATGAACTTAATAA